>OZ004707.1:56287540-56810040 GCA_963924515.1 Vespertilio murinus | reverse complement strand
CAAGCATGACTGTGATGAGATATGAAAAAGAATAAGCCACTATTGGAAAGAGCAAATTTGCAGAGTCCATTCAACTGGTTATTGTCATAAAGGTATTTAACATAAATAAAATGTGATTATATGCTATGTACAATAGTCAAAGTAGTCAAAACAACCTCATAGATAAAAATAGGATACCTTTTCCTTTGTAAGGATGCATTCCTAAGTGACATTCTGAATATATTGACCACAATTAGTAACAGAAAAATTTACAATGAGGTCCTTGACCTTGAGTAGCTTACGACAGACATTCTTACATGAAAGAGGTGTTATTAGGGGAAATCAACATTTAAAACAGTGAGGGAGATTGATCGAAATTAAGAATCTGATTCTTCCAGTTCTGACGAGATGCAGTAACCCCATTCATCTCAGCTTCTTCCCTTTACAACAAAAACAAAAAACCCAGGCATAATGCAACAGGCATATACAGTGTCTAAAAGGTGAAAGAAAGAAGTGGGTTGCTAGAACCTCAGAACTTGAAAAATACCATGGTGGTGATCTCCCCTAGTTTCCTTATTACGAACCCATATATCCATATAGCCACCAACCCACACCCACTAACAGGCCTAGATATAGATATTGAAGCCGCAAGACAATCCTGTTTCCCTCTTGCCAAAGGACTGGGAGAAAGGTTTGTTTAATGATAGAAAATCTCTTCAGCAGTACCCACCCTACTCCAACCCAAACTCAAGGGAAATACTCCTGAACCTGGACACTCATCTGGCATCAATACAGTTGATTGAGGTGGTGGGAGGTGGGGCTTGGAGCTAATTGGCACCCTGTCTGTCCCTCTTGTCCCCTCCCTGGTGGTGCGAAGGCCAGGTGGCAGCAGATCTTACAGCCTTGTTGTGAGTTGTGCGCCACTCTCACTGGAAAGTTATCAGCTGGATAGAAGCAGAGTTGAACTTCAACCTTACCCACCATCTATGAGACAGTGCGAGTTGTAGTGGTTTCTCTTTCTTTTCTGAGTCCATCACAGAAAAGGAAACAGTCCGGTTGCTGAGTGGAGGAGCTGGGGACTAAGAAATTAAAGAAAGACAGTAAGATGCAGAAATAGATTTATAAAGCTGGGAGCTAGGTGGGCCACTATTTTCTCTGATGGAGAGGCACTGAGCACCCTGAGCCCTGCAGCAGGTTTATTTTATAGGATCAAAGCAGCTCATTTGCATTCTTAAGTAGGCCCTAGCATTACTGGATTTACATATCTAGACCAGCCCCTGCTAACACTTGGACAAAGATAAGAAGTCGGAACTGAATGACACTCCTGCCTTCTTGGGGGGAATGTAACCGGGGACGTGACTCTGCCAGTGCCTCGGGCTCAGCTGATAAAGAAATGTCCATGTGCCTTCCCATGGGGCCCTCTACAGCGAGTCAGTGCCCTACTTGAAGTATTTCTATAATCTTGCCTTGAACGTGATACCCTATCACTTCTGACACTGGGTGGTGCAGTTGTGTGCATGAGCTTTGCCCTCCCTCCCTGGAGGGCAGAGGGAGGGGTTGGCACCAGTCCTCGATTTTAAGCATCTTGAGGGAGGAGCTGCAAGGCAGACGCTCTTGAATTGGTTGGTAATTTCTGGCATAATTTCAAGACATAAGGAAGTCTGCTCTTCTTCCAAGCTATTTTCTAGAAAATAGTCATTTTGTGAGTACTATTTAAAAATAGCAAACAGGGAGCAAGAGGTGTAAGCACATTACACTGGTATTTTGTAACAACACTCATTTGTATGTTCCCTGGCTATTATAATCCTTCCAGGCTTAGGAATCAATCACCGGTGTCTCCAAACCCTTTGTGAAAAGGGTTTCACAAAGCTTTGTGTTCCTGCTTGCCATAAAAATGGCTGGTCTAAGGGATCTCACACTATTATGAGCCCCTGCACCATCTCTTCCCCCATGAATCATCCCTTATCCCTTTAGGTTTTCATATTTCCTCCTCCTGCTGGGGAGATCTTTGTAGCAATCTGGCCCCTTCTATAACCTCCATCAATTTCCTCCCCCTCCATTGTACTTCCGTATCTGATAGGCCCAGAGTCACACACATTCTAGATGAGTGATTATCAACCTGGGATAAAACCAATTCCAGTTCCCACTCCAGACAGGTAAGTCAGAATCTCTGATGATTGTTATGGGTTGAGAAATCCTAACTTGTACTAACTTATCTCTAAAATCTCCATTTTAAGCTTCCCACTCACTAACCACTACTTCCTCTCCACCCTCATTCAAAATCCCCATTTCAATTACATTTAAACCTATAGAGACCTGTAACCCATTGACAGTTTTTAACAATTCATCTCTCTCATCTGGTCCTTACATTTTTATGTACTATACTATAGTTTGGTAATATATAGCCAGTTGCGTGCAAAGTTCATAGTATTATTGCCATTCTCGCTATACCTTTCTGACAAAATCCCAACCTTGATTAAATTAACTTTCCACCTAGTTCATCTTTGCACTCAAGCAGCAAAACATTGCTAAGGGAAATCACACAACTGCATGATTAATCCTTTTAAAATTTATTATCAAAATTTCATACAGGCCCTTGACATTGCCAAATAATGTCCATACACATCTTTAATTATTGTAGTTTCTTAACTCTTCTGGATGATTATGATGCAAATTTTGCAGTAAGTTGAATTGTGTCCTCCAAAAAGATATGTCTAAGTCTTACCTGTGAATGGGGCCTTTAAAAAAAGAAGAAGAAAAAAAAAAAGATCTTCACAAATGTAACCAAGTTAAGGATCTCAAGAGAGGGTGGGCTCTATATCCAATGATTGGTACCCTTACAAGAGAAAGGAGAGAGGTACTTGAAATACAGAGGCCCAGAAAAAAATACTATGTGAAGACAGGAGCAGTTTTAGTGTTATGCTGCCATGATCCCAGGAATGCCAGGGAGCCACCAAAGGTTAGAAGAGACAAGGAAGAATTCTCCCCCAAAACATTCAGAGGAAGTTTGGCCTGCCAATACCCTGATTTTAGATATCCAGCTTCCAGAACTGAAAGAGAATAAATTTGTTTTGTCTTTAAGAATCCACCGCCCTCTTGGCCCAGTTTGTGGCAGCCCTAGAAATCTAACACCACCTCTTTTCTCCAAATGCTAATCCTTCCCCACCCATAAATGACCTCATCTTGTATTTTATTAATAAAATAGATACAGAAAAGTGAAAATAATCTCTTCTTTCCACTAAAACCATAAATCCACTTGTATCTGTGCACATTGTCAGTCTTCCTTTCTGCTAATTTCCTTATACCCTTCTACAAATGCTGTTTATTTTTTCTGCTCTCCCAGCAGTTAATATCCTTAAAAGAGTTGTCAATATTTACTTTCTACTTTTTCACTTCTCCTTTTCTACCTAATTGATTTTAATCAAGCTTTTCTTTTCACCATTCCACTGAATCACCTCCATTCAAGTTACTTATGTCTTGATTTTGCCAAACCCAATAGGTGATTTTCTGTCTTTTTAAAAAATTATGTCCTTATTTCATTTCAGAGAGGAAGAAAGAAACATCAATGATGAGAGAGAATCATTGATTTGCTGCCTCCTCCACACCCCACACCCTGGGTATTGAGCCTGAAACCCCGGCATGTGTCCTGACCAAGAAGAGAACCATGATCTCCTGGTTTATGTATCAGAGTTTAATCACTGAGCCATGCTGGCTGGCAACTTTCTCTCTTCATTTAACCCAACTTAAGCAATTGACACAATTTGACCCTCCCTCCTGTTGCCACTTCCAGCTTTGAGCATTTGGAAATTTTACCCTATCATTAAGTTGAAATAATTTGGAAAATGACATTTGTGAGTAGCTACTAATTTTCAGTCTTTGTGCTTTGGGGTGTGGCTTTTTAAAGCTTGATAGGAGTTGATTATTTTGTTTTATTTTTACCATAGTCATGTAGGAGCCAAATGTTCTAGGAACAAAAGGGCATTTACAGATGTCCTCAAAAGCCACAATCCATGGCCAAAATAATTTTAAGCAGAAATGGAGACTCTTTTAATAAGGGTTCACCAATAAAACATAAATACAAATTAAGATTGCCAAATACCATAAGCAACCAGACTCCACATTTTTTTCACTTCTGCTATGCTTGTTTGTTTTTCCGCCTTAGTGGCAGATAAAGAATGTAGATAGATGTGCATAGTTTCCAGAGTAACATTCTATATTGGGAACACAGAGCTCAGTATCTAGACTGGGGCTGGGCTATGGGTGATTTTGCAATGCCAGATGTAAGACTTAGGAGAGTCTTATTAACATGGATGTTTCTAACTTTTACTTTAGATATTGTTACCAGACAGAAACCAGGCCTGGAGCAGGTCTGCCTCTGGCCAGCCTGTAGTGTATGGGTTCTTGATTTCATTCGGGGAGGATTTCACAACTGTAGTCCAGGTGATTTTGAGAGTATGTTTATTAAAGCTGCGGGCAGTGAAAGGAGGAAGGGCTTAGGACAGAAGAAGCAATAGGAAAGAGCCTCCTTGGGGCTGGTTTGGTTCTCTGGGAAAGGAAAGCAAAAGGGGCTTCGGTGACAGATTCCAGGGGTTTGCTGGGGGTGAGCTGTGGCTGCCCGTTGCCCCCTTGCTGCAAGTCTCATGGGGTCCCTTAGAGTTTAGGAGATGCCCACTTGAGCAGGAAGAAAGGTGTGGGCATGTTTCCAGAAGAGAGAGTGCACACTGGGCTCTTGGTCTTGAGGGTTTTAAAGGCTGAGAGTTTAGGGAAGTTCTTAGAGGAGAATTCTATCTAAGGTAATAAAAGAGAAATATGCAAATTGACCCCACAAGCTATGCCTACCAGCCATGCCCATCAGCCAATCAGAAGTGAGTATGCAAATTAACCCAACCAATATGGCAGTTGATTTGCATATCCAGGCACAGAGTGAAGACTGAAGACAGTGTAGAAGGAAGCCAAGCTCTGCAGAAGGGAGCAAAGCTGCAGAGAAGCAAGCAAGCAGGGCAGCAGAGAAAGGAGGGAAGCAGGGGGGGCAGAGGAGACTGACACAGGAAGCCCTATTGCAGGAATCTTCCTGCAAGGGGCTTCTAGTTTCAATAGAATATCCATCAGCTTTATGCTGATGCACCAAAATGAGATTTATTCCCTTAACTCTATCTGTCCTTGGGAGTGGTTGGCACAAATTAGATTTTTGTTGTCTCCATGAGTAGTGTGATTTGAACTATTTACCCTCTGGTTGGGGAGGAAAAGTGTAAACCATTCGTCCTTAGGGTCCTTGTTTAGGGAAGATAGGATTTTGTGACTTACTAGATGGCTATCAATTGCTTGGCCTTTTAACTATCTGTCTCAGTTTACCTATTCTACTCCTCTTGGCTTACTAGACTGTTTCATTATGACAAATGAAGACTAGTAGAAATCCAGATTAGTACTCAAAGGGTGCATTACTAAAAGTGGGAAATGATGGTGGTTTGTGTCTTTGTTTACGTATATGAATTCTCCCCTGGGATAGTTGGTCTAGGCCAGTGGTTCTCAACCTTCTTTTGGCCATGCATAAGGATCTTTAAAATCTGATTATCCCCCTCCCCATGACATATAATTCTTATTATTCAAAAAGTGAACTCCTATTCCCGTGGAGGAAGCCTAAAAGGTCACAAACTTGGTCTAAACAAGTTTCCAAAGAACATGACATCCATGAAAGAGAAAAATAATAAAATGAAAGGACAGTTGAAGTACTGAGGAAGAAATCACTAAGAAATTGTTATAATAATAATAATAAGAAGAAGTGATATGAAAAATAGCAAATAAAATTTCTATTATAATAGAGAACTGAAATGCATAAATCTCACAATATATATTTATATACTGTATATGATTCACTATTAATAACTCATTCTCAAATTGCCTCCCTTAAAAATCAAATTGCTCCCCTGTGGGGTTATGTGCCTTAAAGTGGGAACCACTGGTCTAGGCTAAAATGAAAGAGAGGGAGAGAGAGAGAGAGAGAGAGGAGACAGCAGGTGGGAACCAATGACAGACAGAAAAACAAAATGGTGTTTAAATATTCTTGTTGCCTCATCTCTCCTGAGAAATAATACTGCTTCTCATATTTACCCCCTGTGATTTATGGGATTTTTCTCAGTCACTATTGTGATAGCTGATTTCGTTTTACAACCTTCTTTATGTCATTTCTCCACTCCTTTGCTATTGTTCTTGTAATTCCCAAATAACAACTTGCACTCAAAGTTTTTCCTCAAGATTTATTTATAGAGGAATGAAAACTCAAGACACAAGCAAAGTTGTTGGATGGCCCTGGGTGTTAGACCTGTGGGGTCAGCCTGGATCCGGGTTCAGCAATCTCAGTACTTGAGTGCTGTCTGGGAAAGAGTTCAGAGTCAAAACTCAAACTATAAGCGAACATTTATTTATGTTTTAAATTTATTTTTATTGATTTCATATAGGAAGGAAGAGGGAGAGAGAGATAGAAACATCAGTGATGAGAGAGAATCATTGATTGGCTGCCTCCTGCACACCCCCTACTGGGGATCAAGCCTGCAACCCGGGCATGTGCCCTTCACCAGAATCAAGCCTGGGACCCTTCAGTCCATAGGTCAATGCTCTATCCACAGAGTCAAACCAGCTAGGGTGAGAACATGTATTTATAAATTCATAGGCCTGGCCAGCATGGCTCAGTGGTTGAGCATCAGCCCATGAACAGTAGGACACATGCTACAGTTGCCATTGTGGGCTCAGTCCCCAGTGGGGTTGTGCAGAAGGCAGCCAATTCAGTGTTTTTATCTCTCTATCCCTATCCCTTCCTCTCTCTAAAATCAATAAAATCTATTAAAAAAAATTAATAGTCTCAGGGGTAGAAGTAATTCATAGAAGAAACAGGCTTAGGGAACAAGTTATAGAGGTAAAGGAAGGCCCTGAGAGCTAGGAGCCTGGGAGTGAGGAAGGTAATAGTAACTCACCTGGGAGGAGGGGTAGAGAGAGGGGAAAGGCACTGGTATGCTCACAGAAGAAAGAGCCAGATTGGACCTCCTTCCTAAGGGTTATATGGTGGAGATTTTAGGGGTGAGGGGATTAGGGGAAGATCTTAATACACTGCAGAGGAATCATGAGAATTCTCATATTTTTATATTACACCGTGTTCTTACAAAGTGTCATGCGTTAAAAAGACATTAGTTGTAAGAACATGTAATAAATAACTTCAACATGCAATGGGTATTTAATTTTAAGGCGTGCCTTTAACATTTATGTAAAATATTTTTTTGTACTTGTTCAATAGAAACTTATCTGGCCACTGGGTAAAGCTAGCAATAAAACTACTGGTCCGCAGTTTCATAGAATATTCACCAGCTTTCCATCCAGGTGTATCCTTTCAGGGTTTAGGACTCCACTGATTGATTGGTCCGCTCCAGAGCAGGGAGTCATTATCCAGTGCAGCTGGTCACGAGGTCAGCTATGGGGTCACTTGGTGTGGTTTTGTTGCTTTTCTGGGCCTGGAGCTGAAATATAACTGAGGTCTAATGCTGTCTCTAGGGAAGAAAGTTCCCGGGATATAAACTGCATAACCAGTGATAAGCTAGGAAAGGAGAGGTCACCCTGGGGGCAAGGTCCCACCCGATAATGGTCCTTTGCTAGGCACCTAGGGCTTTCTGCCATGGTGGCTTTCTGTACCTGGCCCATCATCTGTTCTCTGCTCTTGTCTAACTGTCTACCATAAGATGTTGAAGTCCTTACCCCTAGTACTCCAGAATGTGACAGTATTTGGAACTAGGGTTGTAGCAGATGCCATTTGTTAGGGATAAAGTGGATCCCTAATCCAGTATGACTGGTATTCTTATAAAAAGGGGAAAATTTGTAGACACAGACATGCATACAGGGAGAACACTAGGACTATGAAGGCAGAGATTGGGGTTGCTATAGTCTGGATTGTATTCTCTCAATATTGACACATTGAAGCCCTAACCCCCAGATGTATAGAGGAGATGAGGCCTAAACAGAGGTGATTAAGGTTAACTGAGGTCATGAAGGTAGGGCTCTCATTTGATAGGTCAGTAATTTTATAAGAACAGACACCTGAGTGCTGTATCTCTTTCTCTCTTTCCATAATGCAAGGACTCTGGGAGAACCCGGCAGTCTGTAAACCAGGAAGAGAGCTCTCACCAGAAACAAATCCTGGACTTCCAGCCTCCAGAACTGTGAGACCATACATTTTTGTTATTTAACTTTTTTGTTATTTAAGCCACCCAGTTTGTGGTACTTTGTTACAGCTGCCCTTGAAAATTAATATAAGACAGCCGAAACCAGTTTGGCTCAGTGGTAGAGCATTGGTCTGCGGACTGAAGGGTCCCGGTTTCGATTCTGGTCAAGGGCATGTACATTGGCTGTGGGCACATCCCCAGTAGGGGGTGTGCAAGAGGCAGCTGGTCGATGTTTCTCTCTCATCAACATTTCTAGCTCTCTATCTCTCTCCCTTCCTCTCTGTAAAATATCAATAAAATATATTTTAAAAAAAAGAAATTTCCCATTTAAAAAAAAAAAAGAAAAGAAAATTAATATAAGACAAAGCTGAAAGGTTATGACCATAAAGGCAACCCTAGGCATGCTCTGTGACCCATGGCTTAGCTGAACTGGGCGTCTGTTTGAGGGTAGGTCCACGGAAAGCCGGAAACTGAGTCAGACATTGGATTTCTTCCCAAGGGCAGGGCCTGTGTCTGTCATAACTTGGTTTTTGGCTGTTAATTGTCTTATAACATCTCCCTTGACTCCTTATCAGATAAGGGGCTTTTACCTTATTGCTTTTTCTGCTTCTCTTTATTACTTTAGCAGTATGTCTGAGGACATAACAGTACTTAGCAAATTGTAGCAAATTGCTCTAAGGCGACTTTTTTTTTAAGCAAATAAATTTGATGTTTAAAAATCTCTCAACTCTCAAGAAGAGATAATCACAAGCCAAGCTTTTAAAGACAACTCTTATGCAGAGAAAAATGATGCTTTTAATAAAAAAGCAAGTTTATTAAAATAATAAAGATAAATTATTAAATAAATAAGTATAAACAAACAAACAAACAAACAAACAAACAAACAAATTTAGACCTGGGGCTGGAATGTTTCTTGGAGTCTGGACCAGAATTATTTGAATTTGAAGACAGGTTTTGCTACTGGTAGTTCAGTGAATTAGGAAAGTCAGTCTCCCCTGCTCAGAGCCCCATTACCTCATCTGCAGGATGAAAAGATGGGACTCCGTGCCCTCTAAGCACACAAGCCGTTATAATTCCAGTACCTCTGCAATTCCTGCGATTCACCTTCACCTGTGCCAGGCTCCGCTCCTGGAAGGACTGGGGACCATCACTCTGATGCGTCGCGGTGTGGACCCAAGTGGGCATGAAAGGCTCTGGCTCTCCTACAGAGTTCCAGTGCCAGGCCCGACTGACATGAATGTGTTTGCCAGCAGTGACCTAGTGGATATTTTTCAAATGCTGAACATTTATGCCCATGGATTTTCCTCATTATTATCTTCAGCCTCACTGCATATTTTGTTTCATTCTGTTTAAAAAAAAAATTTTTTTTTTGGAATCTTCTCTGTTAGTAGAACCTTTGACATATTGGCAATCACAGTAACTGTCTCCCCCACACTGGGATATAATGTGGTTAGCTTTTATTCCAGGTCACTTACCTTCTTCACAGGTGTGAGCTGTTTTTCTCCTGTTCCAAAATCAGTTTTCTTTCCCTCAGACATAATGGCCCAAAGAACTGGTTGGGAAGAGAATTTTCTTTCTTCTAAGGTGTTTGGGCTGCATTATTGTTAAAATAATAAATTGTGAAATATAAATACTACTAGAGGCCCAGTGCATGAAATTCATGCACAGGTAGGGTCCCTAGGCCTGCCCAGCAATCAGGGCCAATCCAGGCCTTCCTGTTGCCCGCCAGGGCCTCCCTTCTCTGGCTGCTGGCTGGGGCCTTCCCTCATTCTGTGTCACCCCCTGGTGGTCAGCACACATCATAGCAAGTGATTGAACTCCTGGGTGAACAACCAAGGGGACATAATCAACATAATCTTGTTAAAGATTCAACATAATCTTGTTAAAGATTATAAGACTAGAGGCTCAGTACATGAATTCATGCATGGCTGGGTCTGGCTGGCCTGCCCCAATCGGGCTGGTTGGTGGACAGCAGTGTGTGTCATAGTAGCTAGTCATTCCAGTCATTCTGGTCACTTGACTTTTATATATACATATATAGACTAGAGGCCTGGTGCACAAATTTGTGCATGGGTGGGGTCTGGTTGGAGGTCCCCATGGGCTGGAGGAGGGGTTGCAGGCGGTTGGCCACCAGCTGGCCCCCAATTAGGGTGATGAACTCCTTTAGCTTTTTCTTGTCTGTGAAGCTCTTTACCTGGCTTTCAATTCCAAATGATCTTTGCTGGGTAGAGAAGGGCATGGCAAGAAAATACAAAGTGATGAAGAGCAAGGACCTACAGCCAGGGTGACCTTCCTTTGGAAAGGACATGTCTGCTCCGGGACAAGGGTTTGGTTTCCGTGAAACCAGGGTCGGTCTTTGCATCTGGTGAGTGGAATCGTTGAGGCCTATTTGAAAGTTGCCAATGCTGGGAGCATGGTCTCAGAACAGTTAAAAACATGTTTGTGAAGAGATGTTATATGTTCTCATCAAAAAGCCCACACATGTCTGTGCTATACCCACAGGGCTGCTTTAACACAGAAACCTCCATCTCCAGCCCACCTGCCTCCAGGAACTGCCGGGAGGTTGGAAGTGGCCGTGGGTAGATGAGGCCGGTGCCAGGGGACCTGGCAGGTGCCAGCAGCTCACTGTCTGAGCCCCAGGCGCAGGGAGACAGGATCTGACGTCACCACTGCACTTTGCAGCAGCGCAAAGGCTTCAGAGCTTGTTGCTGTTTTATTTAATTTATATTTCCTTTTCCCTTTAAACCTCTCCAGGTTGCATTCGTTCAAGAGAGGAGCAGCCATGGCAGCCCCCTCGGTGGAGAGCAGGCCTTCTGTCTGGTTCACATGCCACACAGAATCCTGTTTAGAAACAAGTGTGGGTCTTGCAGGATTTGTTCTGTTACCAATAAAGAAGGCTTTAGATTCTGGCACCTAAATATGTGTCCTGCTTATGCACGAGGGCAGGAGGCCGAGCAGCCACAGGCACAGCCCCAGTACTTCACTGCTTCACAGGTTCCGCCCAAGGTCTGCGATGCAGGCGCTTCACCCCCAGAGGGGAACAGGGAGCAGGGTGGGGCAGCCCTGCTTTCCCCACACCTTCTGTCCCAGTCCACATCTTCCCACTCCGGGTCTGTAGCGCCTTCTTTTTGAGGCGGATTCATGTGTCTGGGGGACTTGATGTTTATCACACACTGTTTTCCCTGTGGGTGGTCAGCATGGGGGTATTCCTGAATCAGGCTTCCTTCGACATTGGGGGGAAAAAGGGGGGCCTGCAGTATTAAGGTGCAAACACAACCCATGGGGACTCCTCCCTGAGTGCCTTCTGTATACCTTCTGTACACCTGGGGGGCATCTCCCCTCAGAAGGGGTGTTCCCTGTGTCTGCAACCAAGAGGGGGGGGGTGGTTGTGGGGGCCAGATCAGGCTGGTTGGCTGCAGTGTTGGTGGGCGGGGCAGAGTATTTGGGACCCTGGATTTCCTCTGGGGTTTGCAGAACCGCCCCCTCCCTTTGTTCTCCCATTCTCCGCAGAGGCAGCTGTTGGCAGATAGCAGGATGGATGGGTCCACGATTAGGCCTATGGCCCGACCTCTAAGGAGGTTTCCTGACATTTCTGCATCCTCTACTCACCTGAAGCCCCTAAAATAGTTGGGGTGCCCAGTGCTTTAGAGGCTCCTGTGAGCTCGTGGAGGCGTGCCCTTGGTCATCAGTTTATATTTTTTTACTAAATTTCTTCCCTGTGCAGTGATCACACTTAGTCTGTAGCAGGGCAGGCTCCAGTGACCTTGTGGAGCATCTAGGGAGGGGAAGGAGCCTCAGTGCCGGAGGCAGAGTTCCAGGAGGCCGGCAACACTATTGGGGTCATGTTGGCAGCACTTGTCCGTGGGTGCCTGGCCTGTTCTCTTGAGACTGAACCTGTAGGACTATTGAGGGATCCAGTCCCCAGTTCCGCCCCACCTCCGCCACTGATTGGTTGGAGTCTGAGGGCTGGGAGGAGAGACCAAGAGGTCTGCCTTTCAGCTGCTCACCTCACCACTACCACTGATTGGTTAGCTCCCTTTCTCTCAGCTCCCTAGTCTGGCATTTGGTCAAGCCTTCTGTCATTTTGGATGTTATGAACCCTGGGTTTTTATATATTAGTATGTGTCAAAGCTGGAATTCAGCCCTAGTCAGTTTGGCTCGTGGATAGAGCATCAGCCCATGGACTGAAGGGTCCTGTGTTTGATTCCAGTCAAGAGCATATACCTTGGTTGTAGAATTGACCTCCAGCCCCAGTTGGGAGGCAACCAGTCAATTTTTCTCTCTGTCTCTCCCCTCCCTCCACTCTCTCTAAAACTCAATGGAAAAAATATCCTTGGGTAAGGATTAACAATAACCACAAAAATTACTTTTAAAAAAAAAACTGACATTAAGAGGAGGTAGAAGATTAATGCAAATTATGGCATTGTGGGGACTTCCTGAATGAGGTGGAGCTTGGTTTGGACCTTAAATTAATTTTGCATTTTAAGGCAGTAATGGGAAACACATTGGAGAAGTACCACATTCAGAGACATATCCAACTCCCCAGGTTGGGTAAGATTATAAAAGACTTTAGAGTTAACTCCTTAATAGGTATGAAGTTTACTTTTGGGGCCATATAAATGTTTTGGAGCTAAATAGAAGTGCTATTTGCACAATAGTGAAAATGTATTAAATGCCACTGAATTATTCACTGAGACTTGAATTGGGGTGGTAAACACACAAAATAATATATAGAAGATGTATTATAGAATTATAGACCTGAAACCTATATAGTTAAAATTTTCTTAACCAATGTCACCCAAATTCAATTAAAAATAATGATGTTGAAATTTTTACACATAAACATATATACACAAAAAATAAATCAGTTAATTTTCTATTATATGAATTTCACCTCCATTTTTTTAAAGGACTCTACATGGCAGGTTCTATATGAGTTTCTGCTTAATCTAACAAGGAATGTGGACCTTTGAAATCTATGGAAGTGAAGAATTACATAATTGAAAACAAAGAACATGGTGTTAATTTTGGAGATGAATTGAATTGGGCTATATATGAAGTGGGGAAATGGGCTACATGGTTATTGGAGTAGTCTACCTAATTATTGGAAACATAGGAATAATCTTTTTTTTAAAAAAAAAACAACACACATGCTTTTTTTGGAAATTTCCAAGCATATACAAAATTAGAGAAAATACTTTAATTCATGACACACATATATCACCCAACTTCAATAATTTTCAACATTTTGCTGAGCTGATTTCATCTATTCCCCTCCCCACAACTCACCTCCACCCATTGTTTCATTCTGTTTTCTGATGTATTTTAAGGCATACTCTAGACATTATACTATTTTGCTAGAAGCAACAAACCAACTTTTGAAGACATCTTCAACTTATAAATATGCTTTCCTTTCTCCTTCTTCCCACCACACAGTTAGTACTTCTAACATTTAAGGACAAATTCTCAATATCATCCAATGTTTTCCCGATCATATCAAACATAAATAAACAGTTGGATTGTTGATATCTAAACAAGGACCATATATTGCATTTATTTATGATGTTTCTTAAATGTCTTTTATCCTACAATAACACCCTGAGATTATATATATATATATATATATATATATATATATATATATATATATTACACAACTGGTTTGTAGAAAAAAAAGTGTTACCTGTCTTGCAAAATACTTCACATTCTGAATTTAGCCACTTGCTGCCCAAACATCTTATCTTGGGCCAATGGAAAACACTTCAAATTAGATCCTGTTTCATATTGACATAAAGATGGTATTGAGAGGTAATAATCAAAGAGCTGGAGTGCTAATTTCTATCACTTTTCCTTATTTTTAGGAAATGTCAGAGGATAGAGTTAAATCTGTATATATTTATAAGGAAAGAATTATGAGCTTAGAGTATTATTTACAATTAAATTTAAGGTAACATGGTTGAACTTTTATATTTATATTTCATGCTAAAAGTAGTTCTTAAATAAAATTATTTATTGATAAACTAAAGGTCCATTGCACGATATTTGTGCAAGAATAGGCCTTCCTTCCCCTGGCTTCATTCTCAGTCGCATGGGAGCTGGCAAGTCCCCGCTGCCCAGCCACCTGGGAGCCAGCATACCCTCAGTTCTGTCTGGAGAACCACTCCTGTAGCTCCCTGTGCCACCCCCTTCCTCTCATAGAAGGTGCCCCACCCCTCCCCAGCCACTCCATGCCTACATATGCAAATTAACCTCCATATTTGTTGGGCTAATTTGCATACTCACTGTGATTGGCTGTGGGCATAGCAGAGTGATGGTTAATTTGCATGTTTCTCTTTTATTAGGTAAGATAGTTTTTAAATAATAGTATAATATTCCTACCAACTTCAGACTACTAGAAGCAGCTTGCATTTTCTTTGCCAAGAGATCTTTAAAATCACATTTTCAACATCACTCAAATCAATGGTGTGCCAATTCCTTTGGCTTTATTTGTGAACACCTGTCAAAATTGTCTCTTTATTTCCCTTTCTACTGCCAATGCTCTAATTCAGTTCATCAATTCTTCTAAACCAAATTATTTCATAGTTTTATAATTTTTCTTCTTCCCAACCTCTCTTCTTCCAAGATCTTCTGTTACATTTCTACCAGAGGTTTGTTGTATTCCCAAAACACAGATTTGATTAAAACAAACAAGCTAAACTTCAAAGGCTTCTCATTATCTGCTTCATGAAACCCAGATTTTTGCCCCAGGTATTAAGATTCGACTCTGTAAGATAAAGCAATATTTTTCAGATATCAATTCTCATGGTCTAGAGATCTAGTTAGGCATCCTGTTAGGAGTTTTAGCCATGTGTGTGCAGCCTTCTGTGTGTCTACTCTAGAATAGACTATACGAGTACATGGGAGAAATAGAGAAAATGACTGATATCACCAGGCCTTCAGAAAACAACTGAGAAATGTTTCATTAGATGTCTTTTTCTTTTTAATATATTTTTATTGATTTCAGAGAGGAAGGGAGAGAGAGAAAGAAACATCAATGATGAAAGATAATCATTGATCAGCTGCCTCCTGCATGCCCCCAACTGGTGATAGAGCCTGCAACCTGGGCATGAGCCCTTGATAGGAATTGAGCCCAGGACCCATTGTCTGCAGGCCAATACTCTATTGGCTAAACAAACTGGCTAGTGCTAATGTCTTTTTCTTATTTAAAATATTTATCTGGCTGCTCTTCAAACACTTTTTACTGTAGCCATCTTGAATCCTTTTCTGAATCTTTTTCTCTCTTTTATTTTTTTACTCCTTATCTGAGGACATGCTTATTGATTTTTAGAGAGAGAGAAAGAGGGGGTGGGTAATATGCAGATTGTCTGGGATGCCATAATGTCATGACCTCTAAGGAGGATGCTGCACGTGCAGGTAGGCATCAGGGGACTGTGTGCAAGGTGAGGCAAGCCATGAATGCCACAGTGGCTTGAGCTGGTCAGGAGCAGAGAGCGACAGGGGGGGGGGGGGCTGCCAGCTGATGTGTGCCAGCAGTCCCTCCTCTGTGTGTGAGCTGCAGAGGAAACCACTTTTCTGACCGCTCATTGGCTAAGCTGCTGGTACACCTCTCACAGTGTTCTTGGTAACTTGGATAATAAGAATCCAAGAAGGTGATCTAGGGTTTTTCCATTTCACTCCTGGAGGAAAAAACAAAGGTCCACTCTTGGAGGGGCTAAGAAATGTCATATCCTGCCCTAGTCAGTTTGGCTTAGTGGATAGAGCCTTGGCCTGCAAACCACAGGGTCCAGGTTTGATTCTGGTCAAGGATATGTACCTACATTTCAGGTTCCTCCCTGGCTGGAGCCCAGGTCAGGGCTCATGCAGGAGGCAATCAATTGAAGTGTCCCTCTCACATTGATGTTTCTCTCTGCCTTTCCCTCTCTCTTTCAAGTTCTCTAAATATCAATGAAAAAATATCCTCAGGTGAGGAAGAAAGAAAGAAAGAAAGAAAGAAAGAAAGAAAGAAAGAAAGGAAGGAAGGAAGAAAGAAAGGAAGAAAGAAAGGTCATAATCTATGAAAGAGACATCTTGAAAATGCCTAAAGAAAGTTGTCACTTTTTCGTGGTGAAGGGACTAGAGTTTATGTTGATGAAAATACCTTAGTGGCTGTGGAGGCCAGCAGTGGCAGCAGCAGTGGGGTGATGGGGATGGCACCTTCCCCTGATCACCCCGATTTCCTCCCTAAGCTGTCAATAGAACATCCCCTGAGGGCTCCTGGACTGTGAGAGGGGGCAGGCTGGGCTGAGGGATCCCTCTCCCATACATGAATTTCATGCACCTGGCCTCTAGTGTTTTATATAAACAGTTGTTAAGATATCTAAGTTTCTTCTTCTTTTTTTTTTTCAACAGAAGATTTATCTCAAACTGCCTTCCCCAGATTATATTCTAAGAATGCTCTACACTCCAATGAGACAAAACTCATTTACTTCCTTCTTTGCATGCCTGTTATATGTCATTGAGTTGACTCCTAGCAACCCAATGAATGAGTGATGTCTACAATGTCTTGTCCTCAACAGCCCTGCTCAGCTCCTATAGACTCATGAATATGGCTTCTTTTACTCAGTCTATTTCATATTTGGCCTTCCTCTTTTTCTTTTGTTTTCCCCCAGCATTATGATCTCTTCCAAAGAACCCTGCCTTCTCATGAAGTGCTTGAAGTAGGACAGCTTCAATTTTGTCATGTTTGCCTCCAGTGATGTTTCAGGCTTGGTTTGCTCTAGGACTCACTTGCTCATCTTTCTAGGAGTCCAGGGTATAGGTAGAGCTTTCCTCCAACTCCGTATTTAAAATGAATCATTTTTTAGCAGCCTTCTTCACTGTCCAACTTTTGCAGATGTACATAGTCACTGGGAATACAAAGGTTCAACAATCTCATCCTTGGTCTCTAATGACACAGCTTTGCTCTTGGGAATCTTTCCTAATCCTTCAATCACTGCCCTTCTGAGTCTCAGCCTTCTCTTGATTCATTTGCAGTCTTCATTTGGATTGATCACTGAACCGACTACCTTTTTACTTCTATGACATTAACCATCTCTAACTGGATTTCACTTTCCATTCTTTCCCACCAACAGACATTCAATCATAATTTAAAATTCTGTTTATATGCCATCTCCTTCATGGATTTTCCCCCCTGTTCTAACTCTAATCTAGCATGCTCTTCTTAAAAGTTCCAGGAGAGTTTATGTATGTTTCAAGTCATTTATGTCATCATGCCTGATATTATTTTGTTTATGTACATATATCTCTCCTTTGTTAAGGTATATTTTTCTGAAGGAATACCTCATTTTATCCACATCAAAGTTACTCAGTGACTCAAAAAAAATTCTGTTTTAAAAACAAATAATGCAGCTTACTATTACCTAGATTTAAATAACCAAATATCATCTCTGTTCTCATGCTGTCTTCTGAAATTCAATAATGACCCCTAGAAAAGAATAATATAAAAGATAAGACATTGTAATTCACTGAGAATCCAGTGAATTTTATAGATCTTCTCCCTGGAAAACAGCATACCCCAAATGTTGTAATCATTTGCATCATTGTTTCCTTTTGCTGCCTCAGTGGAGCTGGGGAACTATTCGTCTTGTTATTTCTAATTCCATGTCTGGGCTGTTTAACTTCTCCCATGTTCTGTCTATTTAATCATTGTTTAATTTGAAATTAA
Organism: Vespertilio murinus; assembly: GCA_963924515.1. Taxonomy (NCBI): domain Eukaryota; kingdom Metazoa; phylum Chordata; class Mammalia; order Chiroptera; family Vespertilionidae; genus Vespertilio; species Vespertilio murinus. Next base: position 56,792,154 of record OZ004707.1, on the reverse strand, counting down.
TGTGACTAGTGACAGTTCTTGAAAAATAATTCCATTACAAAAGTTTATGATTGGTAAAATATGTTCCACCCAACAAATCATAGATACTCATTATGGAATTGGATCTTACTGAATACTCACTAAAGTGCCTGTGTGTGTGTGTGTGTGTGTGTGTGTGTGTGTGTGTGTGTTTGGGAAATGTATTGCTAGGTGTTATCATTCATGTCAGCTACTCAGAGACACATAAAGGAAAACAGAACCAGTTGGTACCTGAAAAAGCGTGGGCTGGTTACAGATGTGTAAAAAAAATCATGCATAAAATAAAATGTTAATAAGTGTAATTATTCCACTATCTTCCCTTGTAAATTCTTTCCTTAGGGAACTATGTAAAAGCCAGATGTTTATCTGGGAAAAGTCCCAGAATTATTCTTTTGAAAAATATTAACACCCCATTAGAAAAAGTCTTGCCCTGAATTATACTGAAACTCAGCTTCGTATGACTATAAATATTTAGAAGCAGCAACATGTTGGAGCAAAATTTGCATTGTGGGGGTGAACATTTTACCATGAATTAGAAATAATGTGAGTTTTAGAAATTATCTTTAAATATTGTCCCCTTTCCAATGGCACAAGTAATTCTCTTCCTATGGTTGGCGTTCAAAGTGCATCCTGAGACACCGCCTCCTCACTAGTTAAACACAACCGAGGTGCTAATTGCTTAGTTCTTGGCACAGAGCAGCCGCCCAGCCACACTGCTGGTTCTGGAGCAGCTGGCATGGTTTTAGTGAATGCCATCATTACTGCACACCTTAGATCCTATGCAAATTGTGAACACTGTCTCCTCTACCTATCTAGTGTTAGTGCAGTTCATGGGTTTATTTAAACTGAAAGGTGGAAAGAGGGAGGTATCATTTCTCCTTCCTTCCTAAAAATGAAAGAATCCCTCTGTGAGAACAGTGCTATGGTGGAGGAGTTAGAGCAGGAGTTAGCTTTGAAACATGCCTGCCATATTATGGAAGCTCAGAACTCAGTGTGTTTGTTTTTGATGGTAATTATGGTAGCTAGCTTAGTATCCTGACATAGCAAGAACTTATGTGTGTTTATGTGAATAGGATTACTTTGAATTTTGAAAGACCACAAACTTACAAAATGGAATAAAATGGTAACATTAAATGTCTGTGCCAGCAGAGCTTTTGGAGTGAAACTTTTAAAATAACAGGACTTAAAGACTCCTGGTGACAGTGGCTTCCTGCACACTGAAACCAGACCTGTGCTGTACAGTGAAGAGATTTATAATGTGTTTTTACTTTATTCTAAAGGATCAAAGTATAAAGAGTAGGCATGATGATATGTCTAGAATATGGGGCATGATGATATGTCTAAGCCTTTTTTTTCCATTATGCAAAAGAAACATATTACAAATGGCAAGGGCCTTATGAAAACACCGTAAAAGCTAGACTAATGTTCATAGAAAATGAACCACCTGGTTCACATTAAGAACTTCCTACCCACTAAATACCTTTGGTCCTATATGTTATAATTTTCAGGGCAAAAGAGTTAATTAAAAGTATTTACGAGTGTACTACTAGACTAGAGGCCTGGTGTACGGAATTTGTGCACAGGGAGCAGGATGGGGTCCCTCAGCCCGGCCTGCACCTTTTTGCAATCTGGGACCCCTTGGGGGATGTCTGACTGCCAGTTTAGGCGACACTGGCTCCTAACTGCTTCTCTGCCTGCCTGCTTAATCCCCCATAACCACTCTGCCTGCCTGCCTCATTGCTCCTAAACCTTCTGACTGACTGCCTCATCTCCCCTAACCCCTCTGCCTGCCTGCCTAATCACCCCTAGCCACTAGCCACTAGCCTGTCTCCCTGATTGCTCCTAACCACTAGCCTTCCTGCCTTATCACCCCTAACCACCTTTGCCTTGGCCCCCACCACCCTGGCTTAGTCCAAATGATGTCTGGAAGGTTGTTCAGTTGTCCAATCTAATTAGCATATTATACTTTTATTACTAAAGATTGTTTGGCTGATGAAGAAAATTAAACATTTAAATGTAATGAGTGGTTTGACCACAGAGGCTGTTTTTACCACGTGTTAATTTAAACTGTATCTGAATCCTGAATTACTCTTGCAAGTGTGGTGAGTCTGTTTAATGAAGAAAGCCAATCCTGCTTAGTTAAGTAGCCTATAACAACAGAAAATAATTGTACATACTCAAAAAAGCCTTGAGCTTAGAGGGAGAGGGTTTTTTTTTTTTTTTTTTTTTTTTTTTTTGTAGAATGAGCAAGTAAGAAGAATTTTGACTTCAGGTGGGTAAGCACTAGATGCCTCGGTAACCACATGTAATTTGTCTGGTGGGTAAACTGGAGCTGAGGGAGGAAATAAGAAAATTATACTTCCTCTGCATTATCAGTCAGAATCTTTGTCATTTGCCCAAATTAGGAATATTTATATGTGAAGTATTCAGCTAAGATTTTGAACCTGACCATTTAAAAAAATATATATATATTTTATTGATTTTTTTACAGAGAGGAAGAGAGAGGGTCAGAGTGTTAGAACCATTGATGAGAGAGAATCATCAATCAGCTGCCTCTTGCACATCCCCTACTGGGGATGTGCCTGCAACCAAGGTACATGCTCTTGACCGGAATCGAACCTGGGACCTTTCAGTCCACAGGCCGATGCTCTATCCACTGAGCCAAACCGGTTTTGGCTGAACCTGACCTTTTAATATTTCCATAGGATTTGCCATTACAGACCTTGCCACAGAATATGCTATTCAACTTGCTTGCAGATTTATTTTTTAAAATCCTTATGTGAGGATATATTTTTATTGATTTTAGAGGAAGGAAAAAGGAGAGGGATATATATATATATATATATATATATATATATATAGAGAGAGAGAGAGAGAGAGAGAGAGAGAGAGAGAGAGAAACATCAGTGTAAGAGAAAAATATTGATCCACTGCTTCCAGTAGACGCCCCAACTGGATATTGAACCTGAAACATGGGTATGTGCCTTGACTAAGAATTGAACCTGTTACCTTTCAGTGTATAGGCCAATGGTCCAAACAACGGAGTCACACTGGCCAAGGCTGCTTACAGATCTTAATTCCCTAATAAATTAGTCCATGATTGAAGGAAGGATCAGTCCTAGATTTCTTTGTATTCCCAACATTGAGTTCAGTGGTAGGTATTTACCAATAGATGGCAGAAGGCCCAAATTCCTTCAGGAATTAAAGTCTGTAATTCTAATAAAAAAAAAACAAAAACTGATTTTGAACTATTCCTAAAGACTTCAATTCATTACATGATTTTCAAAATTCGTACTTCAGATAAATCATTCTGAGAAAATTCATAGGTCTCTAATGTGGATGAATTAAAGTGTCTTACCTTTCTGAGATAGGACGATTAAATGCCTTTCCAAGGATTGCACAGGTAGGGAAAGACTGAGATGATCATGTCATTATGAGGGCCTGAGATGGAAGAATTGCTAATGGTAACAGCAACCATTAGTTTGGCTCATGCAGATTTTGTTTGAGGTTTCAATGTTACATCTAAGAAATACTTAATAGCTGTTGGATTTATAGAACGTGTTAACTGGGGGAAAAGATAAATGTGAATAAAACATTACTCATGTGTGTGTCATATTTAAAGGCTGGAAAGAGTGGAATTATCCAAAGAAAAAAATGTGAAAATGAAAATTCTATTAATAGCAGAAACCAGTTTGGCTCAGTGGATAGAGCCTGGGTCTGTAGACTGAAAGGTCTCAGGTTCGATTCTGGTCAAGGGCACTTACCTTGGTTGCAGGCACATCCCCAGTGTGTATGTGTGGGGGGTATGTGCAGGAGGCAGCTGGTCGATGTTTCTCTCTCATTGATGTTTCTAGCTCTCTCTCCTTCTCTACCTTCCTCTCTGTAAAAAATCAATGAAATATATATTTTTTAAAAAAGAAAAAGAAGAGAAGATCTTATTAATAAAAGCCTCTGTGGTCATGAAGCCCTCACACCATAATGAGCGATCACCAGGAGGCTGCATGAGCATCAGGGGTGCAGGTGGGCGAGGCTTGAGGCTGCATGCACAGCACAGAGGTGGGTCCAGTGGCTCCATGTAGTGAGATGGGACTCTGGCCTACCTCTTTGGGGCAATCCATCAGGAGCCCAGGTGGGTGGGCAGAGCCTACTTCTTTGGGGTGATCGATGCCGGGGCTCCTGCACTGTGAGAGGGCACAAGTCAGCCTGGGGGACCCTCCTCCACTCCCCAGTGCATGAATTTTGTGCACTGGGCCTCTAGTAAAAGTATAAAATAAAGATTAGCTCCTTGTTAAAGCTTGCTGATGAGAAATATTATGAGGGTTAAATAAAGGTAAAGGAGGAAATGGAAAATTTGTGAGGTCTATACTATTTAGGTGGGAAGGTATTTGCTAGTGAAAATTTATGATGATGGTGGTGGTGATGATGATGACGGAGATGATGATTTTAGAAGAATTACTAGTATTTGACAGGAATGGTTCTGGAATGTCACTTGCATTAATTCATTTCATCCTCATAGCAACTTACAAAGCAGGCAGTACTATTACCCATATTTTATAGATGAGGGAACCATGACATGCCCTAAGTTGCACAGCTAATTACTAGAGGATGCAGGATACTAGTTTAAGCAGCAGACCCTAAAACCTGGAGACAAGAATGTGGGACACACCTGCAGAGAAATTGGCTCTTTTCCAAGATATAGAAAGTTACCAGGTGCCTATATTAGGGCCTGTCATGGTATCTCCTCTAAGTTCCTTGATGCAGCCACATCTCACATTGCTGGACTGGCCCACTGAAGGGAAGAAAAGACAACAAAGTAGTTGCCTCTCTCAGCACACACAGTTTAGGGTACAAGGTGACTTAGGGAATAATTATCCCACCCAGAAACTGTGGGGTGTTCTGTCCTGACACCAGCATGTAAAATATTCACAACTTGGGAAATGACTACAGTTTCCTACCCAGAAATGTTAAGTATACTTCAGAAAAAAATGATCATTTGGTTTTTCTCTTATTCTGAGCACTGAAAATATACTTAAAACAATGTCATTAGTGAAAGGAAAATAAGAAGAATGGAAAACGGAGAGCTAGACCTCATCTCTTCTTGGACATAAGAGAACAGAGTAGATACACAGAAAAAACATAAGATTGAGTCTTCTAGGGAAATGTGCAGATGTGCACTGAAACGGAGTGACATGTTAGACTGAGAGTTACCTAATGAAGCCCCTATAGAAAAGTGAGGAAGGACAAAGGCCGATCACAACTTCCTCTGAAATTGAAGCTTCAATGTTTAAATTGTTTACTTTTGGGGTCGAGGAGCCACGTCTGAATTACTTTTACATCCTCAGCATCTACCAGCTTACCACAATTCTGTAAAAAAAAAAAAAATATTAAAAAATAAAAAAAATTACAAAAATGCAGTGAATAGCTTTTAAGTTAAAGAGTTTTCTACCTGGATCCCTGTACAGCAGAAATTGTTCAGCGCCCCTTCAAGCATGTGAGCAGAGAGAGAGAGAAGGGTGCCCTGTAGGTCCCGTTTAGCCCCTGGCTTCAACCCCAGCAGCTCTGCCTTCCTCTGCTTTATCAGTTTACACTTGAATAAGTAAAAATAATGAGTATTTCCTAATCAGCTCGAACTGCTCTATCAGAATATCATAAACCAGTTGGCTTATAAAGAACAGAAACTCCGGAGGACTGAGAAGGTGGGGCAGTTCTGTACCGTGCTGCCTTCCACTGGTTAAGACCTCCAAGAGCAAAGGCCTACCGAGGTGAGGATGCCCCTACTGTCACCTGTAGAGGGGCAGCACTGAGCTGGCCAATATTTGTGGTGCTGCTTCTCCTGGTTCAGGGGAAGCATTTCACTAAGTCTGAAAGACTAAGACATCGTGGGGACTCTCCGCCACCGCCCACGACCGGCTTGGCCCTGCCTTAGCGCATGCCAGTGGGACTCTCCGCCACAGCCCGCGACCAGCTTGGCCCTGCCTTTGCGCCACACCCGCAGATCCCGCGGCCTCCACTGCTGCCTGCCGGGGCCTGCTCTGCCAGGCCTTCTCGAGCACTGTGCTGGCGCTGCGCCTTCCGTTGGCAGACCCGGAGAATCCTCTCTCCGCTGCCGCATGGCCAGGGCAAAGCATCAGACACTGCCATGCGGACTTTAAAACTACAGGGGAAATTGAGCCACAGAAGCTACCATCGCTGCCGCAACCGCCGCCGCCCCCAGGAATGGGAATCCACCGAAATCAGAGCTCACTACACACTGGGCTCATAGAGAGTGTGGCTTCAGAAATTAGCCTCTGCATCCACAGAAGCTCCACATCCGCAACAAAGAGGACACCATTGAGGGCGGACTCTCCCCATGCAGCCATCACAGCCCGCCCACAATCTTCCCAGCACACCCACCATGCTGGGAGGGAGATTGAGCGCGCTGGTGAGGAAATGGCACGGAGCCTTCCATTAGCCGCCCAGGCGAGCCCTTCCTCTGATGCCGCATGGCCGAGCCGAAGCTCTCGCCACCACTGCCATGTGAACTTTAAAACTACAGTGGTAATTGAACCACAGGTGTGACCGTCACTGCTGCACCTGGCACCACCACCCGCCACTGCCGCCATGAATAAAGGAAATCCACTGAGAACAGAGCTCACCAAGCCTTGGGCTCAGGGAGTGGGCGACCTCAGAACTTAGCCTCCATGTCTGCAGCTGCTCTGCTCCCACACCGAACGAGACACCTTTGAAGGTGGTCCCCCTGCCTGCAACCATCTCAGCCCAACTGCAGCTGTCCCAGCCTGCCCGCCATGCTAGCAAGGAGCTAGCGCCGTGCCTCCAATATGCGACCCCAACACCCTAGAGGGGCCGTGTGCCCCGGGTGAGCCGAGTGTCCCAGGGGGCTGAGTGCCCCGGGTGAGCCGAGTGTCCCAGGGGGCCATGTGCCCTGGGTGAGCCGTGTGTCCCATGGGGCCGAGTGCCCGGGCGAGCCGTGTGTCCCAGGGGAAGCAATGGGACCCAGGGGAAGGGGCAGTGAAAACCAGAGGAGCAGCAGCAGACTCTATTCATATGGTCCTGAGATGGTCACCATAAAACAAGCAGATTGTCAAATGACAGCAGGTAGGGGAAGGAGACCTGGGGGGAGATAGGAGAACAACCGAGGAACTGGTATGCATGAACATAAATACAACCAACAAACACAGAACTCTGGGGAGGGAGGGCATAAATGGGAGGTGAGGGGGGAGGGGGCAATGGTAAGCTATGTACACAGATAATACCTTAATAAAATAAAATTAAAAAAAACAAAACAGAAACTTAGTTATAGTTTTAGAGTCTGGAAGTCCAAGATCAAGGCGCCAGCATGCTAGATTCTGGAGAAAGCCCTCTTCTGGGCAGCAAAGAGCGGGCTTTTCACTGTATCCTCATATTGAGGAAATGGCAAGGGAGCTCTTTGGGGTCTCTTTTACAAGAGTGCTTATACCACTCAAAGGCTCTATCTTCATGGTCTAATTACCTGCCAAAGGTCCCACTTCATAATATCATCACATTGAGGATTGGAAATCCAACATGATGAATTTGAGCAGCGTAATCTTTCAGTTCATTGAAATCATTAATATCATCATGATGATAATTAAAATTCAGTATATTAAAGCAATATATATCTTTGAAGATGTATTCTACTAATTTTCACTACCTTGTAGAAGTTGGTGACAAATATTTACTTGTCAATTCTATTCAATCAGGTCATCCCAGTGCTGATGGTAGAAATCAGCTTATACACTTAGAACTTTAAAAATCCTCACTTAAGGTTGTGTTTATTGATTTTTAGAGCGAGAGGAAAAGAGAAAGAAAGAAGCATACCTCCCATATGTGCCCTGACTGGGGACTGAACTCATACCTAGTTATGTTCTCTGACAGGGAATCAAACCACAACCATTTTGATTTATGGACAATACTCTAAAACTGTGGCACCAAATAAGAGCTAGACTTACTAGATTTGATTCAGATCTCTAGAAATACCTGATGGTGATATTTTTACTTGGGACATTCAACAGATAGCTAAAGAAATTATTGAGAAAAAAATTTTTCATAGTGTGAACTTTAGAATGCACTTCTGGTTATTTTAGTCTCTTTAGAAATAAAAACTATAGGCAAAATTATGAAATATGGAAGGGCATGGTATAAGAGGTCTGGCTTTTGAGTAAACATACCCAGGTCCTATTTTTTGTCCAACTATTTGGATGACCCAGTGGTAAATTAAGTAACTCCAGTTTCTTCCTCTTTAAGATGGTGATAGTAATATATATGTTCAGATAGTAATATATACATTCAGAAAATTTATACAAATTGTTTCACACCATAGGTCTCATTAGATACCATTCCGCCTCACCTGTGGGGAGAGGTAGGTGAGGTCATATTTCTGTCTATTGCGGCCTCTTTGTTACAGTTCACTGTTTTCGGCCTGTTTTCCTATTGGACAGACTTTGTCTGGAATTGCACAAAGAGCCAGTTTCAAAATTCCATTTTTTTTTTACTTCAGTTATATGGAGTTCATTAATAATATAGCTCTTGCTCTTTCTGTTCCTAGTTTCCATCTCATGTATCCTTGTCTTCCTTCATAGGCATGAGTATTTTATATGACTCTTCCCAAGACTAATGGATATCATGTTCTCTTTGTTGGGAAAAGGAATGAGCTTCATGTTTTTCTCAAATTAGATATATCTTGAGGCTGTACTGCTATGTGGAAGATTCTTTCCCGTTATTCAAAGCCTTTCTCTACAGAAATATCTGTTTTGTACAATAAATGATCTCACTAACGAGGCTGAAATCTTTCTAACCCACAGAAGGAAACAAAAACATATTTATTGAGCACCTACATAGTTCCGGGCACTGGTGGACATTTTCATATGCGTTTGATCTAATTTATTAACCTCATTATTTAATCCAATTGCCTCTTATAAAAAGTCTGTGGGGAAATGCATCTAGAGGCTACTGCAGATGAGAAATGGAAGCTCAACTACTTTTTAATTCTTTCATGGCCACTGCATAATATTTATGATTATTTTGGTTGAAGTGAATGAAAATGGTCTTTGACAGCCAATACTTAGAAAACATGCTTATATCATGGAAAACACAATAATTATTATGAAATCATACATATATCGTATTTTATATCCTTTCTAGGAGCTCAGCGTGTGATTTGAAATTGGGCAGTGCGGCCCACCCTCGAGTCACTGGTCCAGCCCTGCCTCCCTCTCTGGCCTTGAAGCAACCCCGGCTGCAGCTGATCAGGCCCTCCCCCAGCGCAGGTGGGCAGAGGCCCCTGCAGCCCCGCCTCTGGCGCTGCGCCTGCGACCCCTCCTGTCCCCTTGACCATTTATGACATCCTGATTAATTAGCATATTTCTCTATTATACAGATATAGGTAGAGAAAAATGTGTCATGCCAGTGACAAACATTTCTGCTTGTGCACACAGCCCACTGTAAGGCCATGGCGGTTGTGTAATGAGCTCATCAATCTTTCGAACCAACTGGGATTGTGGACATCCCCTTCTCTGTACTAATTCTTATCAGTGTACAAGCCACTGGTACTGATGACACAGCTTCAGCTGGGCTGGGTATTCCAGCTCAGAAAGGATTGTGGCTTTTTTAATGAAAGACACCGAACGTGTTACTAATTTTTGCTGTTTTGAAAAATTTTTTCTTCATAGTCACAATGAAGAAATGTACCTAGAAATCAAGAGGAAAGCTTGGTAATTCATTCCATATTCACACAATTTGGTCAAATTAACTAATCAAAAATCATCAACAACAAAAAATGTCTTAAAATCAGGCTTCTTGCAGCTTTTCATATTTGAAGTAATTAGGGTGGTTCAAGGATTCCCAAGGTAAAGCTACCCAGGCAAAGAACATGCTTTTTTTCTTTTGCCTTGACTTTCCCCCCAGGTCCTTCCATAGAATTCAAGTTCTCACTGAGCAAATTCTCTTTGTCAAAAATAAGCCGTCTTTCCAGCCACACCCTGTCTGCATTTGGGGGCCTCCAAAAGCCCTATCATTCGAAGCTCTGTAACTCCGTCCTCTCTGGCAGTCTCTGCAGGAAACTTAGGAGAAGCGGAACCATCTAGGCTGTGATGAATCACCTTATCCTAACACTCAGCTCAGTGGAGCCAGATTATCTTGCCCTAAGCAAGGTGGCCTTCTTCCATCAGTTCTCTTCGGAGCGGGGAGCTGGTGTGATTATGGAAGGTACACTAAAAACAGCAGGAGGATACTGGAAGCGTTATTATAGAAAGGTTAAATGAACCTCGCTTCTCCTTTCTCTCTCCGTTCCCTTTCTTTTCACCCTTAACGCAACAAGAAGTTGCATGTGGACCCGGAAAAGGGCTTCCATCCCTCCAAAACACGGCACACTAACTAAAGAAGCATTTGTTTCATCCGTGTAGGACCTGGGCTCAGTGGGGAGTGACCACCCAAGCTTTATTTCAAAAGACTCTTCAATGGCCAGAACTCAGAAGTACCAGAGTAATTGGGGCTGCAAGAAAAAGAATGATGAAAAAGAAACGCATTCAAAGCTCTCTCCGCTGCCTTTTGCAGAAGATGAATATAGTTTTACACTTGCCTCTTTCTTACTTCTTAGCTAGTGGGGGCCAACAAGAGATTAAACCACGGAGATCCTTAGCGGCACAAGAGGTGCTTTGGGGGAAAGAAAGGTATCTGCTTACCCCCACCTCTCAGGGGATTTCGTTTAAGCTTCAGAGAAGGCATTTGTTTCTCTCACTTCAGATACTGTCTTTAGTTCTTAAAAACCTTTTAAAACAGTGGTCTTGCTTTGGCTTGGTTAAGAAGATTTTCAGTTTACTTTGGTACCACATAAATTGGGAGAGGAAGCTGCTTTGATGAAAATTAGAAGAAAATCTTTTTCCCCAAACAGGAGATGCCAAGAGAAAAAAAGAAAAATAGCTGGGACTTCTTGACATTCCTGTTGTAATTGTTACAGGGAGCAACCGGAAGAGGAAACTGCCCTATAAATACTTCTAGGTTTTTAAAGCCTGAAATACACCACAGACCTGTACAAAAGGGGACAATAACATATTGGGAATGAGGCCATCGTAAATGTGCTTCGTTTATTGGGGTCTAGAAAAAGGGCAGGAGACAGGGGCTCAGGCCTGAAGCAGTGCATTTCTCCCAATAACAAAAATCAATGTTTACCTTACAGTAGGATTTGCATCTGACTAAACCCACATAAATCTGCTCTCAGAGGCCAGAGGGCAGTCCACAACTATGCTGATAGGCAATATTCTATCCATGAATTTACTGTCTCTTACCAGAAAGCAGGAAAATTTTTTTTTCTTATTTTTCTTTTAAGAGAGGAATGGTATTTCCTGGGGACCTGGAATGGAGACTTTTTGGCAGTTTCATAAACATTTTTCCTGGCTCCTGACCTGGAACCAGAATAGCACTTTTGGTTCCACATGCATTTAAAATATATGTATTTATCTTCCGGTACATGAAACTATATGTCTTAGACACCCACCACGTGCTTTATCCATCTCACACTGAATCCTCTCAACAATTTTGAGAAATAGTTATGATTTTAATAGATTTACTAGAGGCCCAGAGGCCCAGTGCATGAATTCATGCAGGGGTGGGGTTTGGCCGGCGAATCAGAGCCAGGCCTGTTTGGAGGAGGAGATGGCAGGAGGTTGGCTGGCCGGCCCACCCTGATCAGGGCCCAATCGGAGCTGGGGGGAGGGGCAGTGGGCGATTGGCCATTGGGCCCTGCCCCTGATTGAGGTGCGGGGGGGGGGGGAGGGGCAATTCGGGGCCAGCAGCCTGGGGAAAGTGCCATGGGTGGTTGGCCAGCCCCATGGCACCTGGGGGGGGGTGCAATTGGGAGCGGAGTGGAGCTGGCTGGGGGAAGGGGCTGCAGGTGGTTGGCTGGCTGCCCCCCCCCCGCCCGGGCCCCCCACATTGGGTTGTTTCGCTGGCCACAGTGGGCGTAATAGTGACCAGTCATTCTGGTTGGTCACTGACTTTTTATATATAGAGATAGGTAGGAAACTTTAGCATCAGTAAGTTAATTAACTTATCCAGGAACACTCAATTAGAATGTAGAGAACAGAGAGCAATCCTGAGTCGGCTTGATCCGTGCTCTTCTTCCCAGACTCCAAGTGTAAAGTCACCCATAAGCTATGATTTGAGGGTCTCCAAGAAGTTTTTCTCTTCAGGAATATGTGCATGGCATGCAGCTGTTTTCTCTCCCATCTGGTGGTGATCTGGAATTGGATGCATGCCAAACTCCAGGGGGCATCATTCACACAGCCTACCTCAGCCCTGGTGGTCAAACTAAATTCTCTTTATGTTTCCCTTTTAAGTGGATCCAGTTTGTTGTGATTTTGTCTTCCTTATGTCAAATTTGGAAGCTACTTTGTCACACGACCTTTGCTTCCTCCTCAGGATTATCAGGAGATAACCTGATCCCCAGCCTACAGATGTTTTGTTGTTGTTGTTGTTTTTGTACTTAAACCCATGCTCAGTGGTTTCACTGTAACAAGTTTTCTGAGAACAGACTCTCTATTTGCTAGGCACAGGGGATGGAGACAGGAGTAGAAAACCATCTGGGTTGGAGGTGCTCCCAATATTTCAGGGAGAAGAGAAGGGAGGGGGTGGGGCAACTCCAAATATCATACACTGATCAAAGGCGGCATGTCCTGCCCTGCTCCTTTGCTTCCCCAAATAGGAAAATCTCTCCCAGTCCTCTCAGGCCTGTCACCCTCTCCAAGAGCTGAGGAAGGAGGAGATGAAAAACAAAACAAAAACAAAAACAAAACAAAAAAACAGTATGGACATGTTCCTCCTCCTCCTCCTCCTCCTCCTCCTCCTCTTCTTCTTCTTCTTCTTCTTCTTCTTTTTAAAAAAATATATTTTATTGTTTTTTTTATAGAGAGGATGAGAGAGAATCATCAATCCGCTGCCTCTTACACACCCCCTATTGGGGATGTGCGTGCAACCAAGGTACATGCCCTTGACTGGAATCGAACCTGGAACCTTTCAGTCCATGAGGCAACACTCTATCCACTGAGCCAAACTGGTTTCAGCTCTCCTTTCTTTTTATTTTTTTTTTAATTGATTTTTATTAATTATGGTATCACATAATTGTCCTTATCCCCCCATTCCCAACCCAAACCCATCCCTACATATTCCCCTACCCCCTTATTGTCCATAGTGCATGCACACAAGTCCTTTGGTTGATCTCTTCCCTTTACCCCCACCCTCCCCTACTTTCCCTCTGAGGTTTGAGAGTCTACAGTCTACGGCCATACCACCCTGAATGCGCCCGATCTCGTCTGATCTCCTTTCTTTTTAGCAACATCATCTGAAAGCATAAACCTTGTTTAGATGAAACACGTGTTCAGGCACAATGCATTTCAATTGATGACATTTGCGGAACCAAGGGCAGGGGACATTGGAGGGTGAGCAATTATTAGACACTGGCCAGGCCCGCGCATCTGAGAACTGTCAGAGTCTGCAGTGTGTTCTGCTCCTGCCACTACCAGCATCAGGCAGAAGGACATCCCGCCTGAGCCCAGCCCAGCCAGGGCCCGCAGGGAGGGCAGCAGCTTGGAGCTGAAGATAAGTCTCCAAATCAGGCGGAAGCAGGGAGTGGGGACGGCCAGGGGGAGGGCCCGCAGCAGTGAAGTCAGAGGCTGAGCAGCCACTGCAGCTGAATCAATTTGCAGATAAAAATAGTGCCTGCCGCCCCTGCCTCCGCAGTGATTTCACAAAGGTCCCAGCTGCGTTGGAGAGAGAGCCAGCATGTGTGTGCCTCCCTCCTCCTCGCAACGATGCAAGGAGCCATCACAGCAGCCACAGCCAGGCCTGAAACACTGCTCCCCAGCATCCTCTCCCTCTTCCGCTCTGTTTCCCTGTCTCCCCCTCTCTCCCAGAGCTCCCAGAAGCGCCTCTGCCCTGGCCTGTTCTTCTCCTTAGCGGGATCATTAAAGACAGGAACAAAGAGATGGGCTCTTCAGTGGCTGGAAGAGATAGGGATCCCAGACATTCATAAAGAATCCAGTTAGCACTCTCCTCCTGACACACCCCTGAGATGGCTCCCCACTCTGGACCAGGAGGGAAGAAGTGAAAACCCTTCTAATCAGACCTCTCCCCAGGTTTCCACGGGTGAGTTTCCTTCCCTAGCATCCAGAGAAAACAAAACCTGGAATTGGCAATCAGTGTAGCTGTCCCAGGAGACACAGATTGAGGGGTCCCTTTCGGTGAGTGATGGGAGAAACCTGTGTGGATCTGCTCCGAAGGAACATGGCGTGAACAGAGGGCTGGCACTTCACAGAGTGATTATCCCCGCAGTGCTGGGAGGTAACCTTTCTGCTGCTGTCTTCTGACATTTGCATGGAGGCAAATGCATCACTGGTAATTGCACCTGAGTGTCAAAGCCACTTGATGTGTGTGTTCCAACCAAGGTGTGAATGAGGACTTTAGAATTCAGGGATGGGAGGCAAAGAAGAAGGGCAAGCAAATTATAAGAGGGGAGATAATGGGATTGGCCATAAAAAGTAACGGCTTTGGATTGATGTTTTCTTCAGACTCCAGGAAAAGGGGTATATTGGTATTAAATAACACATTGCTTGTGAAAGTGTCTAAGCTAGGGTCTTGTTCTTTAAAAAAACACTACTTAATAATCAACACCACTCCATATAACCCCAAATTGAATATGCTTAGATAGCCATCAAGAGGAAATATAAAGCTAGTAATATTTTATTTTATTTTAAAAATATATTTATTTTATTGATATTTTACAGAGAGGAAGGGAGAGAAATAGAGAGCTAGAAACGTCAATGAGAGAGAAACATCAACCAGCTGCCTCTTGCTCACCCACTACTGGGGATGTGCCCGCAACCAATATACATGCCCTTGACCAGAATTGAACCCAGGACCTTTCAGTCTGCAGACCAACACTCTATCACTGAGCCAAACTGGTTTCGGCGCTAGTAATATTTTAATAAAACCAAGAAAATCATCGGTATCATGTGTAGGCAAATGTCCCTAGCAGAACCCTTACATTCTCCTGTTTTCCTCTGATTCTTTTATGTCAGGTGAGCTTTAGCCATATATTTTTAACTCAGTAGGCAATAAATACAGGACCCAGCGACATAATAAAGACACAGGACCCAAACATCTCTTAAACTGAGAGGCCCAAAGCAAGCACCTTGTTGTTGATTTTACTTATAACTCTGGGATAATTTCATTATGTTAGAAGGAAGAAATAGTTCCCGTCAGAGAGAGGAGGATAACACTGGCAAACTCTCCTATTTGGCAAATACAACCAACTATTAGTCAACCACATTGGGAATCTGTCTTTCTCATGGGGACCTATTGTTTATAGGAATATCACAGCTGAGAAATAAGCAAACTTTCCCCCTGAACTACTGTGATACAATTCATATGGTTTTGTAAGCATGTTTACAACCATTAAGGGAAAAATCTGTAGAAAATTTAAAATCATTACAAAAGTCCCTTTTGGTGCTTCTGGAATTGTTGATGCCCTTTGAATATCCTGCTGACTGTTTTCCCACTGACAGACAAAGACATCTGAAGCAAAGCCAGTTTATACTGTGTTGAGTTCCTAATACAAATGAGTGAAAATAGAACACGCTTAGGATAAATGAAGTGTACTTGATAAAAATAAATCAAGGTCTGAAATGTAATTGAACTGTATTTGTTTTTTTTTTTTTTTATGAAAACATACTCTAAAATCTAAAACACTTTTTGAAATTCAGCCAAACAGCCTTAATCTTCTGAGTATTGAAAACATAGCTGACACTTTTACAGACCATGCTAAGAGTACTCTGGGACACCCTGCTTCGGGTTGCATTAGGACAGAGCCAACGCTACTTGACTTGTTGGCCTGTTGGTAATGACAGTAGAGAAGGCTAGGACGTGCCAAAGGTTTCAATAAAGTGGCAAAACTGTGTTGGTGTCTGTTGTGAATCAGTCTCTTCTTTACTTGTGTAAAACAGATGCAAGCATGTGCATTATAATCCCTATCTTTATTATCCAGGACCTTCGCCATTCTGCCTTTATAGTGGTAAAAATGCCCAGGTACACCTGACAGAAGTTAAAAATGAAAAGAGCTACGGAAGAGAGTTGAGGATAGAAGCACTTCAGGCATCTGGTTCCAGCAGTATGCCAGAATAGGATGAAATGTTCTCACTGTGCCTTTACCACATAGATAGACTGCATAATAATGTTATCTATCTATCTATCTAGCTATCTATCTATCTATCTATCTATCATCTATCTACCAATATATGGTCTTGAAAGGAATAATAGAAATATTCAGTTTCTAGAAGTAAAGAGGAAATTCAAAGCCTGAGCAGTAAGCCCACACCGAGTTAGCTTTCAGGATATTGGGCTCAATTATGAGCCCACATACCAGGGCCTGGTATTTTATTGCTCATGCAAGGTCAAAGGCCTGGCAATGGACACATACAAGGAAAGTGGACAAAAATGGTGCCCTGTATAAGATGATGACTTTGTTTTTTTTATTGTTTAAAGTTTTACTCATGTCTCTTTTTTTCCCAATTGACCCCCTCCCCCGTCCCTTCCCAACGTGGGTAAGTCCCCACCACCCCAGTATCTGTGCCCATTGGTTATGCTAATATGCATGCATATAAGTCCTTTGGTTGCTCTCTAACTCCTCTCCCCTACCGTTTGTCTCTATGTCCATTTATTCTTGTTCATCAAATTATGTTGATCATTATATCCCACATATGAGTGAGATCATGTGATATTTATCTTTCTCCGACTGGTTTATTTCACTTAGCATAATGCTCTCCAGTTCCATCCATGCTGTTGAAAATGGTAAAAGTTCCTTCTTTTTAATGAAAGAAGATTAGAAAGATCCTCCCCACTGGATCAAAGAAGGTACCCAGAGTTTTGTGAGATGTTGAAACAACAAGGAGGCTCAACACATATTTTCAAAATCAACTTTTGTACTACCCACAAGACATTTGGAGTAAGACTTCAGATTTATGAAATAAACAAAAATATCCTGATTAATAACACCCCTGATAATGTTATGATAATAATATAATTCTGTAAGAATGCTATGACAAAGATTTTTCTCCGAGCCTGCCTTGGAAAACAGCTGCACGAAATAAGAATATACCATCAACAAGCAGTGAGGAGGGAAAATAAAATAAATATGATAAATAATGAACATATTACTATGAGAATAATGCATAAAGAGAATTTTAAAACAAAACTTCAAGAATTTTTAAAAGTCATTGAATGACATCAAAGAAAGTGTTAAATAGCATATTTGACACAACTGAATGGACAAGTAATGAACTGGAAAATTGACCTGAAAAATTAACTATCAGTCAGTGCACTGATAAAGAAATGGGGCATATGAAGCTTCAAAAGACATTGGGAATAGAATGATAATAACAAAAATTGGAGTTCTGAAGCAGAGGAGGAAAAAATGTAAAGACAATATTCTAATCTAAAATATAATGGCAAGAAAATTTCCAGAATTAATGAAAGACATGAATCCTATATTGATGAAGACATATTAATGCTGATAAACTAAAAAAAAGTCTATATCTATAGTTAAATACATAAAGCTTCCAAACAAAAAATCATAAGCAATCCTATATTCCACATCCCATCAGAAGTATATATTACCAAACATGGGCAGGGCGGCATAAGAAAGGGACATGGTGGACCAACATTTTTATTATATTATTATCAGAGGTAAAAAAAATATATTAGGACAGTAAATGTAACATCTGAAATTTTTACCAAGTAAATGAAATAATAGTTCAATCTCTATAAATGTTATTCATTGGCAATGTAATATTAACTGAATAAAAAAGAAATAATAATTAAATAGGTGTAGAAAAATTATACGAAAATCTTTATTCCCAATTTAAAGTAAAAGTTCTTAGTAGTCTATAAAAGAAAGCAACCTTATTAAACTTAGAAAGGTACCTGCCAATACATTATAAGAAATGTCATGCTGGAGAGATCACAATGCCAGATATCAAGCTATATCACAAAGCCACTATTCTCTACACTGCCTGGTAGTCTCAGAACAGATATATAGACCAGTGGAACAGAACAGAGAACCAAGAAATCAACCCTAGCCATTATGCTCAATTAATATTTGACAAAGGAGGCAAGAGCATACAATGGAGGAGTCAAGACAGTCTCTTCAATAAATGGTATTGGGAAAACTGGACCGATACATGCAAAAAGTGAAACTAGACCACCAACTTACACCACACACAAAAATAAAACTCAAAATGGATAAACGACTTAAATGTAAGATGGGAAACCATAAAAATCTTAGAAGAATCCATAGGCAGCAACATATCACATATATGTCATAGCAATATCTTTATTGATACAGCTCCTGGGGCAATGGAAACTAAGGAGAAAATACACAAATGGGAATACATAAGAATAAAAAGCTTCTGCACAGCGAAAGAAACTATCAACAAAACAAGAAATCCCACTGCATGGGAGAACATATTTGCCAACATTTATATCCTTTATATCCTTTTATATCCTTTAAGAACATTTAAGAACATTTATAACCTTTTGGAGGTTAAGGGCCTAACCTCCAAAATTTATAGGGAAATCATACAACATAACAAAAGGAAGATAGACAATCTAGTAAAAAAAAAAAAGTGGGCAAAGAACTTAAACACTTCTAGGAAGTGAACATTCAGAAGGCCACAAGACATAGGAAAACACGCTCAAAGTCACTAAACATCTGAGATATGCAAATTAAAATAGCAATGAGATATCTCACGCCTGTCAGAATGACTATCAAGAAATTGGCAAAGGACAAGTGCTGGAAAGAAGGTGAAGAAAAAGGAACCCTCATGCACTGCTGGTGGGAATGCAGATTGTTGCAGCCACTGTGGAGAACAGTATGGAGTTTCCTCAAAAAATTAAAAAATGGAACTCCCATTTGACCCATTAATCCCACTCCTTGGAATATAGCCCAAGAAATCAGGAACACCAATCAGAAAAGACCTATTCACCCCACAGCAGCACAATTTGCAATAGCTAAGATTTGGAAACAGCCTAAATGCCCATCAGCAGATGAGTGGATTAAAAAATGGAAGTACATCTACAAAATGGAATACTATGCTGCTGTTAAAAAGAACTCTTACCATTCTCAACAGCATGGATGGACATGGAAAGCATTATGCTAAGCTATATAAGTCATTTGGAGAAAGATAAATATCGCATTATATCACTCATTGGTGGGATATAATGAACAACATAAAATGATGAACAGAAATAGAGCCAGAAACATAGAAGCATCAAACAGACCGTCAAACTTCAAAGGGAAGGTAGGGGAAGGAGGTGGGAGGAGAGATCAACTAAAGGACTTGTATGCATGCATATAAGCCTAACCAATGGACTCAGAAACTAGGGGGGTGTGAGCATGTGCAGGGGGATAGGAGTGGTTGGGGAGAGGTCTTTGGGGGAAAAAGGAGACCTATGTAATACTATATGTAATACGTTAAACAATAAAGAATTAAAAAAAATAAATGTTATGCTTAATAGTAAGAGATTAGAAGCATTTTCTTTAAAGTCGGGAATAAGAGAGGATGATCTTCTTTTTACTTGTACTATTCAATTTTTATTATAGAAAGTACAATAAGAAAAAAAGAAAAAGTGGAAATACAAGGATTGCAAAATATGAAATAAAGTTTGATTCAAATGATATCTATAAATAAATTAATCTAAGAAAATATTCAAATCACTACTAATAATAGTGTTCAGAACGTTTGCTGAATTAAATCTCAGACTAGAAAATTTATACATAACATTCCTATGTACCAACAATTAGACAATATAATAATCTCATCCTAAAATGTAACAAAAACATCTAAGGTATTCAGATATAAATCTAAGAAAACACATGCAAAATTTTTATGGAAAACATTTTTAAACTTGCGAGGCAAATGAGGGACACACACACACACACACACACACACACACGCACATGCACACCATGTAAACACATTATTCATGAATGGATGGCAAAAATCAATATTATAGAGAAGTCAGTTTTACCGGGTTAATATAAAGATTTAATACACTCCAGTTAAATTCCAACAGGATTTTTATTTTTGGAAAATGTAGTCAGTTTATTGTAATATTCACCCCGAATTGCCAGGCAAGGTAGAGTCTGGTGAACCTGCTGCCTTCTGCAAAGCCTCCCCGCCAAGACCACTGCAGCCCCCTATTCTGTAACCGCAGCCACGTCTGCTATGGTGTTGCCACCTCAGATCAGCATCGTGATCAGACAACCATCTTCAATGAGTAAGTGTGTTCCTCAGTTAAGTGGTGTTCTTGGTCACACATGGATGGAATTTCTGAAGAGCAGTGGAGATTATTGCCAGGCATAGTACGGCCTCTGTGTAGACAGGTGAACTGTAGAAATCCATTACTACACCACCAAGGAACCCCCATAAGAGCGGATAACCTGGACACAGAAGTGTTGAATTGAAATCTGCAGAGCATTTTGCAAGAATTCTGACCTGGGGTACACCTTAGTGCACCTCCTTTTTATTGCTCTAGTAAGACTGGATTGAAGGATGGCTGCTTGTTGTTAGAAGGTTCATTTCATTTCTCATTACTCCCAAATTCATACTCAAAGCCTGAGAATTTCAAGTAAAATATACTGAAGTAGAGTCTGCTCCTTTGCATAATTTCTTTTTTAAATGTATTTTTATTGTTGAAAGTATTACAGATGTCCCTCTTTTTCCCCATTGACCACCTCCACCTCCTACCTTCCACCTCCCACCAGGCCTTCACCACACTATACATATATTCATATAAGTTATTTATGTAATCTCTCCCCACCCAACCATCCCACCTTTCCTCTGAGATTCATCAATATGTTCCATGCTTCTATGTCTCTGGATATATTTTGTTCATCAGCTTATTTTGTTCATTAGATTCTACATATGTGTGAGATTATGTGTTACTTGTCTTTATCTGACTTATTTTGCTTAGCATAACAAGTCCCTCCATTCTGTCTCAAAGGGTATGAGATCCTTATTTTTTACTGCTGCATAATTTTCCATGGTGTAATTGTACCAAGGCTTTTTATCCACTCATCTACTGATGGGCACTTGGGCTGTTTCCAGATCTTAGCTATTATAAACTGCGCTGCTCTTAGGGGTGCATATATATCCAGGTTTCTTAGGATATATTCCTAGAAGTGGGATCACTAGGTCAAACAGCAGTTCCTTATTTAATTTTTTGAGGACACTCCATACTGTTTTTCGTAGTGGCAGCATCTATCTGCCTTCCCACCAGCTTTGTGATTGGTCCCTTTTCTTCACATCCTCACCAGCACTTGTCATTTGTTGATTTGTTGATGGTAGCCGTTCTGGCAGGTCTGATATGATACCTCAGATGATACCTCATCCTGGCAGGTCTGAGATGATACCTCATTTTAATTTGCATCTCTCTGATGAGTAGTGACATTGAGCCTTTTTCATATGACTCTTGGCCGTCTATATGCCACTTTGGA
The DNA here is from genome assembly GCA_963924515.1 of Vespertilio murinus. Taxonomy (NCBI): domain Eukaryota; kingdom Metazoa; phylum Chordata; class Mammalia; order Chiroptera; family Vespertilionidae; genus Vespertilio; species Vespertilio murinus. The sequence goes on along the minus strand of OZ004707.1, from coordinate 56,770,577 downwards.
GAAGTGTCTATTTCGGAACTTTGTCCATTTTTTAATTGGATGATTTATTTCCCTTTAGTTAAGCTGTATGAGTTCCTTTTATATTTTAGATATTAACCTCATAGCAGATGTATCATTGGTACATATGTTCTCCCATACAGTGGGATCCTTTTTCATTTTGATGATGGTTTCTTTTGCTGTGCAGAAGCCTTTTATTTTGATGTAGTTAATTTGTAATGTTCTCATTATTTTTCCTTACACTAGTAGATGTATCAGCAAACATATTGCTACAAGAAATGTCTGAGATTTTACTATCTATGGTTTCTTCTAGGATTTTTATGAATTCATTATTTACATTTAAGTATTTTATCCATTTTAAGTTTATTCTTTTTATGGTGTAAGTGTCTAATTTTCCCAGCACCATTAATTGAAGAGACAGTCTTGACTCTATTATATGGTCTTGCATCCTTTGTCAAATATAATGGAGCATATTGGCTTGGATCAATTTCTGGGGTCTCTGTTCCATTCCATTGATCTACATGCCTGTTCTGTGCCAGTACCAGGCTGTTTTTATTACAGTGGCTTCATAGTATAACTTTATATCTGTTATTGTGATCCATCTAACTTTGTTCTTCTTTCTCATGATTGCTGTGTCTATATGGAGTCTTTTTTGGGGGGGTCCATATAAATGTCTGAATTATTTGTCCTAGATCTGTGTAATATGTCATTGTATTTTAATAGGGATTGCATTGAATCTATAGGTTGCTTTGGATAGCCTGGACATTTTAATTATGTTAATTTTACCAATCTTTGAACATGGTATATTCTTTCACTTGTTTATATCTTCCTCTATCTCACCTATTGTTAATTAAAACTCTTAGCAAAGTAGGAACAGAGGAATCATACCTAATCATACATAAAAATTATATATAATAAATCTATAGCCAAAATCACACTCAATGTGAAAAACTAATAACAGTAAGAATACAGTATGTCTTCTTTCAATACGCTTATTCAACATAGCACTAGAAATCCTAGCCATGGCAATAAGACAAGAATAAAACATAAAAGGCATCCAAATTGGAAAGAAGGAAATAAAACTATCAATATCTACAGATGACATAATATTACACACAGAAAACTCTAAAGACTCTGTCCCCTTCCATTTTCTCCCACCCCAGGCAATAGCTGCCTGGTTGATTAAGTTCTGCCTGAGAAAGATAGCCTATGCAATATGGAGGAATGATGCAGCATAGGAATCCAGGCAACTGCACTCCAAGCTCTATCCCCAGAGCCCACAACTCTGTATTCTCCTCACAGAACTCTAGTCCACTCTGCCCTCCCTCTGCCAGAGCCCATGGTGAGTGGCTGCATATGACATTTTGTGCATTGGCCCCTTAAGAGGGTTCCTGTCTTTCCAGAAGTTTCTCCATAAGAGACAGAAACCCCACTGTTTTTCACAGCCAGAGGTTATATGGGCACTTTTCTCAGTTCTGGTGTTCTAGACTGGGAGACCAGCTTGGAGTTTAGACCCCAAAGTTATCAGTGGGAGCTCACATACCTGAAATATTTCTCCAGAATTTCATCTGTTGTCTGTGGGAGCCCAGACAGGCCTTTTGCACCTCTACCCTTTCTACCAAACTCTATGTGGTCTCCACTTTCTATCCTTGGTTATGAAGTTTCTCTCCAGCTCGTCTTCAGTTGATAATTCAGGATGGCTTTTCTATGTTTTAGTTGTAATTCCAGTTTGTTTCACAGTGTCAGTGTAGCTTCCACTCACTCCTCCAGCATTTTGGAATCTCTTTGCATCATTTCTGTATTCAGTTTTTAAAAATATGTTTTATTGTTTTTTTTACAGAGAGGAAGAAAGAGGGATAGAGAGTTAGAAACATCGATGAGAGAGAATCATTGATCAGCTGCCTCCTGCACACCTCCTACTGGAGATGTGCCCACAACCAAGGTACATGCCCTTGACGGGAATAGAACCTGGTCAAGAGCATCCACAGGCCGATGCTCTATCCACTGAGCCAAACTGGTTTCAGCTGTATTCAATTTTGAAATTACTTCATAACATATTGAGTGTGTTTTAAGTAACATGGCTCAAATGAACCACCCAGATCCTATGGAAATCCCACACAAGAACATGAGATTTATCATTACACACAATCCAACCTTAAACAGATTTATAGAGGAACTTAAGAAATATGGAATTAAAACAATATATGAGTATGTGAAACAATTTATGACACTACTCTTGTGGATTAAGAAGGCATCCATCTTCTTGAATGGCCTTTAATGATGGTGTACCACCATCCAACCAGACTATTGATGAATGTTTAGGTCTTATAAAAATTAAGTTTTCTGGCCCTAGTCAGTTTGGCTTAGGGGATAGATAGACCATCAGCCTGCAGACTGAAAGGTCCCTGGTTCAATTTTGGTCAAGGGCTCTTGTCTGGGTTGCAGTCTTAATCCTCAGTGTGAGGTTTGCAGGAGGCAGTCGATCAATGATTCTCTCTCATCATTGATGTTTTCTATCTCTCTCTCCCTCTTCCTCACTGAAATCAATTAAAAATATTTAATAAATAAATAAATTTTGTGAAGAATCTGGGTTGTATTGCTGTTCATTATGTTTCAGGCCTTGAGCTTCAGTGCTTGTTGCTCTAGCATTAAGCAAATTTGGAATGGAATATGAAGATGCAGTAGAGTTCATTACACAAAATCAGTGTGGAGCTTTTAATAACAAGCAGCTTTTGTATTTGGAGTAATATCAACCTAAAATGTGGTTGTGCTTAAAGACTCCAATGGCCATAGAAATAAAAAGGGTGCTTGATGCCATTGCTTTGGAAGTGGAACTTGAGACAGGCACAAATTTGTCATACAGTCTAAGCTTCTATAGGAGTATTGAAAAGTCATTTTATCAGGCCACAAGCTTGACTGAATCACAACCTCTGTGTTTGGGTTATAATCAACCTATTTTGATACTTACCAAAAGATTCTTACTGTTCAGCATTTAAAAAGTGCTTATGATTTGTACCAATTGAGTTTTCCTGAAATCATGCAATATTGACTTATGTGTTTAAATATATTCCCATGTGCCGAAACCGGTTTGGTTCAGTGGATAGAGTGTCGGTCTGCAGACTGAAAAGTCCCAGGTTCGATTCCGGTCAAGGGCATATACATTGGTTGTGCGCACATCCCCGGTGGGGATATGTAGGAGGCAGCTGGTCGATGTATCTCTCTCATCAATGTTTCTAGCTCTCTATCCCTCTTCCTTTCCTCTCTGTGAAAAATCAATAAAATATATTAAAAAAATAAATATATTCCCATGCCAGAATTTTATAAATTTATAAGATATTTAGAAAGATTAGGTGCCAAAATACCCAGCATAATACTTATATATTTTTAGTATCATATAGAACTAAAATCCCAGGATCTATGAACATTCTGGACCTTATGTGGGTTAGCCCTTCAGTGATTTCAAACACTGAAAGTAGGGCCTATATAGTTATTTGCCTGTTCATTTTATGTTTAGATCTCCCACATAAAAGTAAGTATATATCAGATTTGACAATTTAAAAAATTTTTATAACAAGTCTGAGTGATTATTTAATGTCTTTCTATAAATATCATTTAAATATCATTTCACAAAATATCATTTTGTGCTATTATGAAAGTCTCCATTTTGAAAATCTGCATTGTTCAGAAGCACACAGCTTTGATGTCTCCAGACAAAATACCTTACAGTTAATTTTGATGTTTGCACTTTGGATACAATTACAAGGAAGGCCTGAGAAAAGTGTGGGAGGAGGATATTGGGTATTTTTAGTGCAATGTTGCCTGTGTTTTGTGTGGAACAAGTAGAATATGCTCTTTAGTAAATATTTTTTTTTTAAAGATAGAGATGCCTTGCAGTATCTAAAACAATTCTTAATCTTAAAAATTCTTGCATTTTTTTCATACTTTCTGTAGTTGTTTACCAACTTATTTTTGTTGAAAGCGTGTTTTCTTTCCCCTCTCTCTTGAAAAAAAAATCAGTTTCTGCTGATAAATTAAGCAGATACCTAATATTTTATATATCTTTTGAGCTGTGTAACTTAATATTTGGATATTTGATAATTTATTTTATTCTGTAATTGATAAAATGGTGATGTGTATTAGTCTTAGTTCAACCGTATATTTATACTATCTTGGAATGTGTGGTTTAGTTCTGTGGGAAAAATAATTTGTCAGTGTTCACCAACTTGTAAAAATCTATTGTGAAAGCTTAAATATCTAAATAAATAATGAGATGCATTTAAAAAAATGAATGGCCAAATGTAATCAAAACAATTTAATGAAAAATAAAATGGGAGAACTCCTGCTATGAAAAATCTATACAGCTAGAATGATTTATACTTAATGATATTGGTGGAGTGTCAGACAAATATAAAAATAGTACGAAATATGAAGCGTAGAAACAGACTAATGCATATAAAATGTTATTAAATGACAAATGTGTCAGTATAATTCAATGAGGAATAAATAGGCTGTTCATTGAAAAATGCTAGGACAATTGACTATACATATGGAAGATAATCATATTATATTAACATACTACAAATAAAAGTAAACTCCACATGTATTAAATACCTAAGAGGAAATTATTATTTTTAATTTAGAAAGAAAAATAGGAAGATAATTTAATGATACAAAAGCATGGAAAATTTCTTAAGCAAGCCAAAAACCATAATGTTATAAATATTGATGAATTAGATTTCATTCAAACATTTCTGCACTTAGATATCATAAGGTTTTTAAAATATGAAAATATATTTGCAACACCCATAATTGACAGTATTAGTTTACAAGACATATACATAATTCCTACACATGGATTAGGGATAAATAATTTAAAAAATGAACAATGAACATGAAAAAAATCTAAATAGCCAATGTAAATGTGAAAAGCTACTTTACTTCTACAAATCAGGGAATTTAAATAAACATATTCAAAGGTTTCATTTTACTCTTGTCCAATTGGCAGAAATGAAGAAATCTGTTAATATCAAGTATTGACAACAATAAAACAGGAATTCTCCATTTGTGGATATGTAAGTTGGAAAACCATTGTATCCGTCAGGGTCACAGCAACAAACAGATGATATACTCAAAAAAAGTAACTGACAAGAGTTTAAAGAAGGGAATATTTAGGAAGCTATGAATAAGAGGTAAGGGAAATTTTCAAGGGATGGTGAAGCACTATGGGGTTAACAACAGCAACAGGCTGTAAGCCTGAAGGGTGAGGACCCAAACAACTGAAGAGCTGTCTTTTCAGAAAAACCCAGCTGAAGTTATAGCCTTCATAGAATAATGTAGAGACTAATAAACCACACCTAGCCAGCAATTTACTTTCCCCAACATTCTACTTTCTAAGCTCTTGCTGCTATTGCCCATTGGCCAAACCTAATAGAAGTATAAGGTCATGAGAGCCATATTGGTACAGCTCGTAAAAGTTAATCTCCTGAGTCACAGAACAGTGTGGAAAAAGATGAATAATGTCAAGAAGGGCAGATGGAAATATCTAGCATAATCACAGTAGAGAGAAATGTGGTAAAATTTAATAGCTTTGAATATATGCACATCCTCTATGTACTTTTTCAAGAGACAAACATGTGGACAAGAAAATACATTGAATTCAATGCTCGCACACTGCAGCATCTATAATAATAAAAGCATAATATGATAATTAGGCTGGATGTCCTTCTAGGAGAAGCCTGGACTGTAAGAGAAATCCAGGTCCCAGAGGGAAGATGGTGCCGGCAACCTGGGGAAGGAAGGCCTGCTCTTGCACAGATTTCATGCATTGGGCCTCTAGTTGTTTATAATAGCAATGAATTTTGCAACAATCCAAATGTCCATTAGCAGAAAAATTGGTAACATTATATATTTATGACATTAATTACTGTACAGTAATAAGGTTGGTGAACTAGAGTTACATTATAAATATAGGTAAATCTAAAAATGATGCTGTTGCATGAGTAAAGCAAACTGTAAAAGACTCTACCCAAAGTTATATGATTTAGATACTTTTTTTTTTTTTCAAAAAAAGCACACAGAAAAACCCCTTCATTTTTTTTAATGGAAACATGCATGAGCAGTAATAGAATACATTCCTATTTAAGAGGGGAACACACTAACTTCAGAACGGTGGTTTGCTCTGAAAAAGGAACAGAACATATAGGGGAATTGCCTTTATTTGCATCTACAATTTGTTTATATTTTTATAAGTAAATTTGAAAAAATTGCTGTGAATTCTCAAATGAAAGTCTATTGGGGGTATGTTTTTTGTAGTTCTTGTGTCAGGAGTGGGGTTGCTGGGTTTTGTAATAAGGTTAACTTCATGAAAATACAGATAGACTTTTCAAAGTGACTGCAAAATCCTGCCTCCTGCCATAGCCTGTTATGGCTGTTCCATGTTCATGTAGTGCTTGGTATTGTCGGTGTCAGGGAGCACTCACTCCTGAGCCCACACGTACTCCTGAGCCCTGCTCGCTGCGCCAGTTGCTGGAGTAAGTTTCTCTCTGACCCTGCTCGCTGCAGTAATTGTGGGCGTACTCCTTTATCCTGCTTCACTATGTTACCTGTGGGGTCCGAGTCCCTCTTCCAGGGAATGGACCTTCTTGGATGCTGGGCATTAGAAGATGGAGAAGACATGAGAAGTTGTGGGTATAAGAGAGTCTTTATTGCAGTAGCAATTTCTTCTAAGGAGGCATCAGACAAAACGGACCAGCAAAGCAGTCCTTGCTAATAAAGTAGCAAATACAGGAGCCATCCCAAGCAGCCGTGCATAACAAGCTGATCAGTTTCAATTTATATACAAGTTCAAAGAAGCTCAAACAAAAGGAGGCCTTATGCCAAATAGTGACCTCGGTATTTTGGGTTACAGAAAGGCATGCCTGCACAGTGTATATGGTGAAACTGCTGTGTCCTTGCACCTGCCTTTGGCAACTTGGCCTTGAACATCCTGATCAGGATCCTCATGCTCAGAGTGGCTTTGAACATCCAATGCATCTAGACAGGATCCCATATTCAGACATTTTACTAGTAATTTAGCCATTCCATCACTAATAGAGTGTATGCAGTTTTTTTCCCAATTTATTTCAATTTATTTTTTAAATTTTATTGATTATGGTATCACATAATTGTCCTCATCATCCCATTCCCATCCCAAACTCCTCCCCACATGTGCCCCCACCCCCTGTTGTCCATGGCCACTGGCTAGGCCCATGTGCATGCACACAAGTCCTTTGGTTGATCCTTCTCCTTACCCCCATCTTCCCCTACTTTCCCTCTGAGGTTTGAGAGTCTGGTCGCTGCTTCTCTTTCTCTGGATCTGTTTTGTTCATCCATTATGTTGTTCATTATTTCCTCTAGATATGTGAGATCATGTGATCCAAGAAATACCCTTGTAAGAACTGAAACTGGGACAAGCCATAATGGTTACAGGAATCCAGATGGTCTCGGAGTTGTTTTCTGAAAATATACAAACATATTCTTGACCAAAAGTTAATAAAATGATATTTTCTATAAATTTGACTTGGGATTCTTTTTCTTTTTTTCCCCCAAATTATTTTCTTCTGGCTTGTTTTGACACCTTGTGTGTATTTTCATGGGTATCTTGCTATTAGCGTTTCGAATGAAGGTTAATTTTCTAAAGTACAAATTTTTTAGATGTAAATTACACACAGGATATTTTTCCTTACATGATATTCTTCCACTGTCACCCCTTTTTAAAATTTAAATAATAGGAGTCTTTTGAAAATTTTATAATGTAGTCTTGATAGCTTTTACATTTTAATTATTTGTGCTACACTATGATTGCTTTAAGTTCATAACATGTTATGCAATTTTACCATCAGACTCTTTGCCAAGAATTTTTAACACTTTAGGAAAAACTTTTTGTACAGCACTATGTTTTTCTAGAATATTTGTTTATTTCCATTAGCCACATTAATTTTCTCTGAGAAATTGCCTACTATTCAACTGTCAAACTCAACACTCTAGCAACAATCTTATTTACCTTGTGTGTATTAGCGGAAATGATTATTTGCCTTCTTGAGAAGGGCCTGAGCATTCTTGCTACTAAGCAGGACTTGGATATTAAAAACCCACTTGCCCACACCATGGGTACAAGCTCTCTCAAACAAGTCTTGTTGCAGTGAGAGGGCAGCTTCTGTCAGCCAAGTCTCTGTCTGTTACCTGGGTCCCAATTTGAGGTGTGCATGGGAAGCGAAACAGCCATGGGGGCAGGAGACCTCCCTTATAATGGGAGAAGGTGCAGGTGCCTGCCACGTTGCAGGGGTGGGGGTGGTAAGGGTCTGTGCCCCACCTCTGTTGACCCCCAAGTTCTCTCCTGATGGCCCCTCTGCAACTGTGCCTGTCTGTTCCTTCCCTGAGGAATTTTACCCATCTCTGGCTAACCAGCCATGAGTGTATGTAGTTTTAACAGTCATTTGTCTAATACTAGTAATGTTCAATATCTTTTTAAAAAATATATTTTATTGATTTTTTTACAGAGGGGGAAGGAGAGTGGTAGAGAGCCAGAAATATCAGTGAGAGAGAAATATATACCAGTTGCCTCCTGCACACCCCCCCCCCCAGTAGGATGTGCCCGCAACCAATGTACATGCCCTTGACTGGAATTGAACCTGGGACCCTTCAGACCACAGACCAACACTCTATCCACTGAGCCAAACTGGTTTCAGCTCAATATATTTTCTTTCTCACCAGAGGATTCTCCCCCCCACAATGATTTATGATTTATATTTTTAGAGAGAGTGGAAGGGATGGGGAGAGACAGAGAGAGAAACATCTATGTGAGAGATTGATTGCCTCCCACACACAACAACTGGGGCTGGGGAATGGAACCTGCAACCAAGATACATGCCCTTGACTAGAATTGAACCTGTGACCCTTCTGTCTGTGGATGACACTCTAACCACTAAGAAAACTAGCTAGATCTTCATTTTCTATTTGTGTATCATCTTTGGGAAACTGTTTATTCAAATCTTTTGCTCATTCTACCTTCTTCTTCAATGTGTTGTTTTATTAAATTATGTGTTCTTTATTTTGCGTACAAATCCTTTATCATATATATATTTGCAGATATTTCCTTCCGATCCATGACCTTAACCTTTCATTTAAGAAGGTTAGTGGCTACTAAGAACTAGGAGATGGAAGGGAATTGGCTGCAGAAGGAAAGAGGGACCATTTTTTTTTTTTTTTCATATTTGAAAAGTAGCCTCTATTTGAAGTCCTTCAGGGAACAGGGCCTTCTTATCCAGAATTGTTATAGGACAGCTCAAATTATCAGAAAGTTTTTCCTTAGATTGTGCCAAAATCTGCCATCTTATATTTGAGAACAAGCATAATTCCTCTTTTATAGGACACTACTTCAGTAACTAAAGGCAGGTCTTATTTTTCCTACATCTCCATTTCTTCCTTACTTTATTCACAAAACTATTTTACCTTTGGAGGTATGGTGAATAAAGGCTGTAGTTCCGTCTTCTAACTGCACGGCTTGACCATCCTCTAGTCGTAAACTGTCCCTACTTTTAGGTAAGGGTACATGTTGAACATAGGCAGCAGAACCGTCTTCCAGCTGAATGACCTGCCCATCTATGAGTTTTCCATCTTTAGAATTGTGTTGTATATAAGCGGTAGAGCCATCCGCAAGTGTTACTGCTTGCATTTACCTAAGTCTGGAGCCCGCCTCCGGCTTCCATTGGGCTGCCCCCGCGTCGCTCATGAGGCAGCGTCGGCTCGCCATTGGCTCACACGTAGGCGACGCCAAGAGGGACCATTTTTGAGGGTGATGGAAATATCAGGGTCATGATGGTAATACATAGTAGTATATATTTGTTGAAACTTATCTAAATTTATACTAAAATTGATTAATTCATTATTATATAAATTATACTTTTATGAATCCACTTAATAGATTTTAAATTAAGTATGGTAAAGTTTAACATGAGCTGCATTTGTTAAATCAATAGTTATATTAGTGCTATATCTCTCTTTGAACTTTCTTGTAAGTTTAAATTATTTTATAATTTTAAAATATGGGAGAAACAGTGTTTTAACCTTGGAAATCTGGCTTTTTTTTGATGAACCATTGATTCAGTAGAGAAACTAATCTGGAGTGAAAATTATTAATGAAAATTATTAAAATGAAAAATCAGCCCCATCTCTTCAATGCCTGAAAAGTTTAATTGTTCCATTCAGATTCTGGAATTTACAGGCTTCTGGACATTAATTTATCACTTAATTGCACATGAGCTAAGAGTACGGTTCTGCCCCAGTGAATGGGTGGAAGCTATAAAGCATTGTGTGTGACACACTGCACGAATCTTCACAGACATTTCCACTTGAGGATAACATTTTAAGCTCCCTAGCGCTTTGGTTGGGGAACTTTTTAAAACAATATTAAATTGATAATCTGATATCTGATTTAGAAATCATCTGATTGGAAATTTGCATTTGCTAGAAAGATATATCTTCTTGCCACTTATTGAAGGGGCCATTTAATCATTCTCCCATTTACGTATTCAAAGGGCAAGTGTAAACTCATCACTCTAAATTTGCCATGTCGTCATTCTATGGACAAAAGTCCATAGAATGACGACATGGCAAACTGGTCAGATTTGACTCATTTCAAGGACAGTCTGAACTATATCCTTTAAGGGGTCATATGGGTCAACTTTACAAGACACGAGTAAGAAGTTGCACATACTGGAATATACAGACTAGAGTTCAAATCTTCTCTCTGTCACCAATTAACCCTGATGCCTGGGGTAGGGTACTCAGCTTATTTTTGTCTTGGTTTCCTGTCCTTCACAGTGGAGACCATAATACCTACCTCACGAATTTCTTGTATTACATACCTACTTAGCACTCTGTCCATATCAAGCATGTGAGATGATGTACTGTTTTTGCCATATAGTAGAAAAATAATCAATGGAAGTGTTATTATTATTATTAATATGTTAGTATTTATTCAACGAGTAGTTGTTTCATATCTTTATCTCCTTAACTCTCCACATATCTTTTATTATTCATAAATACATACAGTAAAAATGTTGAATAGACATACAGTTAAAGTGTAGAGTAGGCTATTTCCAAATTAATGCTTGGTAAAAACGACTTAAAGGAGATTATTGAACACATAAAAAAAACATAAAGTAATGGTCATTGAGAGCATTTAAAATATTTCACATTAAGGAAAAAAAATAGATGTTTTAAGACAAGAATACTGAACTATTTCTATTTTATTAATGTAATTTTAAAATTGTAACCTAGGCTAACTGATTTATGACAGTACTTTGTAATATATTAGAAGTGCCCTATAGTATATTTTGTAAATACAGTGACATTTTAGTGATAAGAGCTCTCATTGCATGTCTCTATTATTAAATCATTTCTCCAAAGACAGGTTTGACTTCCAGGTTTTTAGTAAAAATTATAGGGGTTATAGATTCAGAACATGAAAATCAGTATGCTTGAGCTGTATAATGTACATTCACTGTGAAGGTGGAATATGCAAAACAAGTAATAATTACAAGAATATAAAAAAGTAAGGAAAATAATTTTTGAGTGTTTATGCCCTCTTAGAATTACTTTCACTCTCATTCTTTGCTTGAATAAGAATAATATGTTATCAGCATTATCATTTTACTCAAAAAATGTGACCATCTTGGCAGTGTTTTCATTAAAGACTTTAACTCAGATTGATTAGCTGACAGAGAGGGGTGACTATTGTAATTGAACTGGAATTCTGGTAGTTATCAAAATAAGTAAATATAAAATTGGCAAGTCTAATTTTTTAAATTAATATATTTTATTTATTTTTTACAGAGAGGAAGAGAGAGGGATAGAGAGTTAGAAACATCAATGAGAGAGAATCATTGATCAGCTGCCTCTTTCACACCCCCTACTGGGGATGTGCCCTCAACCAAGGTAAATGCCTTTGACCAGAATCAAACCTGGGACCTTTCAGTCTGCAGGCTGATGCTCTATCCACTGAACCAAACCGCTTTTGGCGGTAAGTCTAAATTTTGATGAAATATTACTGATTTTAATACAATCATTGCCACATTTTCATTTATTAGAGAATTTAACAAAAGAAGTCCATAGAATGATGACATGGCAAACTGGTCTGATTTGACACATTTCAAGGACAGACTGAACTATACCCTTTTAAGGGGTCATATGGGTCAACTTTACTTCCCAGGAGAGTCATTGAGTTGGTCCCTTGAAAGAAGTACTTGTTCATGTAACAAAGTTAATAAGCATGCAGTCTTTTATAACTAGATGAATATTGATTGTTGAGTTTTCTACTCAGGACAACAGTAATAAAATCCTCATTTCAAACCATTCTTGTCCTATAGAATCTTTCTTGGAAATCTCAGGCTTAAGAACACCAAGATAAGATTTTAAGCACAATAAAAGAGATTAGAGCACATGACCTCCTAGCATAGGCATAAGTTACTTTTGAAATGGTTTATATCAGCAGTTCTCAAGCATTAGCTTGCTTCAGAATGGCCTGGAGAACTTGTTAAAATGCCAGTTGTTGGATCATCACCCCCACTTATTTGATTCAATAGGTCTGGGGTGGGTCGCACACATTTACAACTCTAACTGGTTCCCAGTGATACAGCTGCTGCTGGTCTGGCCACCACGCCTGAGTGGCTTTGGTGTTTATAGTATCATGTTGGTAAGTCAATTTCCCTTTTCTAGCAGCTGGGAGAGCAGGGTTTGCCTGATGAGTCTCAGACAATTATCTTTCATTTATTCATTTACTCAATAAATACTTGCCAGGTGCCCATAGAATCTCACCAGGTTCTAAATACAGGTTGAGGCAAAAGTCAGTTTACAGTTGTAAGTACATGAAACAGAGTTCAGTCTTGTTTATTATAGAGTAACTAGGGGTCCAGTGCACGAATCCGTGCACCTTGAAAGGAATTATGGACTGAGAGGTTGTGATGAGCACTGAGGTGGGTCTTGGCCCATCCTCCATGCCCCTGCTTGGTCCCTCCCGTTATGTCCCCCTGTCCTCTGTCTGCCGGCAGCCCTGCTCCCACCACAGCCAGCACTGAGCACTGGCAGTGGGTGTGAGTGGGCTGGTGCAGGCAGTGGGTGCGAGTGGCAGCTCTGGCACTAGCAGTGGATGCAAACACCTGGTGGGACCATGGTGCACAGGAGCAAAGAATTTTCAGTAACCACCAGAGGTCGCCTTGATGACAGCGACCGGTGCCCTACCTTGGTCTGGTGCACCCGCTCAACTGCTCCACCATCCCACTGCAGCAGATGCCCATCATGTTGTGCACTCTGCCAGCTGCTGCCAATGCCCGCCATGGTCCACGCTGCTCCCTGGTATTCACTGCACTTCATAGCTACTGGTTGTTCAGTTGTTGGGTTGTTTGATTGTTCCATCATTCGGACTATTATATAGATAAATTATTGCATTATTTTCTATAGGACAATTGTAAACTTACTTTTGCCCCACCCTGTTCTGTATACAGCTTTGAATAGTAAGAATTAGATAATCATTGCTTTCAATGTGTCTACAAGCTAATCATGGAGTTCTGATAAAGTATGTGATGATTATAGATAAGGGTTCTATGAAACATAACAGCAATACCACACAGACTTGTGGAGGGGACATGGAAGTCTTCCTGGAGAATGTGACCCCTCCACTTACTTTTCTGAAATGTCCACTAAACTAAAAAAAATGAAAGGAAAAAAGCCTATAATTTAGAATGTGTCCTCTTCCCTGAATTAATGTGAGAGCTTTCTTAGAGTGTTCAACCTGTCACCTCTCTCAGCTACTGACAAAAACTCCAATGCCACTACTGTCTTAGAAAAATACAAATATATAATCACTTTACTTTCATGCCTAGAACTTACTATAGCTTCAGGCTTAATGCTAAACTTCTTTATTATCTTTTCCAGTGTGTACTTTTAATTTTCAAACATGCTACTAGCCACCCAAACACCTTATTCTCCAGTCTTGTGTTATTTCTTGCTCACCCTGAACATGCTCTTTTTCTTTTACATCTAGATATTGCATATACCCTTTTCTCTATCTAGAATTGTTGTTATTGTTGCTCCTGCAATGCCCAGTTCCATGCTATTTGTTGCAGTTCAAGGTTTTGGCCTTCTGTGAAGACTTAAAAAATGTATATATTTATTGATTTTAGAGAGTAAGAAAAAAAGGGGGAGGGAGAGAGAGAGAGAGAAACATCAGTGATGAGAGAGAAGTATTGATTGGCTGCCTTCTGCAGGTCTCCCACTGGGAATCAAGTTTGCAACCAGAGCATGTGACCTGATCATGTATTGAACCATGATCTCCTGGTTCATAGGTCGATGCTCAACCAATGAACCACACTGAAAGGGTTGTGGAGCCTTTCTTAATTTTTTTCTGGAAGACAAATACACTTTCTCTGTATTACAGACATCTGGCAGATATGTTCCAGTTAAATGTGATGGGTTAATTACTTATTGACTTGTCCATCTGATAGACCAGTGACTTGCAACCAGTGTGCTGAAATAATTTTTAAAAGATACAATACCTGACTATTTAGTAAGGGGTACTGACCTCTTTTCCCATTGATTGTCAAATAAATTTAAAAATGACAACAGCCCAGACAATAATAATAACCTGCAAATGAATTAAAAGTATACCCATTTTTATCAGATCAGCAAAATATATATTTTTTGGTGTGCCATATAATTTTAGTAATTAGTTTAATGCCATGAGATGAAAAAGGTTAAAAATCACTGCCCTAGATTGGACTGTAGATTCTTGGGTAACAGAGACTATGAATTACTCATTTTATAACATAGTATGTACACAAACTATGTACATAATACATAATAGGTGCTTAATAATTGGTTACTAAATTTAAAAAAATGAAAAATGTGGCTCCAGTGATTTCTACCTTGATGATTACAAATATATATATATATATATATATATATATATATATATATATATATTACTTAATACCAGTTTAGTTTTAAATACCTAGATGAGTGCATCTGACAGACACAGCATTATTTGTCCTTTAAGTTATGGCTTGAGGATAGGGTAGAGTTGTGCAATTCATAGTTTTCCCTTATCAGTTATGGATAGATAAGTTAACCACCAAGGACAAGGGAGGGCATGAGTAAAAATGATAGAATCATTTGCCTCATTTATTTCCTTTCAACCCTCCAAATATCACTGTTTGTAAGAGAAAATAGCAGATGAATGATTCAATGAGATGTAGGGACATGAGAAGCAAAAGGAAAATAATAACTGATTTAGAAGAACAGAGAAAGTTTAAACCTAATTATTTGCAGAGGGGAGTTATGGGTGAGCCAAATTACTCCATGGAAGTCTGAGGACTTCGATGATTGGAGGTACCCCAGATAGAGAAAATAAAGTTATGCATAGAGTAATGTTCTTACAAGGGAATTCTTTCCCAGAATTTTCTAGAATATTATGTGTTTTTGAACCTAGAGAAAAATCAGTTGGAAAAACAAGAAAAATAATTACAATTTTCCTGCAAGATTTAAAGCTTAATAATCACCATAGAGATGTTACTAGTTTAAAGAAATAGTCTGATTTCAAATTGGAAGCTAAAGCAGAAATCACTGATATGCAAGGTCAGAGAATAAGTTTGCAATTTCCAGAACTAGGGCATGAGCAGAGAGGAGGGAAGCATTTAAGATCTAATCAGTAGCTGTTGTCATGTTATAAGTGTTTGTGGCCCCATGTGCTGCTAAGAGTACATCATTATTGCAAATAAAATAAATATTAATACATTTATATGCATAGCATACTTTACACAAATCCTTAGAGAGCTGTTCCGGAAGCAAAGCAAGTTATTAAACTGGCAATTTGCACATGTGATTCTGTGTAGTGCTGTTAATTGTGTTAGGATATAAGAATGTTATGCTACAATCCAATAATGTTAGCTAGCTTTTTCCAATGTTTGAAAATACTCTGTAGGCTACAGGGGTTTTTAAATACTTTAACAGAAGAAATGCAGGTGGAAGAAGATAAGAATGTTGTAGAATACTAAAACAGAATTAGTAACTGATCTAAAATCTGAATCAGCAAAAGCAATATAAATTTCAATGGCAAAACCAAAGTCAGGGTAAATTCATAAAATATTTTCATCACGGGAAAAGGAAAATGAGTTTTTATGAAGCAGCATATACCCTAACATTCAACTTGAAGATTTTTCTCTACCAATAACTGCCAAAAAATAACAAGGAATTTTTCTACAAAATGGAATATTTGTTAAGAAATAAAAAAATCAAGACTATTGGACAGAGAGAAAATACTTTGTGTGTTTTATTTTATTCATGCATGGCAGGGTAGGGGGAAGTGTGTTCCTCAGCCCAGCCTGCACCCTCTCCAATCTGTGATATCCCTCTCACAATCCAGGACAGCTGGCTCCCAACCACTCACCTGCCTGCCTGCCTAATTGCCCCTAATCACCTCTGTCTGCCAGCCTTATCATCCCCTAACCACTTCCCTGCCAGCCTGATCGATGCCTAACTGCTCCCCTGCTGGTCCGATTGCCCCTAACTGCCCTTCCCTGCCAGCCTGGTCACCTCTAACTCCCCTCCCCTGCCAGCCTGGTTGCCCCTAACTGTCCTTCCCTGCAGGCCTGGTCATCCCCAACTGCCCTCCCCTATTGGCCCAGTAACCCCTAACTTCCTTCCCTTGCCAGCTTGGTACCTCCCAACTGTCCTCCCCTGTAGCCCTGGTCACTCCCTTAATGCCCTCCTTTGAAGGCCTGATGCCCCGTAGCTACCCTCCCCTGCAAGCCTGGGTTCTCCCCAACTGCCCTCCCCTGAAGACCTGGTCCCCCTCAACTTTCCTCCCCTACAGGCCCTCATTCTCCCCCCCCCCCAAGTATTCTCCCATGAAGGCCCAGTCACCCCTAACTGCCCTCCCCTGCAGGCCTGATTGCCCCCCAACTGCCATCCCTTGCAGGCTTTGTCCCTCCCAACTCCCCTTCCCTGCTGGCCTGATCACCCACAACTGTCCTCCCTTGCCAGCCATCTTGTGGTAGCCATCTTGTGTCCACATGGGGGTAGCCATCTTTGACTACATGGGGTGGCAGTGATGGTCAATTTGCATATTGCTCTTTTATTAGATAGGAAGTTTATTGGGGTGACATTGGTCAATAGGATTACATAGATTTCTATGATACATAATGTCTATATTGCATTGTGTGCCCACCACCTAAAATCAAACCATCTTTCATCACCATATATTTGGTCCCATTTATTCTCCCCACCTCCACCCCCTTCCTTCTGATAACCACCATACTGGTGTCTGTGTCTATGAGTTTCAGTTATATGTTCCACATATGAGTGAAATTATATGGTTCTTAGCTTTTTCTGACTTATTTTTCTAAGCATAATATTATCAAGGTGCATTCATGTTTCTTATGACTGAGTAATATATGCCATAGTATATATGACAACATCTTTATCCAGTCTCTATATCATGGCCACTGTGAATAATGCTACAATAGACATAGGGGTTCCTATATCTTTGCAAATAAATGTTTTCAAGATTTTTGGGTAAATACTCAAGAAAGAAATTTCTAGGTCCTATGTTAATTCTATTTTTATTTTTTTAGGAACTGCCAGACTTTTTTCCATAGTGACTATACCAGTCTATATTCCCAGCAGTGAATGAGGGTTTCCTTTTTTTATTTTTTATAACTTCTCCAACTCTTGTTTTCACTTGTCTTGTTAATAATAGCCATTCTAACAGGTGTGATGTGATATCTCACTGTAGTTTTGATATGCATTCCTCTAAAGGCTAATGAAGTCAAACATCTGTTAGTCATTTGTATGTCTTCTTGGGAGAAGTGCCTATTTAGATGCTCTGCCCATGTTTTTTATTCGATTGTTTGTTTGTTTGGTGCTGGTTTGTGTGAGTTTTTAATATATTTTTATATTAACCCTTTGTTGGAGCTGCTGTTTGAAAATATAATCTCCCATATGGTAGGTTGCCTTTTTGTCTTTTTGTAGGTTTCTTTTGCTTTGCAAAAGCTTTTTAATTTGATATAGTCCCATTCATTTATTTTTGTCTTCACTTCCCTTGCCTTTATGGTCAATTTCATAGAATGTTCTTTACAACTAAGGTCCATATGTTTAGTACCTATGTTTTATTCTATTAATTTATTGTTTCAGATCTTATATTTAGGTCTTTGATCCATTTTGAATTAAGTTTTGTACATGGCGACAAACTGTAATCTAGTTTTATTCTTTTGCATGTGGTTTTCCAGTTTCATAGTGTGATACTGACAGCATTGTGTTTTCTCCTCAGGATTGCTTTGGCTATTTGGGATCTTTTGTGGTTCCATACAAATCTGATGATTTTTTCTTGTTTTATGTCTTTAAAAATTTATATTGGGATTTTGAAAGGGG
Source organism: Vespertilio murinus (assembly GCA_963924515.1). Classification (NCBI taxonomy): domain Eukaryota; kingdom Metazoa; phylum Chordata; class Mammalia; order Chiroptera; family Vespertilionidae; genus Vespertilio; species Vespertilio murinus. The sequence continues at coordinate 56,752,118 of OZ004707.1, read as the reverse complement.
TTGCATTAAATATGTATATTGCTTTGGGTAATATGGTCATTTAAACTATGTTGATTCTTCCAATCCATGAACATGAAGTATATTTCAATTTTGTTGTAGTTTTTTTCAATATTTTAAAATGATTTTTGTAAATACTTAGTTTTCAGTATATAGGTCTTTCATATCCTTTGTTAAGTTTATTCCTAAGTATTTTATTCTTTTGGTTGCAATTGCAGAGGAATTGTTTGTTTGTTTTTTCTTTCCAATTCTTTTTCTTAAGTTTCATTGTTATTATAGAAAAAAAGAAAGAATTTTGTAGATTGATTTTATATCCTGAAACTTTACTGTATTTGTTTATTGTTTCTAATAGTCCATTTTTGTTTGTGTTTATTTGCTTGCTTGTTTTTGGTGAAGTCTTTAGTGTTTTCTATATACAGAAAGAGTCATGTCAACTGCAAAAATGACCCTTTTACTTCTTTCTTCCTAATTAGGATGCCTTTTATTTCTTTTTTTCTTTTCTTTTCTTTTTTTTTTTTGCTTGATTACTCAGGCTAGGACTTTCTGAACTATGTTGAATAAGAGTGGTGAGAGTGGGCATCCTTGTCTTATTCCTGATTTTAGAGAAAAAACCCTTTAGTTTTTCACCATTGAGTATAATATTGGTTGAGAGTTTGTCATATATGGTCTTATTATGTTAAGGTACTTTTTTTCTATACCCATTTTATTGAGTGTTTTAACCATAAATGGATGTCATATCTTATCAAATGACTTTTCTGCATCTATTGATAAGATCCTATGAATTTTATCCTTTTTTTATTAATGGGGTGTATTACATTGATTGATTTGTGTATGTTGACTCATCCTTTTGTCCTTGGAATGAACCCAATTTGATTGTGATATATTATTTTTAATATATTGTTGTTGCTTTGTCTATTTTAAACATTCATTTTAAGAAAAATAATTTAAAATATTTTATATATTTGGGGTATACTTTAATATCTTGACATTTATTTAGCATTTATTTTTTATAGAAGAGAATATGTATTTAGAAAATCATAGAGGTAGAAACAGTAATTCATAGAAGAAATAGGCTAATGAAACAAGTTATAGAGGCAAAAAAAGGGTCCTTGGAGCTTAGAAGTGAGGAAGGTAAAGGCGATGTGCCTAGGGGAGAGGGAAAGACAAGGACATGATCCTAGAAAGGAGAGGTCAGCATTTACTTTTATTCCGTGTTTCCCTCTTTGAATATTTTCTATTACCAAATATCTATGTCATATAAAGATCATTTTTATTTGTTAATATACATTATCTTGTTATAATATTAATTCATAATAATCTTAATGTATATATTTAATAGTATTTTTACCAAAGCATCTGCAAATTTAATTTGACTATCACAAAAAATGATTTACTGTCTATTATTATAATTACTTACTGTTATTGAAAACAACTCAAACAAATCATTATGAAAAATAGAGATTAGCATAGTATTTGGGCACTTTCTAAGAACTCTGATTCCTCAACCCAGAATTTTGTGGGGAATTTGGAAGTATAAGGGGGAGTTGAACACGGAGGAGTGGGTGGAAAGAGTGTATGCAGAAATCTTTTATAACCAAGAGACTAGCATCCCTTTCTAAGGACAAACCTCTCCCTACCCTCACCATGGGATACTGGGAGTTTAAACTTCTGGGGCAATGTCTTCAGACTTAGAGAATCTAAAATAAAGATCTAGAGTGACCTGTGGGTAGAGAAATGCATATTTATTAAGTAAAAATCTAGCTACTCTACTGTGGAACTTTTCTCACTTTTCCTTCATTTCAGTCTCAAATATCCACTAATCAGACAAAAACTGTCTAGAACTTGTTTGTTGTTTAACATCTGTATACCGGTCGAGATGTTAAAAACTCATTAACTGCCAAAACTGGTTTGGCTCAGTTTGATAGAGCGTCGGCTTTGGGACTAAAAGGTCCCAGGTTGGATTCCGGCCAAGGGCATGTACCTTGGTTGCGGGCACAACCCCAGTAGGGGTGTGCAAGAGGAAGCTGATCGATGATTCTCTTTCATTGATGTTTCTAACTCTCTATCCCTCTCTTCCTCTCTGTAAAAAATCAATAAAATATATTTAAAAAAACAAACAAAAACTCATTAACTAAGAATGGATATCCAGGTCAAAGTATTTTCAAGTGTTTGAGGAAAGCCTCCAACATGAAAGAAAAAGTCCAAAACAAATAAATCAACTAATAGAAAACAGGGAGACCCTGAGGAATCAGAGACAATGGAGGAGAATTTGGGGAGCAGGTGAAAAACTTTAAAATAAAATAATTAATATCTTCAGAGAAAGAGAATAAACTGTGCTCATGAACAAAACAAACATGCAACAAGAAAAAACTATTTAAAAAAACTTTAAAAGAAAGAAATAAAAAAATCCAGTGCATGATTTGGATGCTGAAATTGATGAAAGTTCAAGGAAAATAAATGTTTACTTAATATTAAATTTGGGTAAAATATAAAAAATGAAAGATTAATCCAGAAGATTCACTATTTAAATAATACCTCGGTCTAAATTTGAAAACTAGAAAATGGCAACAACAGGTAGAGACACAGAAATAGTTTCCAGAACTTAAAAACAGGTTTTCTAATTTTCTAGGGTAGTTTGGTGAGTGTCCATCATTATGAACTATATGTCTATCAGGAATAAAAAAGAGACCATAACATAATCATTAAGAATTGAAAAAGTCACAAAAAGAGAATTAAAATGACAGTGGCTTTAGACTTCAACAGCAGCACTGACATTGAGAAGCCAGTGAAATATTGCTTTTAAACATCTATTCTGAGCAACAATATTTTAACCTAAAATTCCATATCAAGTTCATATGATTTGTGAAGGTAAGAACAATGAAGATCATGTATCATTTCTTAGGAAACTGTTAGAAAATTTTCTTCAAAAATGAGGAGCTATTAAAGAAAAAAGATCATTTAGGATCCAGGAAATGAAAGATGATTCAATTGTAGGAGCAGCAATGAACAAGGGAATCAGATAATAGGACACAGCGCAAAGAATATTTCAAAAAAACAGAGAAAAAGAAATTGATAGATAGCAAATAATAAAAGTTCCTTCTTTTTTTATAGCAAGGTAGTATTCCATTGTGTAGCTGTTACCACAGTTTAATAATCCACTCAGCTGCTGATGGGCACTTAGGCTTTTCCCAATTTTTAGCTATTGTAAGTTGTGCTGCTATGAACATAGGGGTGCATATATCCTTTCTGATTGGCGTTTCTGATTTCTTGGGATATATTCCTGGAAGTGGAATTACTGGGTCAAATGGGAGTTTCATTTTTAACTTTTTGAGAAAACTCCATATTGTCCTCTACAGTGGCTGCACCAGTCTGCATTCCCACCAGCAGTGCATGAGGGTTCCTTTTACTCTGCATCCTTGCCAGCACTTGTCATTTGTTGATTTGCTGATGATATGTTGAGATGGTACCTCATTGTTGTTTTGATTTGCATCACTCAGACAAGTTGTTTTGATTTGCATCACTCAGATGATTAGTGACTTTCAGCATGTCTTTGTATGTCTTGTGGCCTTCTGTATGCTCTTTTCAGAAAAGTGTCTATTTAGGTCCTTTGCCCATTTTTTTATTGGATTGTTTTCTTCTTTTTGATAAGTTGTATGAGTTCTCCTCAAGAGGTTGAGTTTGAGAATAGAAAATATTGGGGAACTGTGAAAACATGGTTGATCCATTAGAAATTAAAAACTAAACTTTCATCAAAATTTTGAACCTTTTAAATTGAGTACATGATTTAAGTATGGATACGTAGAAGTTTTTCTCTTCCTTTTTTCTGTTTGACATATGGATCTTTGAAAATAGCTTAGAATGAATGTTTGGTTTTTGTTTTTTTTTTTACATATTTTTACTGTGAAACTAAAGGAAATACTGGTATTCTCTCTGCCTGGCTTGTTTGCCATTGGTGCTATGGTTCCTTAAGGATTAATCCATAGTATCTAAGTCCATGTACTATGGTTCTATGTGCTTTAGAATGTCTTCTCCACAAGAATGTTACTTCAAATGGGAGCTGACATTACCAGAATTAAGCTATGAAACCAGCAGTAAAAATATCATTATTGTTATTCCAACTTGAAGATGCAAAGGTTGATCTGTTTATTTTTATTATCTTGCTTACATTTTCAATTTGAGTCGCTGAAAACGTGGTTACAAAAAAATAACAAGTTGAGGCATGTAGCTAGACATTGTAGTCTCAGCAAAGAAATCTGTGATTGGCAGACTCATAATTAGTCAGTTTCAGTGTTTTCAAATGGGTCTCTCCAGTTACACTGAGAAGAGAGCCTTGATTCAAAATCTGTAAATGTTTCCTTGGAAAAGACTACTAACATTCAAATAGTCACATCAAACCTGTACAGTTCTACCTAATTTTGCAGAATTGGTGTTGCAAAATATTCTTAGTCTTGTAGAAATAATATTTTCCTCTTAAATAAACTATAATAATAAAAGCATAATTTGCTAATTTGAGTGGACAGCTGAAAGACCTTCCAGATGTCCTTCTGGATGAAGCTGCTGTGGTGGGGCTGAGGCAGAGGTGGTTAGGGGCAATCAGGCAGGCAGGTGCACAGTTAGGGGTGATCAGGCAGGCAGGTAGAGTGGTTAGGGGTGATCAGGCAGGCAGGCAAAGTAGTTAGGGGTGATGAGGCAGGCAGGTGGTTAGTGGTGATGAGGCAGACAGGCAGAGTGGTTAGGGGTGATCAGGCAGGCAGGCAGGCAAGCATTTACTAGCCAGCAGTCCCAGATTGTGAGAGTGTGCAGGCAGGGCTGAGGAACTCCCTGTGGCCTCACCCCCCCATGAAAGAATTTTGTGCACCAGGCCTCTAATAAAAAATAATATGCTGAAAGTAAGACACCAACCTGGGCAATTATATGCTATGAAAATCAGCATTCTACATTTAAATTTTGGGCCCAAAGAAAGGTCTTTCTTAAAGAACTCCATATGTTTTTTTTGTATTAAAAGTAAACCTTTTCTTTACTAGAGATATTTCTTTTTTTTCATTACTGCATTGAAGAGACTATACCAGCAGAATTTCTACCTGTAATATATACTATTCTAAAAATTCCAAGTAGAATGTCATTGACTTTCTCTTAGTGCTAATGTGATAAAGATATGTGACCCTATGGTTTTCTACTTTGTCACTTAACCTGCATTTTTCTTAGTTTCAAAATTGATATAATCATATGTATCTTTGTGATATTAACCTATTTGTGATCAACTTAAATAATAAAAATGTAAAAATTCATTATAGTTTCAAAAATCAAACAGGAACTATCATTAAAATAATTTAAATCCTCTAAAATTTCTAAAGTACAACAAAATATATTATTTATCTCCTTGTTCCTCAATGCATGATCTGAAGATCAACAAGCATCAGTATTATATGGAGCTTACTATAAATGCAGAATCCCAGGCCCCACCCCAGAGCTACTGAATCACAATCTGCATTTGAACATGGTCTCCAGGTGACTAAAAGGCACATCAAAGTTTGAGAAGCCCCTCTCTGGCTGAACTTTACAAGTGTACTACTGTAAAAATTTGGTCATGTATGTTGTAACTTTATACAAAGGGTAGAATTCTAGACATGTAAATTCTTTTCAGGAAATACTATGACTGTAGTTTGACAATGATCAAATTTGTGATCTGAGAAGAAATAACGTAGCTGAGTTAAGTTGTACGTAAGTGGAGAAGTAATTCATATGGTAACCTAGGTCTCCTAGATGTTTAGAATTGGAAAATTAGAAAGTAATCATAGTGCTGCTAAAGCACAACCATAATGGATGAAACTCTGCCAAATGACAAATGAATGAGTGGCTACCATTTGGCATCAAACTGAGATCCCTGCTGTTTTTTCAATGGTAACATATAAAGCACTTGCTACCAATTTTAAGATTGCTGAGACATAACAAAATAGGAAAAGTCATCTCAATATTTGAGAGAAAAAATGGTATCCAAACTGTCCAGGACTTTTTTTGGAATCATTGTAAAAGTATCACTGTCTTCCTTTGGAATGGCTAGGTGTAGGATGATACAACCTAAAGTTACCATGGCTTTATTTTAAATTGTGTGAGGAATTATTATTCAAGAAAAAGTCTACCTAGAAGTAAGCAAAGCTCAGAGGTTGTAATAAACAGTGTCATGATGCCAGCTTCCTCCTATTAGATGGAGATAAAGTTAAATATTTATTTCAATGGTGGAAGTCTATGTTTTCATTGTACCATGTACAGTTAATTCTTAAACAACACAGGTTTGAACTATGTGGGTCTACTTACATGAAGATATTTTTCAATAAATACCATAAATGTATGTTCTCTTCCTAATGATTGTAACAATTTATTTTCTCTAGTTTACTTTATTATAAGAATACAGTATATTATACATATAATATACAATATATATGTTAATGAACGGTTTATTTTACATATAAGGTTTCCAGTCAACAGTAGACCATTAGTCATTAGGTAGTTAAATTTATATGGGGATATTTTACTGTGTTATTCAAAAGTCAATTTTATATAGGTATCTAGTCAATTAGTTGTCATCTAAAGTAGCTATCCCTACTCAACTCCCAAAAAACATTTGATGTAGTCAGTATTAGTACTAAGTCTCCAAGATAATTTATGGAGATGGATATGTAATCTCTTGTGACTTATCAATGATTGGAATCATTTTTTGTTGATCTCCAACCTAATTTCAGGGGCAAATTGATAGGTGAATAAAAAAATAGAAAGAAATCTTCCATACCTCTGCATACTGTTTTTCAAAAACTACCTCATTTTTTCTCCAAATAAAAGACTGTATCTGTTGCAATAATTGTCAGAGAGAGAGGTATCAAGGGAAGATATGTTGAATAATAAAATAACAGCCATCTGTTTAAAGATGAGTTGGCAATCTTACACCATAAAGGAAGCACTTATTTCCTGCACCGGAAATTTGTCCCAGGGAGTCAAAGTAGACCGCAGAAGTACTATGGCTTTACTTACCCATTAGATGCAAAAGATCTAGCTCTATTAAGGCTTTTGCATACCCAGATCCTTGTTTAATTCAATTAAATTAAACCCAGTCCTTATATTTGATGATTATGACCTTATTATAAATGTAACTGATTTGTTGGATTAACTGGACTTCATAGGATTAGAAATTTCCCAATACAACTCCTTCAAATATACTTCAATTTATACCACCACTCCTCAACTCCTAAGATAAAAATCTCTGCCATTTCCCATAGATTTCCTTGTCAGTTTTAGGTAATAAATTATGTAATCCACTCTAATAGTCACATGAATCCAAACCATCTTCCTGATAAATCTTCTCTCCTATCTCAACTTGTACTTGGGATTATGGGTAATTATAAAATTTATTTCTTTTTCCACTTCTCTCTACTCTACTCATCAGATGCTCCAAAGTTTTAATTTAGAAAAGAACATGGCATAGAGAAGAATAGCTTATTTGACTAGTATAAATATAATATAATCCAGATGCCCTCTAAGAATGGAGGATTTCATATGGTGGATCTTCATCCTGTTGTGGTTTTGTAGGTTCCAATTGGGTTCACTCACCTGTATATACCTTAAGACAGGTGATCTTTTCTGTAGCTAGATACTTATGACCCCATTCTCAGTCTGGTTTCTCATGGTTCACATGTTGTGGGAATCACTTTGGCATTTCTTTTAAGTGGAATTCCTTTTATCGTGACTAGTGTGTGTTCCTTTCACTGTGTCTTCATTTGATGCATAGAAACTCACATTTGTGTTGCCCCATCAAATTCTATCATCAGAATAGCCCCATTTTTAGACTCTTTGGGGGTAAGTCAGGTATTGGGTACTGGTATCAGTATAAATGCTAGGTGACACTAAATGAAACTGCCTAAGAGGTTCTCTTGAGCCCTACATCTATACTCTGTCTTCCTCACTTTGGCTTGAATTATAGGTGAAGAAGCTCTGCCCTCCTAGGACTGGTCTCCTTGGAAGTTTTTGGGTTTTTTTGTGGTTTTTTTTGTTGTTGTTGTTGTTTTTACTATCAATCTAGTCTTTGGAGGGTCTCCATACTTTTGAAAGTTTTTATCTTTAGGAACTCTGCTAGATTCTCACTGTGAAGGTGTAAGAAAAATCCCCTTCTTATTCCAGCAAAGGGGAGGGGAATAGTTACAGTTCTGAAATAAGCCCAGAGCTCTGTTTTCCCTAACAATGCCTTTCCTTAAGGGAGACTATTTTCTCTAAACTAAGAAACCTTTAAAAAAGGAAATACCCAATTGAGTCCCTGCTAATCCCCCACTATCTTTCATTTTGGGAAAAGGGAAATACCCATTTCAACCTCACTGAGAGACTGAGACCTAATCATATGACTAGAGAAATATCCCAACCCATACTTAAACACACACACACACACACACACACACACACACACACACATACACACACATCCTATATAATAACAGCAGATCACAGCTTAAAAAACTTCAAGCCTCAAATGCTATTTAAGGAGTATCTAGGAAAACTGTTGGACAATACTGGGAAATAGCACACTAGAGAAAATTTTAACCTCTGACACCAGCAAACAAGCACCTCTGGCAATAGCAAAGAGGAAACACAATCTAACTCACTAGAAAAAAAGATGAACCCTCATACTAAAAGCCTATATAGCTCTATTATTTTTACCTAATACATCGTGTCTGGTTTTTAACAGAAAAATACAAGGCATGCTAAAAGGCAAAAAACAAAACAAAACAAAACAAATAAGCAAAAAAAAAAATAAAAACAAAAGACAGTATTGGAACCTAACTTAGGTATGATAGATATTTTGAAATTATTAGATTAGGAATTTAAAATAACTATGTTTAATATAAATAATGTTCTTGTAACTTTTAAAAATTAACATTTGTTAAGGGAACACAGGATACTGACTGTGAGCAGCAATTTTACAAAGAAAATGCTAGAAATAAAAAATGCTGTAATAGAAATAAAGAAAGCCTTTAACAGAATTATCAGTAGACTGGATATAGCTGAGGAAAGAATCAATGAGCATGAAGATATGCCATTAGTAATTTCAAAAATAAAATGCAAAAAGAAAAGGAATAAAATAGATGGAACAAAATATCCAATAACTGTGGAGCGATCACTAAAGTGTAATGAGAATACTAAATGGAGCAAAAGAAAGAAAGGAAAATGCTTGAAGTTGTAATGACAGAATTTTTCCAAAGTAATGATAGAGCCAGGATACAAGAAAGCTCAGAGAATATTAAGTTATATAAATATCAAAACATCTATACATAGGTATATCATATTTGAACTGCAATAAATAAAAAAAAGAAAATCTTGAAAGAAGGCAGAAGACAAAAATACCCTACATATAGAGAAACAATGATAAGAATAGCATTAGACTTTCTATCAGAACTCAGGCAACCTAGAATAGTAGAGTGAAATATTTGAAGCATTGAAAGAAAAAAACACATCAACTTAGAATTCTGTATCTAGCATAATTGTCCTTCAAAGGTGAAAGAGAAATACTTTCTCAGAAAAACAGAAATTGAGGGAATTTGGCACCAGTAACACCTACCTTGTGAAAAATTTAAAATATTCAGAAAGAAGAAACATGATATAGAAACTTGAATCTACATAATGTAAAAAGCACATTATAGGAGTAATAAATGAAAGTAAAATAAAATCTTATTCTTAATTGATCTAACAAATAAAAGTTTGTTCAAAAGAATAACAGAAACCATGCATTTGATGATTTTTGACTATGAATACATTAAATAAATGACATAATTGTTATACGGAACCAGAGGCTCGATGCACAAAATTTGGGGAGGCGTTCCCTCAGCCCAGCCTGTGCCCTCTCACAGTCCAGGAGTCCCTTGATCATTCGCCCCAAAGAGGTAGACCCTGCCCACCCTGCCAGGGCTCTGAGATGGATTGCCCCTGCAGAGGGAGGCCCTGCCCATTTGCCATAACACTACTGCAGTGTAGCCTGGGTCTCCCTCTTTGGGGCGATCAATCATGCCCTGCAGAGGGAGGCCCACCACTGCAGCCCACCAGTCAGTGGTCTGGGCCTCCCTCTACGGGACAACCATGAGGCCATGTCTAGGCCCTCATCCAATCACATTGCACCTGTCTTGGCTGGCCTGGTGCCAGTGGGTGTCATAGTGGGGTTATCCAGACCCTCGTTCTGCTGTTGGTTGTTCAGCTGATTTTCATGTTTCACTTTTATTATTATATACTAGAAGCCCGATGCATGAAGATTCATGCAAGAATGGGCCTTCCGTTCCCTGGCTGCCTGCACCGCCTTTGCTCTGGCCAGAGACCCTTTCTGTTCTGGCCCAGAGCTGCCTTTCCACCTTCCCACACTTCCCAGAGGCTCAGAGCAGCTGGGGTGGTGCAGAACATCTGTATCATTTCCCAGAGGCCACTCGTCACCTATGTATACAAATTAATCCATGATCTTTGTTGGGTTAATTTTCATACTCACTCCTGATTAGCTGGTGGGCATCACAAAGGTAAGGTCAATTAGCATGTTACTTTTTTATTAGGTAGATAGATAGAGTAAAAGTAAAGAGGTGAATAAAAATATACCATGCTAAAACTCATCAAAAGGAAGCTGGAGTATCTAGTTAATTGCAGTCAAAAAAAAGTTTTAAAGCAAGGGAAATTATCCAGAAAAAAGGTAGGGCATTACATATGATAAAGTGGTAATTTCTTTAGGAAGACATAAAAACCCATAATGTACTAGTATATGTGCCTAATGACAGCATAAAAATATGTGAGTCAAAAAGTGATATACCTGAAAAGGGAACTCACTATTATAATTGGAGACTTTAACACTCCTCTTTTAGTAATTGACAGATTCAACAAGCAGACAATCAGTAAGAACATATTGAACTGAACAGCAACATCAGTCAACTGGATCTAACATTCAACAACAGTACAGTATACATTCTTCTCAAGCTCACTTGGAATATTTACCAAGGTAGACCAGATTTAGAACCATAAAATGTAACCTATTACAATTTGTGGAATACGAGGTAAAGAGTGCGTAGAGGAAATATATAGTTTGGAATGCATAATTTAAAAAGATTTAAAACCAATAATCTTAGTTTAAGAAACTAGAAAAAAAGAAAGAAAATTAAATCCAAAGTAGACAAAAGAAAAAAATAGAGCATTGGTGTATATTACATTTGTAAGGATTACCTTTATGGAGGAAATCCAGATGAAACTGAATGTTTACTATGTGTTATACAAACAATGTCAAACTTTTTATCTAACATTTAATATCTGAGTATCATCAAAATATTATCAAATATCTTTCCTGGCCAGTATGGCTTAGTTGGTTGAGTGTTGGACTGTTCAACAAACATCATGGGTTCAATTCCCAGATTGCTGTCCAATTCCCAGATCCCTAGTACAGTATGATACAGAAGGTAACTGATCAATGTTTCTCTCTCTCTACCTCTCCTTTCCTTTCCCTCTAAAAATCAATAAAATATATATTTTTAATTTTTTATTGACTTTTCACAGACAGGAAGAGAAAGAGATAGAGAGTTAGAAACATCGATGAGAGAGAATCATAGATCAGCTGCCTCCTGCATACCCACTACTGGGGATGTGCCCACAACCAAGGTACATGCCCTTTACTGAAATCGAACCCTAGATCTTTCAGTCTGCAGGCCGACACTCTATCCACTGAGCCAAACCAGTTTCAGCTATTTTTTAAAATATTATCAGATCTCTGTGTAACTCAGTTTCTTCATATAATAGAGACAATAACACCTATTTTATACATTTATTGTGAAGATTAAATAAAACAACTGATAATAAAAACATTTAGCACAGTAACCATTCAAAAATGGTAGGACTTGTCTTTGTCACCAATCTCATTATCACCATTACCACCACCACCATCATCAGATCACCATCACCATCATCATCACAATAAAATACATATTGATGGGCAATATAAACATACAAGGATAAATAAAGCCTGGTAAGATAAATAAACAAATTGTAGAGTCTACAAAAGAAGCTTCCTCTTTGCTAGGGAGCCTGCTTAAAAAAAAACAAATACAGACATTTTAGAATATATTCTTATGTGAACCCATCCTAATATTGGTGGCTTACCTTCTACACAGTGACTGAACATTGAGGCCCTTCACCTCTCCAAGTTCTGGTAAAACATTTCACTCATACACATTTACTTATGGGAGATTTTCTAGCAGAAAGGAGAGGCTAGCTATCATACACCTCAAAGAAAACAATATGGAAATTCTTATTGACATTTCTTTCTGTTCTATCAAACCCTTCTTAGTAGCCCTGCCAACAATGGTTTTGCTTTCTGTCTCCTTTCCCCCAGAATGTGCCAATTCCCCTGCCTTCTCTCCTATCTCTCATTTCCCTTTATAATCCTCAAATTCCTCTCTCCCTGTTATACAGATTAATTCAGCTCTCCTTGGCTATGCCTATTAAAACTTCTATAACAGATCATATAACATGGACTCACAGAGATATCTTTTTTTCAGGACAACTCATTTTTATTCTGTTTTGTAGACTCCTCTTTGCCTGTCCATGGATGAAAGCCCATAGCCTTTTCAGGGACTTTAAGTTTTTGTTAGTTTATTTATGTTCAGTCCAATTTAACATAAAAATTATTCTCATAAAATTGGAAGCTTCAAGCTTCCCCCCAATCTAAACCTAGGTCAAATTGGAAAAAAACTTCGGGGGAGAGGGGGATTTTGTTGTGTGCTTCTTCATGATTTTCACTCTTCTCACTGGGCAGCCTCTTGGTATAGAGGGAAGTAAGACAAGGTCCATAAGAAGTCTGGAATTTATAGTGGAATTCTGTTACTCATGCCCTCCTGGAGTGATGGATGGGCAGTGGCCCTTTATGTGGGTGTGGGATAATCTGAGGTCATCTCAGCAATCTCTATAGGGATATTCCACCTGTGCTCCATGGTAGATTTATGGTTCCTGGCTGGTTACCTACAGCTCTCCATAAGTTCCTGAATTCCTTTACTCCCTCCTTATCAGGGCTGTATCATACCTTTAAGAATTCCTCACTGGCAAGGCCTCTCAGCAGTGACCCAAACCTCCCCCCTTTCTACTGGTTACAGATGTGGCCCACGGGAATGATAAGCTTCCTTGTTCAACTAGACTCTGGGATATGCAGACTATCCCAAAGCAGCACTGTTTCTTAGTGTAGCACAGTACTCTGACAATAAAATTCTCTAAGAAACCCTTTCTACCAATATACCTATATCAGTCACATATACCTTCATCATATACCTTTCTATATATCCTATATAGAATATAGGATAATAGTCTATGGCAGTAATTTTCAACCTTTTAAAAAAATCTCATTGCACACATAAATTAATAACTAAAATTATAAGGTTCACCAAAAAATATACCTTTTGCTGATTTGATGGGAAAAAAGGTGTAATTTTGGTTCATTCACACTGGATGGTATTGTTGTGTTAGGTGTCATTGTTTAGTTGACAATCTAAGGAATAAAAGATCAGTGCCTCTGACTAAATAGTCAGGTATTACATATTTTAAAAATTCTTGTGACACACCAGTGTGCCTGCTATGGCATACTGGTTGAACATCATTGGGTCAGATTTGGCATCATCCTTTCACAAACTGTGCATAGATGTTTTGGAACCATTACTAAAAAATGTGTGAGCACCAAACACCATTTGACTTGACTTTATGGCTTTATTCAAAATGAAGACAACAGGCAATTTCCATTTTAACATCATGTTTTATTTGCATATAGAAATTCCTTGATATGTTCATCAAAACTTAGTAGTTATACATTTAAAAATGTATATACACTAGTATATATAGTAATGTATTACATTGAGTTCCTATTTTTAAAAGCATTTTTGTATTATTTTTTTATTTCTTGTACTTTATGTTAAACTGGAAGGAATTCTTTAAGAGCATGCTCAAGAGATATAACCAATGAAAGAGTTGGGGAAAGCTATTGAAGTGTGAAGAATTTTTCCCTATGGTAAATTCTCAAGAAAAAGTTCTTTTGTAATGCTGGCAGGATGAGTAGGGTAGGATGTGTCTCATATTTTAAATTTTTCTTAACTCTATTGTTTAATGTCTACAGATATAGAGAATATTTCTATTCCAAAATTTGATATTCTTTAAAAAATAACTATATAATTAAGGAGTTCAAAGCCTTCAATTCAAATAAAAAACCTTGAAGTTGAATTAACTTTTTAAAAAAATAGCTTCATTCCCTCTTCATTTGCATCATAGATTTGAACTTAGTAAACCACCAGTTTACTAAGAAGCTAACTTGCCAATTAACATATTTTTGGTTGTGCAGCAATAACCAAGCATAAAAAAAGTTAAACAAGTTTGACTTTGATGTAATTATGTAGGAGACAAATTTAATCAGATATTTATTAGATTTCCCCAAGGATCCTCTGAAGCAGCAGCATCAATACTGTTTTCCTAAATATTCACCCGAGTCAAATCTTCAGTGAAGATAAACAAAGGAGCTTTCTTGCAAAGTTTCTAAACTCAGTTTCTTCTGCATCTTCTCACTCTGTGCAAGCATAAAACTCCTGTACTGGCAACGGAGCTATTTGAGTTAAATACATTGGCTGTTGATCCCAAGTTGACCAGCTAGTGTTGAGACTGCATTATAGTAATTGCTTGTCTGATTACTCACTCAGAGAATCCCCTAACGATCCTAGTGAGATTAGGGAAACAGGAATGTAATGGAAGGTGTTCACTGGGGTGTTAGAAAAATATATCATCAAGTTAAGAAGAGCCTTTAGTGTTATGGTGGAAAGCTGTCCTATGATCTATTTTCCTGCTTACACTGCTTTTTTAGTCCATCTTAGCCATGTGAACAAGGGTGCTTGAATCATAAACATTTGTGACCATTTTGTTTCTCAAGATCTCATGTGTTCGCATTCACATAGAGTAAACAAGTTTGCAATAAAAGGGATAGAAATAGAAAAGCTTGACACCAATTAAACAATTTATGTCATAATGCTGGTATTCACCTACTGTCAAGATAATTAAAATCTCTGAAATTTAATGCTAATTCATCATTTGAATGGTTTCAAGTTCAGCTCCAGCTGCAGTGAATCCTAAACTGTCTATAACAAATTCTTCTCTGGAGCCATATTTTATTAACTCTTTCAAATGTTTCCTGAATATATCATAGAGCATTGTATGCTTCTTTTATTCTTCATTAAGGCTTCAAATAAAAACATGAAAAGCGCCACTTTGATTGCAGTATTACAGTCATAGGTTTCACTCTAAGTAGTTAGGGAATATGAAGATAACTGGCTTCTCACTTGTTAACTATGCTTTAATGTAAGGGAAAAACAAAATCTCATCTTCCCCTTGCTTTAAAAAAATAATAAACTAAAGGAAGAAAAGTTGGAAGAAAAATGGTAAATCTGGTAATTTCTGGAGATCACATTTTGGAAGGAAGTAAATTTGAGTTTTGTCGGATTTGTTACTTTTGCAGATTACTTTAAAACACTTGTTAAATAAAGAAATGTCATAAAAATGTGCTTGGGTTACTGATACAGGTATATGCATTCTACCGAGTGGAAGGAATAAGACAGAAAAGAATAAGAAACACTGATTTCATGGCTACAAATAACTTTTCACTTACTAGTATGTCTGGTAATATTATTGGCCATCTCATTGCCTGTAGTCATTGATCACCATTTCATTTTGTATGTCTGCATTCCAGTTTCCGAGGAAATGGTGTGCTATCTGATCTATTTTCTTGCTTTTAGAGAGGAGGAACTGTAAATTATTACACAAAGACATAAACTTTCTTTGAGAAGCAGAAACAGATTTTAGTGCAATTTTCCCTTGTTTACAAGGTGCCTGAAATGTCTTTTTTATAAATAGTGTTTTGAGTTTATACTTACTACATCTGTCTATCTGCTACATTATGGTCTCATGAAATCCAAGAAAGTCCTAGGATATCCAGGTTAAACAGAAATGAAAAATCATATTCTTTCCTATTTCCACAAAGAAAAAACATTCTTTTCTCACTTCTTCACCACTTATTCCCAGCATCTTTGTTTAGCTTGAAGGTTTCAATAAGATATAATAGATGTTGGAGACACCTATGTTATTAATAATAATCATTATTATTATAATACTAGAGTGCCTGGTGTACAAAATTTGTTTACAGAGAGGATTCCCTCAGCTCAGCCCGCACCCCTTCCAATTGGGGACCCCTTGGGGAACATCCCTCTCTCTATCTAGGACCGCTGGCTCCTAGCTGCTCACCTGCCTGTCTGATTTCCCCTAACTGCTTCTGCCTGCCAGCCTGATTGCCCCTAACTATCCTCCCCTGCCAGCCTGGTTGTCCCCAACTGCCCTTCCTTGATGACCTAATTTTGCCCTCAAATGGTCCTCACCTTCTGGCCTGATCTCGCCCCCCCTCCCCCCTTGCCCCCAATTGCCCTCTTCTAGCCAATTTGGTTCTGATTGGCCGGTTTCTATGTCAGCATCAAAAGTTCAGCCTCCTAGGCAGCTATTGGTTCTTCACAGCACCCACATTTGTTCTGATTGGTTGCTTTCTATGCCAATCAGCATCTCTGGGCCTATCTTTGAGTCTGATCAGAGAGGTGGGGATTAACAGCAATCCCCACAGAGGCGCAAGAGAAAGAAAAGCCCAGCTGTGACAAGTACTGGTCAAAGCTCCCACTGAGGCTATGGATCAGACCCTACCTCTCTCTCTGGGTCTCAGTCCCCCTGGGCAGTCAGTGCTGGCAGCACTGACTGAAGAACTTCTGGGTTGGTCATCCTTAGATTGTGATTGGTCATTACTACCCTGGCCTTTTATGTAGTAGATATCTATCCAGAATTTATGTTCTACAGATATAGTTCCAAATTTTTAACCATTCATAATTTAAACATTTGAACTCAAAAGGATGGATAATTCCAATTGAGATGGGTGGGTTGCATGTGTTCTGCCAAAGATAATAGAAACATTTTAGGTTACATTGGTTGGGAGTGGGTGGGGAGAGACAGTACTTTAGTATGAATGACTGATGAAAATTTATACCATATCCTTTCAAAAAGAAAGTGATTGAGTCAACAAATATGCAGATTCATGGACAAACAGGACATATTTACATTTAAGTTGTAAACCTACTTGAACAGTGTACTAAAAATTGTGTTGAGGTTTGAGAAAGAAAGGAGTTCTGCAAGCAACTCTCCTAATAGTTATTGAACTATAATCATGTGCCCAACTTATTCCCTGTACACAGAGCCAAGTGCTCTGCTTGCACCAACTCAACCCTCTCTATTTGTTGCTGTATTGCAGGAGAGAAGAAACTAACATTTAATGAATCCCTACTATGTGCCAAGCATTAAATTAGCACAATACCTATTTCATTTCATTTAATTCTTGTTTAAATCTGTGCCTGAGTAAACTGATCTTTGAGGGTTTTATATTCTTGTCCACCTACCTGGGAAAATGCCTGGTTGTCAAATCCTAATACCCCTACCCTTTTTCTGAGGAATGGCAATACCATACTATCTTTTAAAGGATCCTATAGAGGGGAACTCTGAACACACACTACTTAGAAGATATACTCATGGATGTTGATATTAAGAAAGACCTGCATATTTCTGTTTTATTTCAATATGACTTTACTAAATTTTGAAGGGTTCAGAGATTTATGGGGAAATGTGCCAATGTTCTATTTTAGCATATTTTTCCTCTTAAAGAATGGTAATAATATTTATGCATCTTGCTGTTTCATTCTACTATTCATATACACTTTGACTTTTCTGAAAATTTTAACTATACAAATTTCTTAAAAATATTTTTCTTTGTATTTATTGTTGAGGGTATTACAGATGTCCCCCATATATCCTCATTGCCCCCTTCATCCAGTTCCCACCCAACCCCAGGTATTCACCACACTATTGTCTCTGTCCATGTATTATGTGTATATGAATAGATATTAACCAAAAGAAGTATTTTAAGAGATTTGGCATACATGGAAATTATAAGATTTGGTCATATACATGGTTTCATTAAGGTTTGACAATTTTTGTCCTGAGAAATCTAAATGAATTTAAATAATCATTAAAATCTGAATTTTTCATAAGCTTTTACATTTTATAAAATATTCTGCTACACAACTAGAAGAACTTGTAGTGTCAACACAGAGCATTCAATGCATGAGCTTACATTAAGGAGATTCTCAGCTTCCCTACAAATCAGAAATGTAAGAGTTAGACTGATTTAACATGCTCACAGCTGGGAAATGCACATGTTTTTGCTTATTTTGCTTCTATCAAAGTTTCTGAGTCCAGATGTTTAGTGACTATAACATCCTTTTTCACTCTTCATGCACTGTCTGCTATTACCCATTAGAAGGAAAGAAGGCCTATGTTGTATGGGAATCCAAGTAGACCATGGACTCTGTTGGGGTTTTTAGTAGCACCAAATGTCTTAGCCATCCAGTATTTCTTTATTTAAAAAGTTCACTTTATAGACTTGAAAAGATAAGGATATCTGTCATTCTTTAAGACAACTAATAATTCATTCTGAATTTTCATTACATGGGAGTATTCAACATATACTTCATATTCACATTAGAATAGCATTTTACATAGTTTCAGGATAACAGGTTCAGTTCCTTCTGTAAAGCAGATGGAAATAATCTGTGAAATTCATTTGTTCTCTCTTACTTGAAGAGAAATAACAGTTTAAAGCCTTTATTTTTAGTTTAGTTTTTCTTACTATATCCCCTTTGGTTGGAAATTGCTTCTGAATTTTTACACTTTTTATTGGGTGACATCCTTAATAATAAAAACATAATATGCTAATTACACCAGACAGCCAAATGACCCTCCAGACATCATTCTGATGTCCTTCAAGAGGAAGCTGCAGCAACAGGGACTAAAACAGAGGCAGTTAGGGGTTATCAGGCAGGCAGGCAGACTGGTTAGGGGTGATCAGGCAGGCAGTTAGAGGCAGTTAGGCATGATCAGGCAGGCAGGTGAGTGGTTAGGGGAAATCAGGCAAGCAGGCAGGCAACTGGTTAGGAGCCAGCTGTCCTGGACTGTGAGAGGGATGTCTGACTGCCGATTTAGGCACAATCCCTGTAGCAGTCAGACATCCCCTGACGGGTCCCAGATTGCGAGAGAGTGCAGGCCCAGCTGAGGGACTCCTCACCATCACCCATTCACAAATTTTGTGCACCAAGCCTCTAGTTGATTAATAAAATTACATTAGTTTCAAATGCACAATTCTATGGTACCTCATCTTTGTATTGCATTATTGAACAAACTAGAAAAACAAACAAACAAAAACTCGTAGACACAGATAACAGTATGGTGGTTACCAGAGAAAGGGTGTTTGGGGAAGTAATAAAGGGTAAAGAGGGTGAAATATATTATACAGTGATGGAAGAAATTTTAAATTTCTACTGTTAATGACTTCCTTCATATATATATATATATATATATATATATATATATATGCAGTTTATTAAAATAAAAGGGAAAACAATATATAAAAGGGCTGCTGCATATAAAAGTAAGCCATAAGCAAACCATCTCATAAACACTGGAAAAAAGCAACATTGTTTACCCTCCATTTCATTTCAGCAGAGCAGAATGTTTTCTAGTGATTTATGCCATCTTTACAGTCATCGTAATGGGAAGGAAAGGTCAGAACACATTTCTATGGCAGGAGTTTGTATCTGGCCACATCCAGAGGGGATAAGTTTAGCAGAGATTACCAAACAAGGTGTTGAATCTAGAGAGCCTGGTTTCTTCTTGCTACTTATAATAAGAGCAGGTGGATAAATTAAAAGAACTGTTAAACAACAAGGAACCAGAACTTGAAGATTTGGGAAGCTCTCAGCCTATCCATATTATAGAAAATAAGCATGTCCTGGAAAGAACACCAGTGTGCCTGGACAATTGTTTCGTAAAGACATAAGTTTGGAACCAGTCGCCAATCTCAGCAGAAACTCTGGCAGGTTGGATTAACCGTGATACACATTTGACAAAGTGAAGGCATTCTATAAGTATGAGAATAGATCTACCCAACTGAAAACATGTGTTACCCACCAAGAAGGGGAATGTCCCAAAAGCTGAAACAGAGATGAGCAGGTCTGCTACTCCCACAGTGGGCCCAAGACAGTGAAAGTCTGGAGGCCAGTATATCTCTCCCATGGTTTCAATGGGCCTGGCACCACTGATGCCACCCAATTGGGACCAGAGAGCAGAGGAGCCAACCAAAGATAGTCCTTGGGCCTTAAACATAATAGAAACTAACTTAGGTTTTAGACTTGCTTGGGACCATCAATCCTTTCTTCTCTCCACTTATGGAATGGGAATGTAAATTCTAGGCTTGTCCCACCAGTGTATTTTGGGACCAGATAATTTGTCTGGTTTACATGTTCACAGCTAAAGAGGAATTCTGCCTGGTCTCACCCATGTGTGATTTAGGTGAGATTCTGGACATGCCATTGATGTTGGAAAGCGTTAAGACTTTTGAAGTTCTTAAAATGGGTGGGTGTATTTCGTATGCGGGAAACATGTGAATTGGGAAGTGGGGGGGTGGGTGAGACTAGAGGGCTGAATTATTCTGCCAAATTCATATGTTGAAGTGATAATCTACTATGTTGTGACTTTTTTGATGACATGGTCTTTAAAAGGTAAATGTTAAGATGTCCCTAACCCAATATAGCTAAATCCCTATAAGAGAGAGAGTGAGAGAGCGAGAGAGAGAGAGAGAGAGAGAGAAGAGAGAGAGAGAGAGAGACCCTAGGAAAGCACACACTTGGAAAAAAGGCCACCTGGAAGAATGCAGTTACATCTACAAGCAGAGGAGAGAGGCTTCAATAGAACCAAACTGCTTACCCACTACCACCGCTCCCTGCACTTTCCCTTCCCTCCATAATAATAGATTATTATGTGATTTTGTCATTTATTTAAAGGTTAATGAAATCTGAGTAATTTGTAGCTGCATTTTAAAACTCATTTGACATAGAAGTTGCCTAATAAATGCAGTGTGAATAGTGGGTGAATGACAAATATCACCATACTTTCAGAATGACAACTTTTAAGAAATAATAATCTTTTAAGAATTGTTTTTGTAGTTTTAGAAATTATTCATGGTCATTTAAACCCTTCTTGCTGAATAAACATTCTGAATTCTAAAAGTTATATGTATTTCCACCTACTAAACAAAAATAAATGTGGGTTTTCTTAATTTCTAAATCAAAGCAATTATAAGCAAAGAATTATTTTCAAAAATTTTTCCTTACCCATTAAAGTTTCTGCACAAAGCCAATACATAAAAGAACAATTTTTGTCAGGTTTAGACTAAAGTCATGGTAACACGTGGGGCATGGTTTATTTACAGTTCACAAACACTCTTGAAGTCTCTTTGGAATGAATGCCATGGTGAGCTGGTGTCATCCTAAACATAATGGTTATGAATATAAGCTCCTTCCTTATAAAATAAACTAGAGGCCTGAATCAGGCCAAAATTGACTTTCTGATATCCCCTGAGGGGTCCCAGATTACAAGAGGGTGCAGGCCAGGCCCAGAAACCCCACCAATGCATGATCAGGGAAAGGGAGGGATGCAGGAGGTTGGCCTACTGGGGAGGGACCACAGGAGGGATCCAGGACATGTCCAGCCCATCTCGTTCAGTTCCAATAGGCAGCACCCCAATAGTAAGCTAACCTACCAGTCAGAGCATCTGCCCTTTGGTGGTTGGTTCACGTCATAGTGAGAGGTTGAGGGGCCTTAGCATATCATTAGCATATTACTTTTTGATTAGTTGACCTGACAACCAGTGGACCAGACACTTAGGGTATTAAGCTTTTATTATATAGGATAATTAGACTTAGTTAATATCTGTTCTCTAAAATGTCCACTATTGGTACCTTTGAAGATTGATGCCATTTTCTTTACCTCTATGTTAGTAATATCTGCTCATTTTGATAGGCTGATAGCTTTCAGGACACCATTTTAGGATATGTCACAAAAGCAAAAATCATGAACATGTTTGTGCCTTTTTTCTCTAGTTCAATGCATTTGTGGAAATAGAAGGTTTTGGAGGAAATTAGAGAGGGTGGGCTGTTGGATTTAAATAAGGATAGCATTTTCTACTGCTATTTGTTCTGAAATTCTAATATATTTAACTTACATCTATTGAGCATACAGGATGTGCTCAGCACTTTCTTAAAGGCCATGGGTGGGAAAACAGTTAATATAAAAGAAAGAAATAATCTAGTGATGGAGACAAATAGGTTTTCTGCCAGTTGGAGTGTGATTCGTGTTGGATAGAGGTATGCACAAAGTTTGAAGGACATAGGAGAAGCAGTTCAGGTAACAATTTTAATTGCAACTGAAAAATCAGAAAGCCTTTCTGATAAAGGGACACCTGCATTGTGTCTTAAAGGATGGGAAGGTTTCAAGAGGCAGAGATGGGAGGTACAGGCTTGTGGGAAGATGAAACATAGGGACAATTGTTTAGGAACAGAAAAGTGCATATTAGATTGTATATTGAAGTCACTGATGCAGAAGAGATTATAATTATAAAGACAGAGTGGTATCTGACTCTTGTTCTGTGGGCATTGTAAAGTCATTGAAGACTTATGGAAGGAAGTATTCTTCCTTTGTTTTGATTTTCCACATGGTCTTTTATAGAATACAATTAAGACAAGCTAAAGAAGTTTTAGACTGATATTTTTTTATAGCAATGCATCTTATATTTCAGTGGTGGAGACTTGGAAGTAGGGGGATTAGGTAGGATGCCATTTCACTTATTGGAATAAGAACCTTAGGTGATAGCAATAAGATTTCAAAGGAGGAAAGCAATGTTAAATGCTGCAACATTTTGCAGCGAGGACTCCGGATATGAAGAAGGGGTAGAAAGGGATACATTAGACAAGAAATATAAATTTAGAAGGCATGGGGGAAGCCACTGTAGTGGAGTGGCTCTTTGAATCTCCAGACCCATATCTATCTTTTTATTTACTAGAATACCCATATTCCCTTTAACAAAAAAAAACACACACAAAAACACATTTCAATGGTAAGGTTTGGTAAACAATAAAAGGACTATCAGGTTAGGGCAGTGGTTGGCAACTGTGGCCCACAAGCCACATGTGGCTCTTTGGCCCCTTGAATGTGGCTCTTCCACAAAATACCACGTACCCTAATTAATTTAATAACAATGTATCTACCTATATAGTTTAAGTTTTTAAAATTTGTCTCTCAAAAGAAATTTCAATCGTTGTACAGTTGATATTTGGCTCTGTTGACTAATGAGTTTGTCGACCACTGGGTTAGGGGATTGCCTTCAACCATTAAGCCAGAAGCAGGTAATATTATGCTGATTCTCAGCCCTTGCTGAATATCAAAGTCCATTAGCCTTCTGATGGACTTCTTGAATTTATATGTTAACTACTTGTTGGTCTTTGTTTCCAGCAGTTAAATATACTATGAAGACCATATTGAGAGCACTGAAACACCACTTTGATGGTGAATGAGAGGGAGGAAGGGAGAGGGATAGAGAGTTTATAAATAGATTTTTTTTACAGGGAGGAAGGGAGAGGGATAGAGAGTTAGAAACATAGATGAAAGATACATCAATCAGCTGCCTCCTGCACACCTCCCACTGGGGATGTGCCCACAACGAAGGTACATGGCCTTGACTGGATCAAACCTGGGACCCTTGAGTCCTCAGGCCGATGCTCTATCCACTGAGCAAAACCGGTTTTGGCTGAATAGAAACTTTCTGAAGAGAATTCCAAGATGGGGAACAGGAGAATTGCACACATGGGGGCTATCATTGTCAGAATTTTCTACCTCCAGGGTTGTACTTGGGATTGGAATGGGAAGGGGAGACTGTCATTGAGACAGTGGTATAGTAAAAAATGGAGAAAGTACACAAAACTGATAATTATGCATGAAGTCAGGGTACACAACTGCAAAGTAGAGTGCCAAAATATCAGATGAAGGTGTAAGATCTAGAGTATAAAGTCAGGAATCTAGGTCCTAGGAGGGAGAGCAAGTCCATGTGAGCCAAGAGTAAAAAGGGAAGTTTCTAGGAAAAATATTGTAATTGAGTCCCAGTCCCAGTAGGTCCAGCTTAAAGGATTAAGACAGGAAAAGCAACTTACATCTTTTGAGAAAGTTTGAAGTGATTATATAGATAAACTGCTGAAAATTATATTTGGGAATTCAGGGAAAAGTTTAAAGCTAAAAATGGAGAGAATTTGGATTCATCTTCATAGAGATGAAGTTCATATCATGGGGAAGCATAGACCACCAGAAAAAATAAAGTGAAGGGAAAAATGATATACAATACAACTTTGTTGGAGTGGGTTCCAAGAAGATTTGAGTAGAAGAGTTATAAGGATAGTAAGTATGAATTTTCCAGTCAAAAAAACCCCAGTTTACAAAAAAATGCAACTATTAACTTTTCCATAACCAAACTTAAATACTCCCTCACTCTTTTTTTGTTTCTGTAAATCAGAAACTGTACTCTGTTGAATAAATGTCAGGATTTGCCAGATTTTCACCTCCTGTTTCCCAGTTCAGTAGTTGGCAGAGAATGTGAGACATCAAATAGTAATAAAATTAGAAGTAAAACAAGCTCAAATTTATGAGAAAAGGAACAAATCTCTGTAAGAGAACCTTGTCTTCTTTTTAACACTCACCATTTCTTGAAAGAATGATAGTGACTGAAAACAACTCATGAAGAAAGAACCCACCAAAATAAGAACACTTCTTAGCAGCTTTTAATTCTTGGCTTTTCTATAAATCAGTGCATCATGTCAGAATGTATTTATTGATTTTATATGATGTTGCTTCTTTGATCCGCAAACTTATTTGCTCAGTGAAGTGAATTTCCCACATGGAATTATCAACTTCCTTATTATAATTTATATCCTTATTTTCTTCACTCTATTCTCTTGTAATATTTTTATTTCTATGTATTGATGTCCTAATGATACTAAAAGCCCTTTAAATGTCATAAGACTTTCTATGGAAAAAAAATGGCATAATGCCAAGCTCATGGGGCTTAATTAGAATATTAGATTAGCTAATTATAAGAAACAAAGTGGTTGTATGGGAAAACATCAGGAAACTTTTTTATTCTTTCTGAAGTTTATAGCAAAATATAAAAAATAGATCTCATTAAATATTGTTTTTCATTAATCATGTCCAGAAAGAAAATGTTGCCATGGGCTGGGTTTGGAGGAGGAGTTCTTAAAGAACTTTTCAACTGTATGTCTCTTAACAGTCCTCTCAATCACTATGAAATTATAGAATATTCCAGTGGAGCACAAGCTGGTTAAACCCTTTGAAAACAAACAAACAAACAAACAAACAAACAAACAAACAAATACCACTGTTTATAGCATTGCAAAGATGTGTATGTTTCTATTCTGTTTATTTAGATCAGGGGTTGGTAAACTATGACAAGTAGGCCAAATCCAACCACTGTCAGTTTTTATAAATAAAATTTTATTTGAAAATAGCCACACCCTTTTGTTTACATATTGGCTACTTTTGCAATAAAGTGTGAGTTAATAAAGTTACTAAGTAGACCACAGAGTTGAAAATATTTACTCTTTAACTCATTACAGAAAATATATGTCAACCCTGATTTAGATGCTCTTATTGACTCTGCTCTCAACTTATTGATATGTGCTCTGCACGCAATAGTTGATGAATAAGACTGGTTAATTAACTCATTCATTAATCTGGTGTTGAATATGCCTTGTTTGAATCACAGAGCAGCTTCAATAATAAGAACGTAAGATTTAATATGGTTTCAAAATCTTCTTGTGCATTTTACAAATTTCAAATGACCAGAAATGATGGGATGGGTATAAGAGAAACCAAAGCATTAAATTAAAAATTATAATTCCTAGAATGGCCACGAAGAATGCTCTTTTCTTACATTAACGAAACAAGAATTACTTGACTGATACCATCCTGTTAAGTCCTATTGTGCTCACTTACCTAGAATCTATGGCTCTTTTAATAAATAATGTTTGTATAATTGTACCTTATCAAATCCTATAGAAATTATAAATCTTACAAGTGTATTTATTAGTTCTAGTACAAAAAAAACACACACAGAAAAAAACAGTGTGGGAATAGATTTCCCTGGGCAGTGTAATGTTGATAAAAAGTGACTTCTGCTGATGAATCTCTCTGCTTCCTTTTATTAGTTCCCTTTTGCTTTGGGAGTGAGTTTGGTGACCAAATGCAGTAGTTATTTTAACTTAGATTTACAAATATGTCCTTCCCATCATTACTTAGCTATTATTATTATTTTTTAATGAAAAAGCATCAATGCAGTTTATCTCAGTGCTTCTAATCTATGAGAATAACTTCTTAATGTGACATCAGAAGTCAATTCATCAATATTTAATTTGGAAAGCTTAAGCAATTTAGCACAGTACTCGGTAACATACTAGGACAAAAACAAAAGAACATCAAATCGAAGTATGAACAATGACCAGCAAACATTCTTAAACTCAGGGGATCGATGAACCTCCCAAAACGGTATAAAAAAGTTGTGTAGTGCCTGCACTTTTCTGGTGAGAGGTCCCACAATTCCAATCAACTTCTAAAGGGGCCAATCGCACAGAGTAGAATTTTGATCGTCTTTCTTATATATTCAGTAAAGAAAGCTGTGGATAGGCCTTAGGAAATTTACTCCTAGACATTCGATAGTCAATTTTCATGACAAGAAGATAAGAAGGAAAACAAATAAAAGAAACTGGCAAGGACTAGGCAGGGGAAAACTCCAAAGTGCTGTTTACCCTCAAAGTTTAGTAACATGTTCTGATTTAGAGAGGAGAAATAGCTACCTAAGTATTAGTATACGCTGGAAGCAAGGAGGCTTCCATAGGATTTTTTCAAATCCATAGAAAACTAAACTTAGTAGGAATAAAGCAATAGCAAGAATTTAAAATGCAATTTAACTCAGTTTTCAGTTTCTTCATATTTGCAACTTATTTTTATTTTTGATTATCACGAACTTCAATCAGAATACTTTAAAAATATTCCTCATTTATTTAACAAATCTGACAAAGGACAAGTATCCAGTTTACTTGCTTTATACTATAAAGCTTTAACTGACTAGCTAATTAACATATATTTAAAATTATTAAGTAAAGGTAACAATGAAAAGTCAATACATTAATCTGATGGTATCCCATTACTATGCAGTGTTCATTAACACTACTAGTAATTACCCTGGAGTGTAGGCAAAATATAGATGGAGGAATTTCCCTCAAAAGCAAGTTTAAGGGATTAAATATCATCATCACCATCATCATCATCATCATCACCATCACTACTGAGGATAAAGCTATTGCCTGTGGACAAGGCTCCTTCTTTCTGTATATTCCTCAAACCACTCATAGTCCCTTTCTCATTAGAATCATCAAACAACTTCTCAGAATCTTCATCTTCAAACAGGTTTTCACCTATACCTTCTTTTTTTTTACATCTTAATTTTTGTTTTTAATTGTGGTAAACTACATATAACATAAAATTCACTATCTTAAGCATTTTTTAAATTTCTTTATTGATTAAGGTCTTACATATGTGTCCTTAACCTGCCTTCCCATACCCCCACATTTTCCCACTCATGCCCTCACCCCCTGGTGTCTGTGTCCATTGGTTAGGCTTATAGGCATGCATACAAGTCCCTTGGTTGATCTCTCCCCTTTACCCCCACCCTCTCCTATCTTCACTTGTACCTTCTTCATCCTCATTTGCATCTATTTATCATCCTCTTCATCTGAATATTCAAACATTATTTTATCTGCATCATATTCTTCCTTTTTTTCATCAGCATCTTTAAGCCCCTTTTCATCTGTATATTTTTGTCCTTTTTTAAAAAAAGAATGTTTTTATTGATTTTTTAGAGAGAGATGGGAAGGAAGAGGGATAGAGAGATAGAAACATCAATGAGCGAAGAAAATCATTGATCAGCTGCCTCTTGCAAGGCCCCCACTGGGGATCGAGCCCACAACCAGTGACATCTTGATTTCTGAGCCGAGGCTCAACCACTGAACCACATCAGGAGGGCTTCTTTGTCTTCTTTTTCATCAGACTCAACATCAAAAACTTTTTATATGTATCTTCTTGTCCTTTTCATCTGATTCTTTGTCAAACTCTCTGAGCCTTCCTCATCAAATACTTTTTCAGAGTTGCATCTTCAAATTCTGGGTTTTTTTCAGAGTCATTTTCTTCTCTTTTTCAAGAATTTTTTTTCATTAAACTCCTTGTCAGAGCCAGTCGCAGTAAACTCTTTTTTTCTTCAAATGCTTTTTCAGAGCCACCTAACAGCAGCTTTTCAGAAACAGTCTTCTTCAGATTCTCTTTCTGACTCATCTTCTTCAGACTCTTTGTTGGGGGCTGTTCTCTTCTGCAGACTCCTTTGCAAAGCCAGTCTCTTCAAAATCATTTTTGAGACCCTTCTCTTTGAATGCTCTTCTGGGGCCATTCACTTTAGACTCTTTTGTAGGACTATAATCTTCCAACTCTTTTTTGGGACTGCCTTCTCCAGACTCTCTTTCAAGGTAGTCTCCACACCCTCGTTTGGGGCAGCCTTCCGCAGACATTCTTTCAAGGCAGCCTTCTTCAGCCACTTGATGAGGCCACTCAAAATTCTCCTCCATCTTCTATTTTTGCAAACTTCTTTTCATCTACAGGTTCATCAGATTCCATTCCATTTGCACCCTCTTGAGCATTCATTTTAGATGTGTTAGGATGCTCTGAAAAATGCCTTCCTCTGGAAGGCCCTGCCCTTTCTGAAGCATAGGTGGAATGTGATTGCCAGAGACCTGTATTGGCCTTAGGAGTATTGAGGAAAGCCTCCCATCTTTTCAGCCTTTCCTCCCTTTCTCTTGTGATCTCCACCTGATAATCTGTAGTTCCATCCCATACTTGAACAATGATTTGACAACCAAACCACCATCCATCGAGGGTTTAAATACAATAATCAACTCTCTCTGGATCCATAAAAGACACAGAGACCACACCATCCAAGTTTTTATCAAACAGAAAGTTTCCTAATTTGTCTAAATTTTGAAGACTTTCTCTCATCTTCTCATTCAGCACCAACAGATCATCCTCAAAATACACAGAATGAAACTTATTTTTGATGATGGCACATTCAGGATGGCCCATCCATTCTCTAAGGTCTCCAATCCAACTGCTTTGTTGCAGAGACAGATTTTTCTTGTAGTCCTAGCACTTCTTCTTAGAGCCATCATATTCCCCCTTCAAAAGAAACTTTGCCACCTCGACACATAATCCGTAGCCTCTGATTTCATTTTCATCCAAAAGTTTTAATGTGAGATTGACAGATTCCTTCTTCAAATAACAGCAAAGCCCGTCTCCTTCAAAATTTCCTTGGTTTTAAAGCTTAACCTTAGATTTTGCTGTTTGAGGATCTTTCGTAATGCCAGACTTGGAGACTGGGTATAAATTAATCCAGTGTAATATTGGAGACAAACCAGACACAAATACACTTGCACTTCTGTCTTCTTCTACTTGAAACCATCCTGATCTGCCTTTCTCTCCCCACCCTTCCCCTCCTTTGGGGACCAATTGGTTAAATAATTTTTTTTCTTTGAGAAGGTTCTTCTGCAGGCCCAGTACTAACATCTAGTATATTTGCAGTAGAGCTAGACGTGCCATAATCATTAGAAAAGCCATAATTGGCCTTGTATGTACCAATGAAATTTTCAGTGATTTTGGAGAACTAAGCCTTCTTCTCCAGGTCCCATTCATAGGAGTTTCAACTGGCTGCTGCCGGGAAGAATTGGTTTCTCTACCTGGACCTTTCTGGGTATCTCTGTCCTTGGTGTCTCTGCACAATTTTTGCATTCACAACTGTTCATCAAAGTCATCTTTCCCATCCAAGTTGTTGCCACTCACATTGCCGATTTAGCCAAGAGTGAACTGAGAGGCAGAGAAGAGAGGAGCTGAGATGACTGAAGCTCTGAGGCAACTTGGGAAAATAACTTGAGAATCATGGATGCCAGCTCAGACTGCGCAGTTGCCATCTAGCTGTTATTTTTATCCTCTTCTAAAAATTATGCTTCACATTTAACTTCTTATTGTTTACTACTATAATTTTACTTAGACAATTAGTTTTTGAGAAGTATATATAAGAAACTAAAAATATATGATTGGTTGTCACATCCAGCATATGTATGAATTTATATAAAGTTTATTAACCGTGTCAGTCAACTTGAGTCCATTGCTAAAAGCCAAAAGTAAGTGTCCCTTAGTGAAATAGGGGGAAATCATCTGGCTATTCCAGTCATGGGAGAGAAGATATTTAACTTCATACTGTAATTAGCATTTTCAGAAAGACCATAATTATATATTACATTGCTTTTCCAGGCCATTGCACACAAAGGGCTCTTTTTGTGAGTTTAGAAGTAACTGTAATAACATGAATTTTAATGATTGACAGTCATAGGCTAAAAGATAATCATGAACTGATGTTTTTTTTTGTTTTTTTGTCTAAAGAGATTTCTTGACTTTCAAGTATATTTTCTGGACTAAATACTCCTTACAGGCTAAGTGAAAATATAAACAATATTATTTATTTTCTTTTAAGAAAATAAACAATAGCAAAACTAAAACCACAAAAAGAAAAACAGTGAAACATTTTATTGGAGGAGAAGCCCTGCTCTTGCCAATCACTTACCTTGTATAGTTCATTCATAACCTTATGAATTCATATCCACAGGCATGAATTAAAGAAATAACTATTTTCTGTTACTCATGTTCAGGTAGTACACAGAAGTAGCTTAAAAATTATGTCATAAAGAAAAGAAACTAAGCTCAGACACAAACATGCAAGGTACTGTGATCAGGCTTTCCGAACACATTTTGCTTTGTATTTTAAAATGTGCTCCTTATATGCAAAGTAACCAAAGCTAAATAAATATACATGATCTGCAATCCACAAACAGTTCCAGCTATACATCTAGAAGTGCTGGTTAGGAGTGAGATGTGTGCACCCCCAAATTAAGGCTGTAAAATCTGCTTCAATTCTAAGTCAAAGGATCAATAGTGTTTATTCAAAAGCTGAGCTGTGTGGTTTTAATGCAAGGCTGATCCTGCCTTCTGAAAGACCAGCTTGTTTTGCAGTGTCCTGGAAGTTTGATTCATAAAGCCCTTCGTAATGTTTACTGAATGCCTAATGGAGGCCATAAAACTCCCTGCACAGATCTTTGGTAAAAACTTCTCCTCTTTGACTGTTTTATTTCATCTCCCAGAATGGAGAGACATCCTCACTTGTTTTCAGAATTTAATTTGAGAACCACAGGAAATTATTTTTTGATAGGTATAATCCCTTTCTAATTGGCTTAAAATTCCAAAATATATGCTGCATCAGAGGGGCCTTAAGCTTTACCTCTATACAATACCCAAAATCAATGTGGTAGAAACTCTATAGGAAAATAATTTTTAAAAACATTCTTTAGCAATTAGGTTCTATTTGTGGAGGAGGCAGTTTCAAAATACATCAGAAAGCCTCCAGCAGCTCTGACCACTATTCTAACCTATTATTTATTTTATAAGCATAAAAGGCTCCATACACCCTCCAAAACAAAACAGTGGGTGGGAAATATACTCCCTTCAATAAGCATCTTTCAGTTGGATCCTCTTACTGCTAAGGCTGTGCATATAGAAGAGGTACCGGTATTACTCTCTCTGATTTGAACTGGTATTATTCATTTATTCATGAGCCAGAATTATAAAATCAGGTAAATACAAGAATGCCTCTTTATACTCTGTAGGAAAGCCATTATATTTCCACTTAACCCAAAATGTGTTTGCATGGATACAGTTGCCAACTTTTATAATTTGGTCAACTTTTATATAAGCAGTTTAAGAAGTATTGTCAACAAATAAGAAAGGAGGAATCAATCATAGTATGCAAAAATACTTCATAAATATTTGAACATTTTTATTTTAAAATGAAAAGGCTACGAGAACCTAATATAACTATGAAAGATTCATGATTTTTAAATGAAAAAGAGTGATTCCATTCTGACACAATAATAATAAAAACATTTCAACATATATTCAATTTCATAGAGGGATATTTATTTGAGTGTTGGGAGAAGGAGGTATTAGACTAGCTTCCTGACCTTAAAGACACTACAAATATGATTGGTGTGTGTTTCTTTCAATTTTTCTAAGGCATTTATTTTTATTATTTTATTTTGTATATGCTTTTATTAATTTCATAGAGAGGGAGAGAAGGATAGAAATATCAATGATAAGAAAGAATCACTGATCAACTACCTCCTGCATGACCCCTACTGGGGATCCAGCCCACAACCTGGGTATGTGTCCTGACTGGGAATCAACCACTGAGTTATGCCAGCCAACCTATAATTACTGTTTTTAATGAAAAATTCACAAAAGTTTCCAGCTTCAAAATTTAGCAGGCATTTTATAACATTACTAGTGGCCCAGTGCATGGATTCATGCATAGATAGGGTCTGGCTGGCCCACCTTGATGGAGGTTGGGGGGTTGATCAAAGGCAGGGCCTGCTGAGGGTAAGGAACATGGGTGGTTGGCCAACCAGACCCTCCTCCAATCAGACCAGTTGGCTGACCACAGTGGGAATCACAGTGACATAGTGACAGATCTTTATGGTCGTCCCAGCATTTTGGTCTGATATATATATAGATTAGAGACCACATACGTATAGATTAGAGACCCATGCACAAAATTTGTGCAAGGGTGGGGGGGTCCTTTAGCCCAGCCTGCACCCTCTCCAATCTTGGATCCCTCTTGCAATCCAGAACCACTGGATTCTAACTGCTCACCTGCCTGCCTGTCTGATGTCCCTAACTGCTCTCCCCTGCTGGCCTGATTGCCCTAACTGCCTAATTGCCACTTCTCTCTTCTCCCGAGGTGCCGGCCTTTTCCCTTCTGCCTTCTCACATGGTGCTGGCCTTCTCACTTCCCCAGTGGCACCAGCCTTCTCCCTTCTGCCTTCTCTCTTCTGCTTTCTCCTGCGGTGACTTCTCCCACGGCCTCTGCAAAAGGGACTGTGGTACTGGACAAGCTCTCACAGCTGCTGCCACTACAGGATCTCGGCCCTTGCAGCCACTGTGGCTTTGTCAGGAAAGATGTCCAGAAGGATGTCCGGAAGATGTCCAGAAGATGTCCAATCTAATTAGCATATTACCTTTTTATTAGTATAGATAACTAAAATAATTCAGGGAACAATAAGAGAAATTATGGAAGAAAATAATTTGTCTTAAAAAATACATTCTTCTCCTCCCTAAGGCTGTAAGGGTTATGTTTTCTGGAACAAAGTTTGTGTATTATAACTGTAGGTTATAATATTCTTTCCATTTCCCTTTATGCCTATTACTGACATTGATTGTACTACAAACAGTGCTAATATAGAGTGTATGTATGAACACGTATTAACTCAATGTGGCCTCTATATAAAAAATTAAGTTACAAAACCTGGCCTTATCTTCAAGTGTTTTAAGGCACAGTCTTTGTTATCTGAGCTTTGATGCTCATATTTCAAGAAATCCTCATTTCCACATGACTAAAAACAATGAGCAATAACATATATTAAACTTTACTAGGGGCCCAATGCATGAAAATTCATGTAAGCATAGGCCTTCCATCCCCCAGGCTGCTGGCACCGGCTTTCCTCCAGCACCCAGACCCAGGCTTTCCTCCTCCAGCTGCCGGCAGGTCCCTGGGTCCCTGGATGGCTTTCCCAGGGCCGGCCGCCCGCAGGCACCCAGCATCTGGCTGGCTTCCTCCCATCCCCGGCTTCATCAGGAAGGACGTCCAGATTGATGTATGGAATGAGTCTGGTCTAATTAGCATATTGCCCTTTTATTATTATAGATGTAACACTCATTAATGGAAACCAGGATTATGAGTGAAAGCAATAACTACCACAGTGTCACTAATGAGGAAATATTTTTAAATGTTATGGATTTCATAGCACACATACCTTGGCTGACACAATTTAAAATGACACTAATTTAAAGACTAATATTTTACCTTTATGATCAATAAATTATTAAGACTAATCATTAATATATTTTAAAAAATCAGTACTAACACAACACATTTAACTCTTTCATCTAAAACTATCTTTTATTTGAAGTAGTTACCCTACACTCAAAAGGTATATGAATGAATGGTTGCATTTTTGCTTCAATATAAGCTTATCGGTATGTATATGTCAGTTTATTTCATTATAAATCATTCTGTCTAAATATATATACATGAGTACAGATGTATACTCCTGTATATCTACAAAGAGATAATAATAATAGTTATTTGCCAAGTAATCATTATGCAAAGGCATCATATAAACCATCATATATATTCTGATCCCAGATTTTTTGAGATTTTATTATCATTATTGCTCCCATTATAATTATTACTGTTGTTATTTTGTAGAGGATCAAACTGAAACTTGGAGATATAAATTAACTTGCTAAAGATATCGTCACTAGTAATCAGTTAGCGTGTAGGCCTATATTCCTTACCATTAGGTACACTGCCTTCCCTCTGCTTTTAACTATTTGTACTATCCTTTCACAAAAGCCATACCTATAATCTCCATGACTGGGTTTTGGTAAGCATACAAAGTATGAGAAAAAGAAAAAAAACAACAACTTGTATTTAGATGTTCCAACATTATTCAGCCCTGGGAGGTTCCTAGGGCAGACGTCCTTTACTTAGGGAAAAATCCCAGAATAAGCTCTGAAGTAAAATATGTTTGGAGGCAGATGAACCCTACATAATCACTGTGAATCTTAATGCAAATGTAAATATTGTGATTTTAAAAAAGTAAATTGCTTCAAATATGATTGGGGTGGAACTATATCTCTGAAGCTCAAATGCCGTTTACATAGGGTGTTGGATTGAGGGTAGTACAGAGATTTGAATAAATGCTTTTCTCCAGGTTGCAAAATGTTGCTTGTTCTTGCTGCTTGGCCTGTGTGTGTGTGTGTGTGTGTGTGTGTGTGTGTGTGTGTGTGTAGAAACAAGTTTAGGTATCAGTACAAATAGAAAAAAAGGGAACTTCATGGGAAAAATCGTATCAATAGAATGAAAGCATGAAATTCATGTTTCATGTTTCAGAGGTAAAAAAAGGACCAGTTGTGTAAATGGTTTGTATACATTACATAATCCTTGAACTAAGCTTCTTCAATTGATATTGGGAATAGGGCACAATAGTGGCTCTCATCCCTTTTATAGCCATTGGTGCACTGAGGGGAGCACACCAAATAATCTCAGTTTCTTTCAGTCCTAATATTCTACAATTCTAGCTAGTTGTTCCTTTTCAATGAAGTTGCGACTATCCAACCATCATTCCTCCATCATTCCACCTTCATGCCCCATTCAAACTCTGTCTTCTAATGCCAACTGAGTTCACTTCTTCTAGAAAATTAACCTCATTTTTTGTCAACTGTTATGTATACTAGAATTTTAATGGTTGTTATGTTGACTTCATTGTCCTACATACTTAATAGTACAACATGTTTATTGTATTAAAGTAGCCTGATTCAGGTTGAGCTGCTTTGTGTCTCTAATCCAGAAAACAGTAAGGAATTTTCCTGAGCTCTGCACAAGGGACAGATAGGCAGTGCTGAGACGTACAAAAAAAGAAAAGATGCATTTTCCAGAATCAAATAAGATGTCAGTCTTCAAAATAGAAAAATAGAATCAATAGAATGAGATAAAAAACATATCAACAGAGATAAAGAAAGCTGAATCTGACAACATGCTGAGGGGGAATAGTCCTAGCTTTGGAACTTACATCATTTCTGCTTGGAGCAATGTATGATACATGCTAATCTGACCTAATCTAACACAAGTAATATGCAATCTATTCTGACTAAAAATGTGGGCGCATACTAATTTTTTAAAACACTATAATAGTTAGGCAGAGAAGGCCTTTGGAAGATGATTATAGAGCTATCCTATATAACAAAGCAGTAATATGCAATTGACTGTCATGCCCTCACACAAGATGGCCACCTCCATGTGGTTACAAGATGGCTGCCACAAGATGGCCAACAGGGGAGGACAGTTAGGAGTGATGAGGCCAGCAGGGGAGGGCAGTTGGGGGCGACCAGGCCTGCAGGGGAGGGAGGGTAGTTGGGGGGACCAAGCCTGCAGGGGAAGGAAGTTGGGGGTGATCAGGCTGGCAGGGGAACAGTTAGGGGCTGATCAGGCTGGCAGGCAGAAGCAATTAGAGGCAATCAGGCAGGCGAGCAGTTGGGAGCCAGCAGTCCTGAATTGTGAGAGGGATCCCAAATTGGAGAGGGTGCAGGCTGGACTGAGCGACAAACCCGCCCCCCATGCATGAATTTCATTCTCCAGGCCTCTAGTTAGTTAATAGGTTTTTAAAAAATTCTGAGTAATGGCTTCTTTGGAGAAAAACATAGCCACAATAGAAGAAGAAGAGGAAAAAAAACAAATAAAACCAAAACCCAAGCATCTATTATAATGCATTATAGCCTATAAGTCACAATTATATTAATTGATTCAGAAAATCAAGCCAAATAAAACTGATGTGATGAAAGAAATAGCAAGTACATTTTCAGGTAATGAATAATCTTTTATCACCATAGAATGTCAGCTGAGGTTGGTTGCAGCAGTTTTTTGTTTTGTTTTGTCTTGTTTTATTTTTGTACTTACCAAGACCTTACATGACTCTGTCTCTTCAACATGTCACTGCTAGTTTTTAGGTCTTTGACAATACTGGATAGCATTGAATTCTGTACCAGTGGCCTGCACCTTAAACTCTATTTTCATAAGCTTCTAATTAATACTCAATGAAAGGTTTAGAGAGGGAGAACATCTTGTTTAATCCATTCAAGTCATATTTAGGAAACCACTTGAAATTTGCTCCTCTCTTTTCTTTCCGTCTCTTTTTCCTCCCCACCTCTCTCTCCTTTTCTTTTCTTTTCTTTTCTTTTCTTTTCTTTTCTTTTCTTTTCTTTTCTTTTCTTTTCTTTTCTTTTCTTTTCTTTTCTTTTCTTTTCTTTTCTTTTTTCTTTTCTTTTCTTTTCTTTTCTTTCCTTTCCTTTCCTTTCCTTTCCTTTCCTTTCCTTTCCTTTCCTTTCCTTTCTCCCTCTTCCTTCCTTCCTCCCTTCCTTCCTCCCTCCCTCCCTCCCTCTCTCCCTCCCTCCCTCCCTTCCTCCCTCCCATCCTTCCTTTCTTTCATTTTTACTGTCTTTTGTAAGCACATAGGCATACTAAAAATCTCTCCATATTAAATATTCAAACAATTTAAATAGTATTCCACTTCTCTCCTTCTCTGCCAACCTTTAGAAGAGTTTTTCTCAGATGCTCCTTATTTGCTTTCTGTCTCCCAGCACTTTTTTTCTCAGTGCCATGACACATATAGAACATGATAGATGAGAATGGCTATAGGAACTGTCTCTGAGGATTCTGTGGTTCTGCCTATTCCAAAATGCTGAGAGGATCGATAACATGGTGCACCAGTAACGCTTCAGGATTCACTGCTGTGCTGAGGCACAGCTGGGGGTGCTCTGCTCAATGTAATTCATGCAAACCTGAGTTCTGCTTACAGTACAAACCTGACCTGCTCCCACCCAAGGTCATTTGATATTATTATTTTTTTGCTATTTCACGTAACATATGATTTTGCTTACATTGTTTTTATTGGCCTCTTACAAACATTGTACCTTCCTTTTTTCCTATGATCTTATTTCCTACTTTTCTGTCTGCTTGCCTCGGACATGTTTTGTGATTTACATGGGACACCTCTTGGTTTACTCTTACTTCAATAATCACTGGTGTTATCAGCAGCAGTTTCATGCCATGTGACCCAGTGGTCTAGTGACTCTTATGGTAGACAAAATTCCTCATGCCTCTTTGGTAAGCCCCAGTAAGAGAGATCCCTGGGTTCTGAAGCAGGGCATGCTCTTGCTTCAGAGAATGACCCATGTGTTGAAAATAAGTTCTTGGCATGCTGCTGGGATCCTTAAAGCCTGAATGCCTGGCCTTGGAAAACTGTGAGATCAGAGGCCCCATCATTAACTGGATGTTATCAGATCCATCAACTCATAAGTTTTACTGTTACAGCAATCTATCATATCCTGAGCGGTTCATTTGGAAATGGGCCCGAGCAGGCCTGGAGGACACATGTAAGTTTCAGGAACATGGCCCAGACTCCTCTGGCAGCTACTACAGTTGCACTGAGCCTTTCACTAATGTTTCCATCTCTATCGATTTGCACCTCTGGCTTCGTGACAGGGATTCCTATATCCTATTAATAGAAAAGGAAACACATCAGGCTAATTTACAGGTGGGTCATTCCTGATTTCGTGACCTCATTACCACACGATAACCCAACTGAGAGGTGATCCTGAAGGACAGTGGAAAGGGAAAATCCTTCCAGTGGAACAGAACTGCAAGCTGTGTAGTTGATCATTTATTCACCTTGCATGAAGGTGAATCTGACCTGAGGTATAGATATACAAAGTCTCCTGCACAGGACTCAATGGCTTAGTTGGATGATCCAGGGACAGGGAGGAGCAACATTGGAAGACTGGAGAAAAAGGACATTTGGGGGGAAAGCATGCAGATGGAC
Source organism: Vespertilio murinus (assembly GCA_963924515.1). Lineage (NCBI taxonomy): Eukaryota > Metazoa > Chordata > Mammalia > Chiroptera > Vespertilionidae > Vespertilio > Vespertilio murinus. Next base: position 56,713,422 of record OZ004707.1, on the reverse strand, counting down.
AAATGGGAATGGGCCGAAAGTGTGGCAGTGTTTAAATGTTATGTTGATATCTATAAGAAACTATCCTTCCTCCACAGAGAGCCACGACAAAGCCAGGAAAACAAAGGGGCTGTCTTGTGAATGCCAGCCTTTCCCCTCCCCCTCTGAGGCCCAGTGATTTTGCAGTGGGCCCATGAGCAGTGGGGTCATGTACATGCTGCCTGTCAGTCTACTGCCTCTCAGCTCCCCTTTTTGCCTACTTTGTGAACATAAATCTGGGCCTTTACACATTTTTGCTTTGCCAGAGGACACAGTTTTAAGCTTAATCAGTAGAAGGGGTGGAAGCCGGGTTGCCAGGGGAAGCTGTGCTCCTCCCTGGTCCCAGTGTGCATGGTTGCCAGGTGCCTGTAGTTCCCTGGCTTCTCCAGCTCTGGCTGCTCCGCTGCGGGCCTGTCAGCCGCATCTCACAGCCAGCAGCTTCCCTTCATTCTGGTTGTTTGTAGCCCCGTGTTTGTGGGGCACCATGAACAACTTTCAGCAGCACCTTAGAGAGTTCTGCCTCACAACTCCGCAGCGACTTTAAAGTCATCCAGTAAGCCACTGCTGTGTCCTCCCCAACAAGGGCTTGGTCATAGCCCTGGAGTTGGGGGATTTCTCTTTGGGTGCTCAATGGTAGTCCTAGGGATAGTGGCTATTTCTTTTCTTCTTCTTAAAAATATATTTTTAATTGATTTTTAGAGAGAGGAAGGGAGAGAGAGAGAAACACCAATGTGAGAGCAAAACATTGATAGATTGCCTATTGTAGGCCATCTACTGGGGATTGAGACCACAACCCCGGCATGTGTCCTGACCAGGAATCCGACCAGCCACCTTTCCACGCATGGGACAATGTTCAACCAACTGAGCCACACTGGCTATGGCCATGGCCATTTCTTGTATCTGCTATTTCTGTATTCTTTGAAGTTCTGTTTATTTCTTACTAGCCAATTCCTTGTTGTTTAAATACTCACTAACAGTTAATGATCATTACTTTTTGCAGCTTTTTAGACATATAATTGACAAATAAAAACTGTATCTATGGAATGTATACACTGATATTCTGATACACCGGCATACCTTGGAGATATTGCAGATTAGATTCCAGACCACTGTGATAAAGTTAGTCATAATCTTTTTGTTGGTGGAGGGTCCTGACGTTAATTTTTACAAAACACAACATCTGTGAAACACTTTAAAGTGAAGGGTCAAAAAATGAGGTATGCTTGTATGTTTACATAGTGAAATGATCACCACAGTCAATCTATGGCTAATAATTCTCTAACTAAACTTTTCATTCTCAAATGATGGTTTGCTCCATCTTCCCTGTTTGGACCCAGACTAATAACCATGGGAGCAGGCAAGAGAGATAGGCATGGGCTCTACTGAAGGGGCTCCCATTCATTAACCTTGACCTTGCTATGGACATTGCCAAATGCTTTTCCCTCAGCAGCAAAAACCAGCGCCGAGTTCTTGTTCTGGCTCCATCTCTTGAGGATTCCAGTCCACCACCTGGTGGCAAGTGATAACTATAAATGAGCCATTTCTGGAATCATGGTGCAATAAGAATTAAACTACTGTGAGCTTCATCTTCTCATGGATGAAGTCACCCCATCAGGCAAGCAAGCAAGCTAAACCCACTTAAGTGCTGACTGAAGATGAGAAAAATCTTGAGTGGGTGGTAGAAGAAAAATGATGAATGTTAATGAAGTCATCAGAATGACATTAGCTGGGAGAGTAGCTTGTTCCATTCACACTTGTATATTAAATATATTTTAGAGATTACAGACAACTACTAAATCACCAAAGCATGCATGATGGATTGTGTTTAATGTGGGACATGAGCAGATATGAGTGATGTAAAGAATCCAAGTATTTGTGCCTCACCTCTTACTTTCTGGACCCTCCTTTTTACTCCAGCAGTTACTGTGGCACCCAGGTGCACACTGCTCAAATGAAAGCATCTTCCTCATAGATCTCTCAATTTATATCCAGTGCTTCCCTCCCAGCACCATATGAGATATCTATGGAACCCTTTCAGTCATTCTGACATAAGCATAAACCTCTAGTGCAAGGGTCTTAACAACCCAAGGGGCTTACCTTGACCACTTGGCACTAGAGCCCCTGAATACATGCTGCCCCTTTATGTCCCCTGGGGTGACAACTTGGGATGTATTATGCATAGTTCTTCAGAAGGCCTTAGCAGGACTGAAAACCCTGATAACCTTAGATGGGTGAATTCAGCAAGACACCTCAAATTGTCTCTTGCTCCTTGTTCAACTCTTAGCAGCACACCACTCCTGTTCTCAGGTATAAAATTTATCAAAATAAACCACCCGCCCAAACCGGTTTGGCTCAGTGGATAGAGCATAGGCCTGCAGACTGAAAGGTCCCGAATTTAATTCCAGTCAAGGGCATGTACCTTGGTTGCAGGCACATCCCCAGTGTGTGTGTGTGTGGGTGGGGGTGGCGGTGCAGGAGGCTGCTGATAGATGTTTCTCTGTCATCAATGTTTCTGCCTCTCTATCTTTCTCCTTTCCTCTCTGTAAAAAATCAATAAAATATATTTAAAAAATAAAAAATCAACCACCTGCACCAAAGTATTGTGTCAGATTTTGGTTTGGGGGGCACTTGAACTAGCATATATCTCTCTTATCTTTTATCTTCAACTTTCCAAATGTGTTCCTCTTCTGTTGGCTGTTTCATTAGATGTTGATATTCCACAGGATTCCAACCTTGGTCTTCTGCATCCACTTCCCTGCTTTATTATTTAACTAGTGGCCTGGTGTATGGAATTCATGCACATTAAAAGGGAATTAATTAGAGGAAACTTTTAATATTGCTATTTGCCCTTTCTCTATAATAGAAATGTCAGAGATGAAAGAAAATTAGTAAAATGTATTAAAAAATCTTCCTCCTGTCAGAGCCTGGGATACACTGTGGGATCCAGAGTCAAGTCCCTGCCCACCTGCGTGCACCTTGAAATCACAGGAGACCCAGACCTGCCAGCCTCATCCCCACTGGGTGATATCCAGACCGAGTTGGTCCTACCCCTGTCAAGCTCTGCTGGGCATGAGGCGCAGCCTCAGGTCCCCACTCTGACCCAGAGCCACGAAGCCTCAGGTCCCTGTTTATCACTCATTACAGCTCATTATGGGAACCCCGCCTCTGCTGTGGGCACAGCAATCTTGTGCTACAGGAACCCTGCCTCTGTGTGGGTGCATCCATCTTATGATGGTGTGACAGATTGAGGGTCAATTTGCATATTACCTCTTTATTTTATAGGATTGTTAAATGCTCAATCTGTTCCACCTGTCCACTTCTCTTTTCTGACCCATACAACCCCATCCCACACTTCATAAGACATTTTTTACTTAAATATTCTAACATAGGTTGAATGTAGCATTAAAAGGAAAACTGAGCTCACATTTGCCAGACCTATTCCTTCTCTGGCATTTCCTGTTTGTGAATGGCATTACCATACTCTGAGTTGCACAAGCTAGGAAGTGGCAAATTATTTTTGTATTTTTTGTGTGGGTATTTTAAGTGAATGAATCTTAATGCCTCCCTTTCTATGGCCCCCTCCCCAACCCCCATCCTCAGGCAAACAATAAGCAAGACATGTGATTTCTACCTTTTAGGGTCCTCCCTTTCCCATCTCTACTTGACATTGCTACAGCTCCCTGTTTACTACCAACTCAAAGAACAAGTTGAGCCAGTGGGTGCAACAGAGGCAGTATGAGATAACTAGTTGTCTGCTGTTTATTTGCCCAGGTCAGGGGTCAGAGCTGGACTAGTTTAGTATCTAGTACATTCTAAACACTCAATGGACACTTGTTGAGGAACTAAATCTATATTTGTCTATTGGAGCAAATGTTGTAGATAAGAAGGGGGAGGAGGAGGAAGAGGAGGAGGAAGAGGAGGAGAAGAATTGCAATTGAAATGAGTTAAAAAGAAATGTTCAAGTTTTACACATCTTCAAAACACTGTCCTGCAACTCATTTAAAATATATATAAATAAATTTTATTTGTTAAGATCTTATCAATAACATAGTATTTTCATTCCTATGTGAATATTGTAATGCAGGTGGCTAATTATTTTGCTGGCATGTCATATATCTCTCATAGATCCAAAGTTTCCAAAGGTTTCTGAATATGGTAGGAATAAACATAATGCTTGATATATGTATTGTTTTGATGGTGGGTGGGTCATAGAATAGGGGGAAGGTACAGAATTGGGAGAGGATCAGAGTATAAATCAGTTTTGAAGCACAACTTTGAAATGAGATGTCTATAATCACCCTTCTGAATTTCTTCATCTGTTTATTTTTTATATTATGTACATATTTTTGTATACTTCCTTAGATACTTTTGTTAACAAGGTAAGAAGAGTGCCACATTCCTTTTTTATTTAAAAAATAAAATTAATTGCGTAAGTGAATTAGACATCATGTATGACACAGGCAATTTCTGCTTATGAGTCTGATAAAAATTCTAGTTTTCTATTAAGAAAAACCTTAGTTCATGTGTCCATTAAGTTAGTAAAACAAGTATGGCTACACATGTGTTGAATCACTCTCAAGTAACCCTGGCTGCACTGGAAATGACTCAATTTCCAAGTGTAAACATAGCTCTGTTTGGACAGTTTATTATCTTACAGGTCAGTCCATTGGAAGTTGTAGTTGGCATCCTAGTGACCTAAATAATGTTACATTTTAAAATACTGCCAGAGAATCCTGATTTGGAGTTTTTTTTTTTTTAAAGAATAATCTGATTTTAAAATAATAATGCAATACAATTATTACTAAAAGTATTTTTTCATCGTAGTTCAAAATAAAACTCCATCCTGAAATTATTCCTCTAAAATATGTTGGATCAGCCAGAATATAGTTATCAGGCCTAGTATATTACACTCTTTCTTTTGCTCTGGAGTGAAGCCAAATGACAATATGTGCTTCTATGCATTGCCCAGGAGCAGGTGACTCTGCCATCTGGACATGTGTCCTTCACTTCACTGAGCAGGCTCTGAGAAAATGCTGTATTACTGGCCTTGGGGCAAAGAATGGAATGGGGAGCAAGCAGCCCTATAGATCCTGCTCATAACTCACCTTTCCCTTTGGTATTTGTAGTCTGATTGCATTTTGTGATGATTTTAAAGAAAGGGTCCAGGTTATGGGCATTGAAATGTGGCTGTTGGCCCAGACATTGAAGCTTCTTTTGCCATTAACTGTTTCAGGATTCTAGAGATTCTTTACTTTCTGGTTGTGATCCATATAAGATTGGTGGGAAGCCTGCTGAATCGACCAGGGCGGGTTGTGAACTGGAAAGCTGGGTTGCCCATCTTGAGCTTCCCTTTTTGATCACATCTAACCCAGTGTTCTAGCAAATACCCAGCCGTGAGAGACCGCCAAGTTGCCCTGAAACATGTTATTCATCTCCTTTGCATGTTTGGCTTACCGATTGATTAAAAAAAAAAAATCCTGCTCTTTCTCTTCTCAGATAAAAAGCAATACAATCTTGGTCTTGTCTCTTTTCTCTGTGACTGACATGCTTTTCCCCTTGATGTTTTATTTCTTAGTCCAGTTGGTTGGAATCACCTAAAATTCACTAGGAAGGCAGTCACTTGTCGTCTTGTAGCCATTACTTGACAAGGCTGTAATTAGTTGGGCCATTTTACACCTGCTTTCCCAGCTGGTCATGGCATTTTGCTTTGCAGTGATTTGTACCAGACTGAAAGGGCACAGATTCCACATTGCAGAGAACTCACAGAATCCACATTCATTCATTCTTTTTTTTATTTCAAGTGCATCTTTCTTCTGCCATTTAACTGTTTTGAAAGTGTTCAGTGGATTACTTCTAATAGAGAAACCAAAATGGACTCCCACCTATGTTAGTGGCTCCTTATTTAACATTTCAGTTGATTTTTTCTTTGTTGCACCCACTGGCTCAACTTGTTTTTTGAGTTGGTAGTAAACAGGGAGCTGCAGCAATGTCAAGTAGAGATGGGAAATGGAGGACGCTAAAAGGTAGAAATCACATGTCTTGCTTATTGTTTGCCTGAGGGTGGGAGTTGGGGAGGGGGTCATAGAAAGGGAGGTATCAAGATTTGCATTCAGGACTCATTGTCATAGTAATCATAGTTACAAGTGATTCTTTAAGCCCTGGAAATATGCCTTTCAAATAATTCAGAAAACACAGTGAATAATGCCACTCAGGTAAATTAATTATGATGCTAAATTAAGCCCTTTTAAATGAAGAATACATAGATGTTTTAAATGTAATGCCAGCTGTTTCTATTATTGCTAAGAAAGTGCTGGCCAGGAAGGAACGTGGTCTAGGAAAATTAAGCCAATCCTTTCCTAAAGACTCCATGTGGTCAATGGAGAGCACTTCACCTTCTTCCCTCTGACCTCCATGATAATGTTTATTTAGGCTCATTTACTTCGATTGTATGATGGTAATTGATGTTTGCCATTCTGAGTGATCCTGAAGAATTTTATAAATGAGAGGAAGCTCCAGCAAGTATTCTATGAAGTCAGTGGTGCTCCATTGTCAACCCAGTGGGTCATCTCTTGAGCCAGTAATGGGTAGATATTTTAGATAACCATTACATAGCAATTAGTTACTCCTTTTCAATTAATTTTTTTTTTACTAAAAGCACCATTAATGGATCTCCATAGAGTGCTTATCCAAGAGCTGTAATGATCAACTTAATAATGTCAAAAGCTCCTTTCAGTTTGTTTTATTTAGAAGATAAAAATATACATTTATCCTAGATCGTTATTTTAGAGAATTAAGATGCTAAATCGTGCCCACAATTATTAATATTTTGTTTTCCTTTGGAACTATATCTGTAAAGAAGTCAAATTACTCTCTGTCTCTCAACATTTTTTTCTTTCTGTTTCATCAGAAATAAAGTATAATTCCATCACTTTTACAATGCTACCAATTATTTCTAATAAACACCAAGCTCTCCTTTCTTCTTTAATAAATGTATTTAATTTTCATATTCTTTTCTCTCTTCTCATCACTGTCAATCTAGTTGAGACCCTCAGCATATCAAGCTGGACTTTCTGTGCAGTTCTCATCCAGTTTGTCTCCCTCCATACAAATGACTCCACTCTGTTGCCAGAACATTTCAGCTTTATATTCTCCTGCTAAATACCCTGCAGTGCTTCTCCCTTACTGAGAGTTCCTTATCTGGCCATTCAAATAGTTTCTATTGGTCCTCTCTGAATGTTCTTTACCATAGCAATATTAGCTTCACAGATTGTTTTTTTTAATCCTCACCCACTTATTGATTTTTAGAGATAGGGGCAGAGAGAGAGAGAGAGAGAGAGAGAGAGAGAGAGAGAGAGAGATAGGTTCAGTTGCTTCCTATACCCACCCATATTAGGAATCAAACCTGCAAACGTTTGGTACACAAGACAATGCTCCAACCAACTGAGCCACCTGGCCACGGCAGCTTTACAGGTTCTCTAAAATGCATTGTGATCATTCTCTTTCCCACATTTAGAACAGCTTTATTCCTACTGATTTTGTTCAACTCCTGTCATTCTCCCATCCCCACAATTTATTTGCCTTTTCCTCCCCCTGTAATTTGCCCCATGTAATCACATTGAAAAATCTCTAAAATCAGGGACCTCGTCTTAAACTTTGTATTCCTATAGCAGCTGGTAAGTGTCAAGCTTGGAACATAAGCTCAATAAATGTATGTTGAGTACACTGTTTCCCTTAAATTTGAGGAATCAGATATTTGGAAACCAAATCAAGAACTTCTGTTAAACTATTAAACAATCATCTATAATAATAAAAGGATAATATACTAATTCGATCAGACATCATTCTGGACATTCTTCCAGATGAAACCAGGACTGGAGGAAAGCCCAGGACTTGGGTGCCAGAGGGAAGCCGGCACTGGCCGCTGAGGGAAGGAAGGCCTACTCTTGCATGAATTTCGTGCATTGAGCCTCTAGTAAGATAATAATTTTGTATGTGAAACAAGCACCAGACTATATGAAAAGAAACTTATTTCATTCTAAGAATATTTGGGAAGAACTGTCTCATATATCCTCTTCAGAAATTTGTTTAATTTTAAAGGGATATTTTTCTAACATGTGTACAGAAATATAAAATTCCACATAAATTGGACTCTTTCTTGCCAGTTTCAAGTTGCCATAGTTATGCATCTTTGAATGTACCTATGATAATATTTGCTACAGTCACCTTTAGTGCTATACCATGTAGACAGCCAATGTTAAAATTTACTTTGGGAAGCAATTTGTTTTGATGTATTTATCACACAAATTTTGTCAATTTGTTTTTTATCGCCAAAATGCTAAGAGCATCCAAATGCATGACTAATTATTCATGCTATTTGTTTATAGAAAAATAGCATGAAATAACTAAAAAGGTTGATCATTTTATCTATACTCATATTTCCTCTGAGTCCTAGAAGCCGGCTTGTGGTGTTTTTTGTTTTTAGGCATTACCTTCACTGGAAAGATTACATGAGCCCAGCAGTGTTTCCCATGCTGCTCTAGTGATTATTGTTTGTTTAATGCTGGCAGTTTCTATTTGTCAAGGCTGTTTCTGTCTATGAGACTTCCCAGTCTTAATAAATCTTTTCCTTAAAAAAAATCTCTCTGTTATTTTTTCTATTTGCATACAATATTTTCTAACCTTGTTTATGCTACATTAGACTCTAAGTCCCTTGAGAGTTGGGCTTGGGTCTTACCTTGTCATGCATGCATTGCAGTTCCTAGAGCTGAAAGTAGGCATTAGATATAATTTTTTAAAAAATTTCTTTATTGATTATGTCGTCACATAATTGTCCTCATCCCCCATTCCCATCCCAAACCCCTCCCCATGTATGCCCACCCCCTGTTGTCCATGACCTCTGGTTAGGCTTATATGCATGCACACAAGTCCTTTGGTTGATATCTCCCCTTTGCCCCTCCCCTCCCCTACCTCCCCTCTGAGGCCTGACAGTCTGATAGCTGCTTCTCTGTCTCCCGGTCTGTTTCTGTTAATCAATTTATGTTGTTCATTATTTCCCCTAAATGTGTTAGATCATGTGATACAAGGAATTCCCTTATAAGGACCTAAACTGAGACAAAGCCATAATGGTTATGCTGAGAGACAAATGAATCAGTCTATAGTGTGTTCCTTTCTAGGTCAACAGTTCTTTTGAGTCCCCATTTCAATATCAAACAGTTCCTATGTGTACATGTCAGCCATGGTATTTCAGATCTGGTTTGTTGACAAATGGTGTTTATGCAGTTCCTACCATCTCTGGTTTGGTCCTGGGTAACCTTCAGCTATACATAGATCCTGTCTGCTAGTATGGCAAGGCGTTGTCAGTGTCCTCCATTTCTGGACTGATTCTCTTCTGTCTTCATGGCTGGGGCACTCCTGTCAATTCCTCTCTGTTGCAGGAATCCACAAGGTCTCGAAGTTGTTTTCTGAAAATATACAAACATATTCTCAACCAAAAGTTAATAAAGGGATATTTTCTATGAATTTGACTTGGGATCCCTTTTCTTTTCTTTTCTTTTCTTTTCTTTTCTTTTCTTTTCTTTTCTTTTCTTTTCTTTTCTTTTCTTTTCTTTTCTTTTCTTTTCTTTTCTTTTCTTTTCTTTTCCCCAAATGATTTTCCTCTGGTTTGTTTTGACACCATGTATATTTTTCATGGGTATCTTGTTAGCATTTCAAATGAAAGTTATTTTTCTAAAGTACAAATTTTCTAGATGTAATTTACTTGCTGGATATTTTTCCTTACATGATATTTTCCACTATCAACCCCTTTTTTAATTTAAATATTAGGAAGCTTTTGTAAATTTTATAATGTAGTCTTGATAGCTTTTACATTTTGATTATTTGCTCTAAAATATGACTGCTTTAGATTCATTACATGTTGTAAAATTTTACCATGAGATGAACTTCCAATAAGCGTTTTATTAACATTTTAGGAACAGCTTTTGGTACAGTGCAATGAATTTTTCTAGAATATTCGCTTATTTCAATTAGCCAATTTAATTATCTCTGAGAAATTGACTACTATTCAACTGTCAAAACACTCTATCAACAATCTTATTTTACTCTGTGTGTATTAGTGGAAATGATTATTTGCCTTCTTGAGAAGGGCCTGAGCATTCCTGGTACTATGCTGAATTTAGATATCAAAAACCCGCTTCCCCACACCATGGGTACAAGACCTCTCAAACAGGGTCTTGTTGCAGTGAGAGGGCAGCTGCTGTCAGCCAAGTCTCTGTCTGTTACCTGGGTCCCAATTTGAGCTGTGCACGAGAAGGGAATCAGCCATATAAAATTTTGATTTATTTGCTAACTGACTAATTATAATAGCTGATATTTATTGTGTACTTAGTGTGTTCCAGACACAGCTCTAACCCATTCACCCTCAAAAAATTCAACATGATATTCTTTTATTTACCCTACTTCACTGATGAGGAAACTGAAGCACAGAGAGGCTGAAAAAATTACCAATCATATAGCTAATATGTTCTGGAGCCAGCCTGGTCTGTATGAATGCTGTGCTTCATCTTCTGAAATTATTCTTTCTCGTGGCATTTTTTTCCTACTGCTCTGTTCAAATTCCCACTTTTATCTACATTATTGCTTTCTATGCTTTTAACTGTTAAATGGAGAAAATGTCAAATCTTAGAGTGACATTGCATTTAATATGGCTTTTCGAGTTTTTGTGGCATTCTGTTTTAGGGGCTTGGTTTCATCATGTTATGTGTGACTGGTGGGTGGTAAGGAAACTAGTCAGACCTTACATATCCAATAAACTTGGTTTGGTCTAATGCTTGATATCATATCGTCTGAGCTTCTTATTTATTGGAAAGGATTTAATATACTGACTTCAGTGGAGCATAATGTTTTGGGATAATTCTAAGCTATTTATAGTAAATTGTGTGCTTTTATATAGTGTTGAGGCTGGAATGCTAAAATTAAATTTTCCAGAATCACTTGAAGCTAGCCTTCTTAATGCACTTTAGATCCCATCAATCAGATATAGCTCTGTGAGTCTTGAGTACCAAACTATGTAGATTGGAGGCAAGGTCAGAGGTACCAACTTTGTATACTTAGATTATGGCAACCATAATCACTACCTTCCCCGTCTCATTGGTAGTTTTCTGATGCTACAGCTTCTTAAATCAAGGAAACATTTCCATGGCAACCCAGTTTGTGTTCTTCCTGAAGTCTAGGTCTAAAGTCTATTCCTTTAGCCCTTCTAACAATTCTTTACCTATTAAATATAGTTATTATAAACCACTCTGTTTAAGCTTAGTGGAGTGAATACTGTTCTCTGCAAGTGAATCTGACTGATGCAACTGTATCTAACTCTATGTTTGAGTTATTAAATATTAAGGCAGATTTTATAGCTGTGTCTTAGGATAGAGAAGTAACAAATCTTTGCGTTGCAATAAAATGTTTTGGGCATTTGTTATTTATTCTTGTTGTAATACTTTCATTACTCTCATAAAAGGAGAAAACCTCTAAAATAATGTGGATAATTTAGCATTCAGGTTTACTGTTTTACTCAACATACATTTATTGAGAGCCTTCTCTGTGCCAGCAATAGTTCCTTGGTGAGGGGGGCTGCTGCAGTGAGCAAAACAAAGTCTCTATTCACATGTAATGTGGAGTCTTTCCCATGCATTTACAGATTGAATGAACTTCCCACAAGCTGTTAGGTTACCAAATCAGCTGAAAATATTGCAAAAGCTTAAGATACAGTGATAATACCTCAAAATAGAAATAGTTCAGTTTGGCATTGGCATTACTAATTTAAAGAGTGGCAAGCTTACAAACCCATAAAATGGGGATTTACATTTCTTTCTTGTGATGAGAATAGCAATAAATGGCTCATTGGAGAGATGGTTATGAATCACTTAGATGTGGAAAAAAATAAATTTGAAAAATCAATTTGGCAATAGTGATGAGAATCACAGTCATTTTAAAATCTTAGTACTGATAATAATATAGGAAACATGAATAGAAGCAATAAAGGCTTTCTTTAACAATTTATATTAAATTAAACTGGGGTTATTAGGCAACATATATACTACTTAAATCACCACAAGTACAGGAGGCCCTATAAAAATGGTCTATCAATTTTTATCTACAATATAATCATATTTAAAAAGAGTACAAGGGAACTTCATGAAATTGTCTTAAATTAATTCTAGTTTCAAAAGCAGTGATTCCAGAAAGGACTATTCATGCAATTTTAGGTATTAAATTAAGAAAGAGTATGTTTATATTTTCAGCCATAACATAATTAGATTGCACTGGGGTGTTTTTTAAATAAATTGTCAAGCTTGAAGGAAAATAGAGGGAAAACTTTGGAGGCTTATATCCTACTTTAGTATCTAGTTACTAAGTAATCTTACTTCCCATTCTAACTGGCTTAGTCAGCTGCAAAGCCCACCCAGAGGGGCCCGCCACAAGAAGATATATATATATATATATATATATATATATATATATATATAAAACCTCCCTCATTGTCAGTTCAGGCTTTGGATCAGAGTTCCTTAGACTAGCAGAGCTGCATAAAAAGGTTTCACTTTCCGGATTCTTCTGGGTGCTGGATGTTGTTCTCCTGGGCCATTTGCCACAATAATATGATTTGTTTCAACTGGTCATTTTATATATATACTAGAGGCGCAGTGCACAAAATTTGTGCATGGGTAGGATCCCTAAGCCTGGCCGGTGATCAGGGCCAATCTGTGAGGCAACCAGTGGGACAATTGGGGGGACCCCAACTGCCACCCATCTTGGCCAGCCTGGTGCTGCCTGCTTGTCAGCCCTGCCCCTCACTGCTGATTCTGGTCTCCTTCCTCTGGGGGGGGGGGATCAAAAGAGCCCCCTGCTGGCACCAGCCTTGCCTGGCCTGGGGCTTGCCAGCTGGGGCAGCTCCTACATTGAGCACATGCCCCCTGGTGGTCACTACGTCTCATAGTGACTTGTCATTCCACTGTTTGGTCGATTTTCATATTAGGCTTTTAATATATATATATATATATATATATATATATATATATATATATATCCAAAATTAGAATACATATTTTATGTTTATCTTGTAAAGCAGAAATAGAAAAGTATGATGCTAACTCTTCCATTTGGGAATAAAGGTTAATAAGGTTAATCCCAAGGCAAAAGTTTTCCATAGCAAAGGAGAAAGTTGTTGCAGTTTTCAGTGACATTAAAATACACGTGCATTGTCCTAGCTGTTTTGGCTCAGTGGGTGGAGTGTCAGCCTGTGGACTGAGGGTCCTGGGTTTGATTCTAATCAAGGGCACATGCCTGGGTTATGGGCTCAAACCCCAGGAGGCAGCCAATCAATGATTCAACGATTCTCTCTCTTCACAAGTGCTTCTATCTCTCTCTCCTGCTTCCTTCCTCTATGAATATATATATATATATATATATATATATATATATATATATATATATATATATATATATGCCTGTGTGCATCTGCACATGTGTTTTTTCTAGGATTGAGTAAGGAATATTGTTGAAGATGGTATGGGAGAATTGGACTGGAATGCACGGTGTTCCTCTGGGTAGGATGGTTTCTGGGTTCTTTGTCTGGTGGAGTCAAAGAATGAACCACGGACCAAAGGTGGAATAGCAAAAGAGGGACATTTATTGAGAAACAAGCACAGATTCCCACATGGGGAGGGGGAAAGAGTCCCACTGAGTCCCTTTTCCTTCAGTTCACAAAGGCTGCAGATCTTTGTGACTTGATATCCCCTCTGATTGGTCACTATCCCCCTTAGATCACTCACTATAGCAACTCCAGAGCTCAGACTTCACAAAATATTTGAGGTTCCCTCCTCCTTCTCCCTTACTGTTTCCCTATTCCCTCTGGGCTTTATTCTCCCCTCTCTGAATGAGGGGCTTCCTTCCCTTTTTTTCTGTAAACGTGTACCTTTCTATAGCTCCCAGCTCTCTTATCTTATGGAAATGTACCCTTTGCAGGTCTCTAGCTCTGTGCTTTTTTCATGGACCCCTTAATTCCTATAATTTCCTAAACCTGGCTATTTAACCCTTAAAAACTCCTTTAGTGGGATTAAGTAATTTTTATTCAAAGATAAAGTACAATATGTAACATCTGGAAAATATTTTATAAATTAGCAATTATAACTGGTAATTATAAGAAGCACAAAAATAATTCTCTGACATAAGAGTTACTGTCTAAGGACATATAGGAAAAGGTAAGCCATCTTAAATGTAGCTTTCAGGCTTGTGTGCCAGATTTCATCACTCATTTATTGTATTCAGTCTAATTTCTTATTTAGTAACCTAGTTTCTTCAAGCTGAGAGCCTATATTGATCATTCCATCTTTTTTTTTTTTTTTTAATCTCTTTCACCAAAACTGGTGTTTGCCCCAAAGGCACAACACTGCTATGAGCTATTGAATGCTTCCTGAATTTTCACAGGATGTCTACTTCCAAGGCCCCTGCTCCTGTCCCTGTATCCACAAGTTAGCACCCTCTTGACTTTTTAGATGACATCTCTTCATTGTGTGAAATCATTGCACCATTCCTCACCTCAATGGTGTGTGTTCTCCAAGCTATTGTTTTTCCAAGTCCCGAGGCATAGGTTCTGACATGAGAGGATTTGAAAAACAATGTTATAGGGGGAAATGTAAATAAACAACAAATAAATTGGTGGTAGGGCGGGAAGAAACAGAAACAGTAGAAGAGATGGTTGGTAGTTTTCTTTGTATTACAGAGGATGCTGGATAAAAACCTTTGAATTGTCAATATAAGCCACAGGGAAGGAATACTTCTAAATATATATTCCATGAGCTAAATTAAAACTAACCTTTTAAAAAATATTGTTTTCTTTAGAACCCATTATTTTTCTTTCCTGAAAGTAATGCAAGAATTAATTGTTATGTTCTGTCATTTGGGACTTTTAGTGAGTTTTCTAAGAGACTTTTATTTGTTTTGTTTCCTGGAGGCATATTTCTTATATTCACCTTGGATTGCATTTTAATTCCCATTATGTCAAAAGGAGTGATATTCGAGTGTTTGCCTGGTCACCTGTAATTCACAAACCAAGACAATATAAAGAAACCTTTCATCTCTCTGGTGACGCTAATTGTGTCTATAAAACCAAGTTTGCTTTGGAGTTCAATATCCAGTGGAAATAATGAGATTTGATATCTAAATGTGGCTTTTTTTTTTTACTTATACTATCTAAATAATAAGTTTGAATAAATCATTTAACTTATCTGAGAGCCTCTTTTCCATTTATACTTACTACTAAAGGCCTGTTAACGAAAAAAAAAAAAAACCATTGAAACCTGTAAAGAATTTTTTGAGTTTATTTGAGCCAAACTGTCGACAATTGCCGGGATGCAGAACCTCAACAGATTGAGATAATGCTCCAAAGAATGGCCGGTTACGTGTCTGTATTTATACACTGCAGTCAAAGGAGGGACATAGGTGGGTTACATGAAATTCATTGGTGATGGAGTAAGGAGGCGGGAGAAAGTAAGCCTGTGGGAAACCTCTGGGATAGGGTAAAAGGTGAAATGATGGACATGAGCTTCTTTTACAGAGATGGATACAGAACACTCCAAAGCAATTAACAGTTGACAATTAACTTGATAACAATAACAATGAGGGAATGTTTCAAGGTCATTTGTTGTGCCCTCAGGGGTCAGGGTAAAGAAGAAGCTACAAGTTACTCAGACATCTCACAGATAGGTTATCTTAGAGGCCGGAAGGCAGATGGGCTCAGTAAAGGTCAAAGCTGATCTTTGTCTAGGAAAACATTGGCCTAGAAAATGACTGCCCACTATAACCTGGTGGAAGTAAGATATTTAATTTTCAAACTATCCTTTGTGGTTACTTCAGGTCTCTCAGTCTACAAGACTGCCACGCAGGCCTTCTCTGAGCTCATCAGGTCAGCAAGTGGCTCTTTTCGTTCACAGGCCCATGCACGAAGATTCGTGTAAGAATGGTCCTTCCTTCCCCTGGCTGCTGGCACCACCTTTGCTCTACCCAGAGCTGCCTTTTCACTCTGGCCCGGAGCTGCCTTTCTGCCTTCCCTGCTCAGAGGACTGGAGTGGCTCAGGTGGTATAAAATGCCTGCATATGCAAATTAACCCACCATCTTTGTTGGGTTAATTTGCATAGTCACTCCTGATTGGTTGGTGGGCATTGCAAAGGTGCAGTTAGCATGTTATTCTTTTTTTTAAAAAATATATATTTTATTGATTTTTTACAGAGAGGAAGGGAGAGGGATAGAGAGTTAGAAACATTGATGAGAAAGAATTATCCATCAGCTGCCTCTTGCACACCCCCTACTGGGGATGTCCCTGCAACCAAGGTACATGCCCTTGACCAAAATCAAACCTGGGACCTTTCAGTCCGCAGGCCGATGCTCTATCCACTGAGCCAAACTGGTTTCAGCAATCTTCTTATTTTATTAGTGTAGATTATAGGATGTATATAGCTCATTAAAAAAAAATGTATTCAGGAACATGTAAACTTCAGCCTTTGCCCTGTTGCAATTTGAAAGCAAGATGGATCTCAGGATTCTCTGCTGTAGCCACCTGTGAAAATTGGGCCAGATTTTCCCTTCTTGCTACATGTGACCAAACCATCAAGGTCTGAGCTGGAAATATGCCCTCAATACGTGCCCATGCCCGCAGTTTCCATTAGCATGCAAGGATATAAGCTTAATCGAGTTGAACTAAGTGACCTCGGTGAATGGATCTTCAAAAACATTTATCTCTCAAAAGACACAATGCTAGCTCTTAGTAAGTTAAATGCGCACACACACATACACACACAAAACAACATTTTAAGTATGAATATTTTAATGCAAATTAATTAATTGGTGATGGTAATTTCTTTTTAAAAACTTATCTTCTCAAATAACTCATCTTCAAAATGCATGACTTATTTTCCCCCTGTTATATAAAAGTATTCATGCTAACAAAATAAAGTTCAAATCACTTTGATTCCTTATATATATTCAATGTATTACCACCCAACAAAGACCTTAGGCAACCAGAGACCATCAGATTATTCTTATTCTTCTGTCTTCTACTTACTAGTTTTCCAATTATTTTCAATAAATTTTTTATTGTTCTGATCATAAATTAATGTATATTCCTTATAGGAAAAGTTCAAAGAGAATAAAGAACAAAAATGTCCATAAGCCTAGTACCAAGCAGTCACCAATGTTAACAGACTTGAACTGATTTTTTTAAGCTGCAAAATTCTATTTGAAGAGTAAAGTGGTACATTGTGCTTTTCACTTTTATTATCCTAGGCTTATTGATTTTCCCCCTTAACCTTACTTTTGAATGTTAATTGTTTCTAATGAGAATACCAAGCATTTGTTAAATAAACCATTTAGTTGAAAGAATTCATTTACTTTCAACCTGCTATACCAATGAATAATAATAGACTTTAGTCATGACATATATTCAGCCTAATAAATGCAAATATAAGCTATGATAAAATAACTAAAAATTTACAAAACTAAGAAATAACTTACATTCAACAATATTTTCTTCACTATAATTTTACCTGAAATTCATTATTTGTCATCTCTTGTCACTTTTGTGTTTAACATTTATTATTAATTTAGTGACTTAGTCTCACTCCTTCTATTTACAGAGGAGAAAGTTAAGACTTGGTGACATAAAGATTCACCATGGATGATAAATATATGTGTATTTGGACAAAGAAAGGGCTTCTATTCTAAACTGGGCAAGTTATTGTGGGCAGTCATGTCTCAATCGTATAAGCTTTTTTTATTAAAAGGTTTATATTTCCCTTAAGTAAGCTCTGTTCCTTTGTTCTGTACATCTAGGTCAACACACCTTTGAAATAAACCATAATAATCCTCAAAAGAGCACACGTCTTGTTCACTATCCTGTAATCTAATTCCTGCCTTGCTTTCTCCTACCTCCATGTAATTTTCCTTACATTTCCTCCTTAATTTCACATGCATAATTAAAGCTCTAAAACTGTTATTCTCCAGAGCATGCTCCTCAAAATATGTTCTCAGTTTGGCTCAACTACACTAAACTTTTATAAACATTCTCTACAGGTTTGGACCTTTCTTATATAAACTTTTTATTTCTTCTGATAATACTTCCTATCTCCACTACTCCCCTCTTCCATACATCTTTGCCCGCTACTCACCACCCTTCTTCACAGACAAGGGATGACATTCCATGTATTGATCACGGTGGACATACAGATTGCTAACAACTTACGTTGGCTGATTTACAGCATTTTCCATGAGCTCTCAAGTGCCATTCCATCCTGCCTAGCCCCTTTATAAGCTGCTCCATGATCCAGCAATTAAAAGATTAATGCCAAATGGAACGGGAACTCCAAGACTGTCTCAGTGTTTACATCTATTCTGATCATCTGATGCCATGCCGTGCTGCTGATGGATAGTTTAATATCACTCTAGATACACCAATATGTTTGTCTTAAACGATTTCCATAAGAACATCTGGGGGTCGGGGGAGGACAATAAGGTTGGATCATGAAAATACCATGCTAAGTGAAATAAGACAAATATAAATCTGAAATGAACAAATAAAGAAGAAAAACAAACAAACTCATACCACCATACTGTGGTAACCAGATGTAAGGGATACGGGGAGTAAAGTGTATCAAATATATGGTGATGGGAAAAGATTTGACTTGGGAAGGTAGGCACACAATGCAATATACAGATAATCTGTCATGTACACTTAAAACATATTATTTTATTAACCAACTAGAGACCAGGTGCATGGATTTGTGCACCAATGAGGTCCCTCAGTGTGGTCTGTGGGGATCAGACTAAAACCAGCATCCAACATCCCCCAAGGGATGGAGTAGAGAGCAAAGCATCAGGCAGCCAGGGAGGAGCCCGAGCCCTGCCGGGTGCTGTGCTGCTCCCACTCATCCTGGCCCCCTGTGGGAGCACACTGACCACCAGGGGGCAGCTACTACATTGAGCGTCTGCCCCCTGGTGGTTGGTGTGCATCATAGTGACCAGTCAACCAGTCAAATGGTCACTTAGACTTATAAATATATATGATATCACCGCAATAAATTTCATTTTAAAAAGAAATAAAAGAAAAAAGGATGAAGAGATGGAATAGTGACTGCCATGCAGAGACAGAGATAGAACAGAAGCTAATGTTATCCTGTTAAGTGTACTTGGTGGGGAAAGCAGAGCTTCTTTGAGGACCTGATTATGGAATGTGGCACAGAGTTAGGGATGATGGCCTTCTCCACATGGGCCATTTTTAGGAAGGTAAGGGGATCGTTTATGCACTTAAATAATGATAAACTGACTACCGATCCTATTAACAGCTTGATTTTCCTAGGAAAAGTTTGCCAGAATGCCTCCTCCTAACCCCGGCCCTGCTCTCTCATATATTTTCTTCAGCAGAAGTTGTCTTTGGGATAAGAGTCCTTGGGGCCACTCATTCATTCAACTGTCCATTAGATGGTTGGATCCCCTCCAAAGCATACCTAACACATGTCAACAAGTGTAAAAGGGAAGGAAAGTAACACTATCTATTGCACACTTGCTGCCAATCTAGACACTCTGCTATATGCCTGACATACAATAGCTCTTCATGTGAGCCTTTGAGGTGCATGAGAGAGCAGGGGAGCGTGTTTTGTCACAGCTATAGGTCAGGCCTCTGGTGCAGGCCCACCTTCCACAGGGACATAAACTGTCATTCTGGACTCTGAGTGACACATGCTTTGAGCTGAACTGATAGATACTTTGCTAAGCTGATGGCCCACTGAAGAATGGCTTCCCTGAAGAAACACTGTTGGAGATAACTCTACCCCCAAGTAAAGCCAATGTATTTGGAAGTTGAACATACCCCCACTCCCTCTGGCTTTTACAACCCACATTTGTTTGACTATTTATTGTCACACAACTAATGTTACAATAGGAGCTACTTTACATTTAGAAGATTCCTTCTCACTCCAGCTAAGGGCCACATATTACCCCAGCTTTACTGAAATGTAACCGACATATAGCATGGTGTAAGTTTAAGATATAATATGTTGACTTGATAAATTTACATATTGCAAAATGATGACCACCATAGAGTTCACTACTACCTCCATCATGTTACATAATTACCATTTCTTTTTTTGAACCTTTAAGATCAACTCTCTTATAATTTTCAAGTATTTAATACAGTATTATAAACTATAATTACCATGCTATACATTAGATTAAAACTTGAAGTTTGTACTCTGACCAACATTTCCCCATTTTTCCCACCCTTCATCCTCCAGTATTCAAACTGAAATATCTCTTAGTGTGCCTTCTTATTTAGTCTTATTTTTATTCCTTAGGGTTTTACAGAGAAATCTAATTATTCCATAGGGTTATTCTTCAGACGATTAAAGAGTACAGTCTCCTGTCCACCAACTTCTCTTTTGTGGGTCAACACTGTCAATTTACCTCATTATTTCATGCATGACATGGTTTCTAGTGTCTTCTTCATCATGTATGCTTTGAACTTCTTTTAAACTCATCTTAAGTGCAGTCCCAAGAACTTGGCATCATACCACTTAAAATGGCAAGCTCAAAATAGAAACCACCATCTTCTATATACTATACAGTTAAAGAAGCTAAAAAATTTTAACGTTTTTTTAGTAACATAATAACATTTTGTCATATAGTGCAAAATGTAAGTAGAAATAGCTGTTTGTTCAAAAGCTATTAAGTTCTGTCTTGCTCTATCCCCATATAATTCTTAATTAAACTTTTTATTTTGAACTAATTCACATGCTGTGATAAAAAATAAATAATACAGAGAGATCATGTGCACTATTAGTTCAGTTTCCTCCAATGATAAGAACTTATAACACAACCAGAATACTGACATTAATGCATTTAGTAGGCACAACATTTTGATCACAAGGATCCCTCATGTTTCCCTTTTATAGTCACACTAGAGGCTCAATGCACGGAATTCATACAAGAGTAGGCCTTCTTTCCCCCAGCTGCCGGCACCAGCTTCCCTCTAGCATAGGAGTGGGCAAACTTTTTGACTAGAGGGCCACAATGGGTTCTTAAACTGGACCAGGGGGCTGGAACAAAAGCAAACTGACTGTGCTGGCACTCTCATCTTGGGCTGCTGGTGAAGGAGCGGAGGGGAGAGCAAGAGAACCCTCCACTCTTTCGGCTCTGCAGCTGGATAGAACAGCGAACGGGCTGGATCCGGCCCGAGGGTCATAGTTTGCCCATGGCTGCTCTAGCATCTGGGACCCAGACTTCCCTCCAGCCTCTGGCAGGCACTGGGACCCAGACTTCATCCAAAAGGTCATCCAGTCTAATTAGCATATTACACTTTTATTATTATAGATCTTCTTCCTTCTGGCTCCCAACCCCTTCTTAAATCCTGGTAACCACTAAACTGTTCTCCATTTTGGTAATTTTGTCGTTTTAAGAATACTATCTAATAAAGAGGGAATATGCTAATTGACCATCACACCCTTATAAAGATGGTGGCACCCACAACCAATTAGGAGGGAATATGCTACTTGACTGCCATGCCCTCAAAGATGGCAGTACCCACAGCCACAAGATGGTGGTGCCCAGTCCCCTCAGCCCCAGCGGGGCAGCAGGCATGTGGCACTGCTGGGACCACCCCCAGGTGGGTTCAGCCACTTCCCATGCCTGCCTTCAGAGCCCCCCAGTTTCCTCAGTGCCCCAGCTTCCCAGGGCTGGCCCAAGGCACAGGAAGACTTCCCAGCCAATGCCTGAGGTGTAAGCAAGCCTCAGATGACAGCTGCCCAGCCACCCACGGCTGGCCCAAAGTGCAGTCAAGCCTGAAATGGCAGCTGCCTAGCTACCCAGGGCTGCCCAAGGCTCAGGTAACCAGGGCTGGCCGAGGATTGTGCTGCCAACAGTGGCAGCAGCAGAGGTATGATAGGGGCATCACCTTACCCTGATCTCTGGGTCGCCTTTCACCCCTGAGGACTCCCAGACTGTGAGAGGAGGCAGGCCAGGCTTTCATGCACTGGGCCTCTAGTCTACACTAATAAAAGAGAGAGATGCAAATTGAATGTACCTCCATGACGTCTACCAGCCAATCATGAGTGTGTATGCAAATTAACCCAACAAAGATGGTGGGTTATTTTGCATATGCAGGCACAGAGCAAAAGACTAAAGGCTCCAGCCTGAGCAAAGACTGAAGGCTGACAATGACTGAAGACTGAAGAGCCTTGGCTTCTCCACTGTAATGGAGTAGAGAAGCCAAGCTTCGCTGCAGCTGGAACTGAGAAGCCTAGCCTTGAGGCTTGGCTTCTCTGCTGTGTTCAGAGCAAAAGCCTGGGTCCAGGGTGCCTGAGGTAATCCATTGCCAGCAGCCAAGGAAAGGAAGGCCTATTACATGAATCTTCATGCAGAAGGCCTCTAGTGTTATATAAATGAAAACATATAGCATGCAATATTTGGATATTGCTTTTTAAAAAATCAGCATAATTCCCAGGAGATTCATATAGGTTGTTGCATTAATCAATAGATCACTTCTTTTTACTGCTGAGTAGTAATCCACAGGATGGATATATCATAGTTTATTTAACCATTCACCCATTGAAGGACATCGGTGTTGTTTCTAGCTTGATGTTATTATGTATAAAGTTGCCATAAACATTTGTGCAGAGGTTTTTGTATAGACATAAGTTTTTCATTTCTCTGGGATAAATTCCCAGGACAGCAATTGCTGGGTTGTGTGGTAGCATGTCTACATTTTTTTTTTTTTTTTAGAATGCCAGTTATATTTGACATTCCACCAGCAATGCATGTTTGATTCAGTTTCTCTGCATCCTGATCAACATTAGATGGTGTTACTATTTTTATATTTTATTTTATAGTATGCAGTACTATCTCACTATGGCCTTAATCCACTTTTCCCTAATGGCTAATGATATGGAAATCTTTTTATGTACTTGTCATCTATATATCCTTCTTGCTAAAATTTCTTTCCATGTCTTTTACCCATTTTTCTAATTGAATTATTTTCATTATTGAGTTTCCTATATATTCTACATATTAGTCCTTCATTGAGTATGTGGCTTGCAAATATTTTTTTCTTAATCTGTAGCTTTTTTATTCTCAAGATTTTTTTTCACAGAGAAAACATTAATTTTGTTAAAGTCTACTTTATCAATTTTTGTTTTATTTTATAGGTAATATATTTGCTGTCAAATCTAGTAACTCTTTTTGGGGAGCCTATTCTTAAATCCCTTAGATTTTTTTCTAAAAAATTTATATTTAAACATGTAAGATTTAGGTTATGGTTGATATATATATATATATATATATATATATATATATATATATATATATCATATATATATATATATATATATATATATATATATATATATATATGATGTCCAATTGCTAAAGAACTATTTCTTGAAAAGATTGTCTTTTCTCCATTTAATTGTTTTTGAGTCTCTATCAATAATGAATTGGACATATTTGTGTTGCTCTATTTTTGTTTCTCAAATCTGTTCCATTGATCTTGGTGTTTATACATTTTGGTAAAATGCACTCTCCTTTTTAAAAAATATATATTTTTATTGATTCAGAGAGTAAGGAAGAGGTAGAGAGAAATAGAAATATCAATGATGAGAGAAAATCATTGATCAGCTGCCTCCTGTAGGGCCCCCACTGGAGACCAAACCTGCAACCCAGACATGTGCCCTTGATCAGAATGGAACCCAGGACCTTTTAGTTTATAGGCCAATGCTCTATCCATTGAGCCAAACCAGCTAGGGCTGCACTTTCTTGATTATGGTAGTTATTCAGTTGATGGGTAGATTGATTCCTTCCATTTTAATATTTTCCCCCAAAAAATGTTTCAGCTACTCTAGTTCCGTTCCCATACCATATGAATTTTAACATAATCTTCTCTATATCTAAGAATGAAATTTTGATAGTAATTGTATTCTAAGAGTTTAGTCATGTACGATAGGCAATATTTCTGTCAACAATGGGCCACATATATAACACTGGTTTTATAAGATTATAATGGAGCTAAGAAGTTCTTGTCACTTGGTGATATTGTAGGCATCATAATGTTGTAGCTTAATACACTACTCACATGTTTGTGGTGATACTAGTGTAAGTAAACCTGCACAGTCTATATAATTATAGCACATGCAATTAGATACAGTACATAATACTGGATAATAAGTGACTATGCTGCCAAAACTGGTTTGGCTCAGTGGATAGAGCGTAAGCCTGTGGACTGAAGGGTCCCAGGTTAGATTCCAGTCAAAGGCATGTACCTTGGTTGTGGGCATATCCCCAGTAGGGGGAGTGCAGGAGGCTGCTGATCGATGTTTTTCTCTCATCTGTGTTTCTAACTCTCTATCCCTCTCCCTTCCTCTCTGTAAAAAATCAATAAAATATATTTTTAAAAAAATAAGTGACTATGCTACTAGTTTATGTATTTACTATACTATACTTTCTATCATTGTGTTAGAGTGTACTATTTCCAGTTACTTAAAACATTGGCATAAAAGAGTATGCTGTGTTATGTCAACAGCAGCCTCATGCATCTGGTACTTACTGTGTCTCTATTTTCCTTCATTTTTTTTCTATCACTGTTTATTCCCCTTATACCCTCTTCCATGTCTCCCCACACCCCTTGCCCCTGTGTCTCTGGATTGCATTTTTTTTAACTGCACTTAATTTAATCTCATGTTTTTATACATCATAGCCTATAAGCCTTTGCACAGGGACAAAATTGCCTAATGGCACTTTTCTCACAAGGCATTCTGTCATTAAGGACATGTGACTATATATCAATATGAGAGAACGAACATCTTCAGTATGTTGAGTCTTCCAAACCATGACTTTGCCTTATTTATTTATTTATTTATTTATTTATATTAGAATTTTATAGTTTTCAGCATATAGATACTGAACATGTTGTTTTGCTAGGTTTACACCTAAGTATGCTATTTCTTTTTAAATAATTGTAAATTATATATATATTTAATTTCAGTATCCACGTATTTTTGCTAGTGTACAGAAATGCATTTCACTTTTTCATGTTTCTCTTACATTCTGTGTTTAGTGGGAGGCCTGTAGTAGTGCCTGCACCGCTGTATCATGGGAAGGATCTCCATCTACTCTTTACCCCTCCCCCCTTGGCAGACCAATGCTGATCCTGTAAGCTCTTCCCACACCTCTACCTGAGGCAGTGTGGCTTCACTTCTTCCCTTTACCTTGGTGTCCTTGGGGGTCAGAGAGATTGCTCTCTCTCCTGTAGAAGCTTACTGCATTAGCTTCCTATGTGAAAGAGTAGTCTAGGGCAGTGGCAACTTGTCTGCAAGTAGCAGCAATTTCTCACCTCTTTCCTGCAACCTCCTAGCAGAGACTCATGGAAAAGAGCCAGAGAGTGAATGCAAACTCCCTTTCCGTCCAGGCTCCCAGATACTCTAAAATGACATGCGAGCTTATGCTCAACACCTATAAATTTGCTAAAATTCTAGATAACTTCTTACTTGCTTTACCCTGGTGCTGTGTCAAACTGGAAACAATGTGGGTTCCCAGATTTCCCTCAAAGAGGCTTGTCACTCTGGAATTAAGATTATAATGGAGTTTGATTTGTAACCTCAGATTTATGGTGGATTCAAGAAAATGTATGACTTTTATAAATTATTCAACTTTTTCTTTTTGTTAGGAGGGATGCAATGTTATCTTGAAGCTTTCTAGTTACTAAGTGGAAATGGAACTCTTTGAGATGTATAATCAGTTTAAAAATAATACTAACCAGATATAGGAAAAAATATATTAGACTATAATTAACTAGAGGCCTGGTGCACGAAATTTGTACAGGGAAGGGATTTCCTCAGCCTGGCCTGCACCCTTTCCAATCTGGTACCCCTCAGAGGATATCCAAATGCTATTTTGAAGGTCTAAACTGGCAGTGGGACATCCCTCTCACAATCTGGGACCGCTGGATCCTAACTGCACAGGTGCCTGCCTGTCTGATCGCTCCTAACCCATCTACCTGCCTGCATGATCGGCCCTAATGCCTATTCCTGCTAGCCTGATCGCCCCTACCTTGCCCCCCTCCTGGCCTGATCACCCCTAACTGCCTCTACCTTATCGCAGTCTGGCTTCCCTCTGTGGGAGGATCAAGGTAAAGCACCACCCCATTACCCTGCTGCTGCTGCCACTACCAGCCTGAGTCTCAGCCCTTCACAGCTTACATGGATGCCTGAGCCTCGGCCCTCACATCCGCTGTGGCTTTGTCTGGAAGGACATTTGGAAGGCGTCCACTCTCATTAGCATTTTTGATTAGTATAAATTTGGGGATCATTACAATCACACAGAACTTAAAGAAAACACATGACCCTGGCCAGTTTGGCTCAATGGAGAGAGCATCGCCTTATGGACTAAAGAGTCCCAAGTTTTTTTTATTTTATTCTAGTCAAGGGTGTATGCCTCTGTTCTGGGCTCCATCCCCAGTAGGGGGGCTGCAGGACCCTGCTGTTCAATTGTTCATCCGGTCATTTCAGTCATTCTGGCCCCTGGATTTTTATAAATTAGGATGATGTTTTATTCATTTGTACACACCATTATGAGCATCAATGATAAGAATTAGCTGATCAATGATTCTTATCATTGATGTTTCTATTTTTCTCTTCTTCTCCCTTTCTCTTATGAAATCAATGAAAAATATTAAAAAAGAAAGAAAGAAAGGAGAGAAAACACATGATCTTCACTTTGGGCTTTGTCACTTACAATGTCCTTTGTGCAGTATTTTAACTTCTCTCAAATTTTGGGGAAGATGGTCAGGAAAGTGATTCTAGTGGATAGAAGTTTTTTTTTTGTTGTTGTTGTTATTGTTGTTGTTTTTGGAGGGGATCGATCGGGTCATGAAAATATTTTTAAAAGTTGAGTAAGGCCGAAACCAGTTTGGCTCAGTGGATAGAGCGTCGGCCTGCGGACTGAAAGGTCCTGGGTTCGATTCCGGTCAAGGGCATGTACCTTAGTTGCGGGCACATCCCCAGTGAGGGATGTGCAAGAGGCAGCTGGTCGATGTTTCTCTCTCATTGATGTTTCTAACTCTCTATCCCTCTCAATTCCTCTCTGTGCAAAATCAATAAAATATATTTAAAAGAAATAAAAAAAAATAAAATAAAACTTGAGTCAGGTGGGCGAAACTGGTTTGACTCAGTGGTTAGAGCGTCAGCCTATGGACTGAAGGGTCCCAGGTTCGATTCTGGTCAGGGGCATGTACCTTTGTTGTGGGCACATCCCCAGTGGGGGGTGTGCAAGAGGCAGCTGATTGATGTTTCTAACTCTCTATTTCTCTCTCTTTCTCTCTGTAAAAAATCAATAAAATGTATTTTTTTAAAAAATAAAAATATGTAAAAATTGAGCAAGGTGGTGGTTGTACCACACTGAATTTACTTAAAAAAAAAATCAGATCCTTGTACACTTTAGGTGACATGTACAGTATATGAATTATATCTCAAGAAACCTGTTATTTTATTTATTTTTAAATAAAGACCAGTCTTTTAATCATTTGCAGATGTTATTAGAAGCTCCCAGAATTTGCTTACCACATCCCAAACCATGGCTGTGACTCCCAGTTGCCTCCAGTCCTGGTGGATCTGGATAGTGTTATTTGCAAAGAAAGTGGCAAGAGGCTTGTGGAATTTCTTCCAGGTGTTTGGTTGTCCATCCGGTCATTTCAGTCATTCTGGCCCCTGGCTTTTTATATATTAGGATGATGTTTTATTCATTTGTACACACCATTATGAGCATGATTAAACAAGCCAAATAGTGGGAGATTATATTTCCTACATCTATAACCAACAAAAGGCTCATACCCAAGATATAGGAAAAAATCCCACAAATTAATAACAAATAAAAAAAGATAAATATGGGCAAGAATGAATAAGCACTTCATTTTTACTCAAATAGCCAATAAAAATATTAAAGGAACATAACCTTATCTGTCATTAGGGAAGTGCAAAAGAAAAGCACAAGGTACTGCTACAAAGAGAGAGAAATTGCTAAAGTTAGGAAGATAATATATTGGTAGAATCACTTTGGAAAAATGACGTCATATAGTAATGCTGGAAATATGAATCTGAAATCAATAAAAAGAGTTTTTAAAAACAAAAGGTAATTACTAAAAATACATTGCTGATGTTTGTAACAATTAACCAAAACTTTGAAGTTCAGATTTTTTATTACTTCAAATTCACTTGACAATTTATGCCAAATCAAGAATCAACTTAAGTTCAGAAATTCTTATTCAAACTATTTCCTAGAACTATATTAATCAGCTCAAAATAAGTATCATTTTTTGTGTACTAATTAAATGGCACCCTTCTTACCAGATGCTCAGTTTTACATGCATCATTTACAATTCTGTAAAGTAGTGATTATTATATTTAACCTAAAGATGAAAAACACAAGGTCAAAAAACATTGTCAGTTTTGTTTAATGTCACATAGTTAATTAAACCTTGAAGCAGGATTAGAAATCAGTCATTCCAGTAGTAAATACTTCACTCTTAAAACTGCCATACTCTGCCATCTCTTGTGGGTTCATCAATGATAATAATTACCCTATGAATATCATGATATATTCCCTCTCAACTCTTTAGGAAAAATTTCAGTTGATAGAATAATTACCTTGAGCATTGTTGTCACTATGAATAAAGTTAATTGAAAAGACCCTTGAAAAACCTTATATTAATATATGTATAATAAGAAGAGAATACACTCACTTATAAAGCATTTTTGATTGACACTCCTGAGCTAGGCACTGTAGCTATGATAATAAACAGATTCCTGTCCTCAAAAGATTTATAGTCTGGTAGCTGAAGGGTTAGGTAACAATTCAATTAATTTAGTTTAAATTTAAAATAATTTGACTGTTGATTAATTATTAAAATAAATCCTATTAATAAATTCTATGTGGTTATCATGCCCTCATGGGGTGACACCTTCACACCAGGACAAGTGATCACCAGGAGGTTGTGTGTGTGCGCTGGTAGGTGGGGACTTGACACTGCATGCACGGTGCGGAGGCGGGTCCTGTGGCTCTGCATGGCAAGGCCTGGGGGTCCCATGGAGTGGAGGTGGGACACCCAGCTTCAGCCTACCTCTTTGGGGCAATCTACTAAGGAGCCCTGAGTGGGTGGGTGGGGCCTAACTCTTTGGGGCACTTGATTGTGGGGCTCCCACACTATGAGAGGGCACAGGACAAGCTGCTGGACCCCACCCCCACACCCTAGTGCACGAATTTTGTGCACAGAGCCTCTAGTGGGTTATAACCAAGAAGCCTACTTCCTCTGGTTCTGTATTTCCTGCCCCCACCCCATGTTTTAAAAATAAGCACCTTTATATAAGTAAAGCAAAAGCATTTCCCTTCTAAATATAAAAGTATACATTTTAAACAAAGGTGTTATAGGTACCCTGAGATTCTCGCCCATTAAACGGCATCTCTTTGAGGAGGAATGGATTCTCCCTTGTCACTTCAAAGGTACAGAGATGTCTTCATGAAATGCGACTTATCTGACACTTGGAGGCCCTAGTAAAGAATTCCTCGTGGGAGTAAGAGAGGTGAGGGCATAGGGATACAGAGTCAGGAAATGGGTGTCTATAGAGAATGCCATTTCAGGAGATGCATTGCTCCTCCACAACATAATGCTTATGATATTAATTTGCCAGAGTGATTTACCAAGTTTATCTTCTGAAAAAAAGGGTAGTCCTTAACATGAAATTAATAAGCAACTTTAAAGTCTGGGGAAGGAAGTTTCCATATATATGCTCATTTTTCAATTAAAATACCTGAGAGCCTTGCCTTTTGAATGCAACATATGGGAGACTTAAAGGTGAACCCATTATAAAATCAGGTAATTGACTGAGTCTCTCTCTCTCTCTCTCTCTCTCTCTCTCTCTCTCTCTCTCTCTCTTGGTCCATCTCAGTATTAGGGAACGAATATCCAAAATCATTATAAAAACTGAAGCAAACTTTATGTTTTACTTACTGGTTTCAGTAAATGTCTTGTTGAATTAAGTTATTTATGAATAATTAAGTGTGTGTTTGGGCCAGAATTTAAATATTGTCACTGGGGAATTGACAAAAAGCCTAAAAGTAAATATTAATAAAAGATAAATAAAGCCTCTGAAACTGGTATGGCTCAGTGGATAGAGCGTCAGCCTGTGGACTGAAATGTTCCAGGTTCAATTCTGGTCAAGGGCATGTACCTTGGTTGTGGGCACATCCCCAGTAGAGGGTGTGCAAGAGGAAGCTGATCGATGATTCTCTCTCATCAATGTTTCTAACTCTCTATCCTTCTTTCCTCCTCTCTGTAAAAAATCAATAATATATATATATATATATATATATATATATATATATTTTTTTTTTTTAAAAAAAAGATAAATAAAGCTTAAAAATATCCTAAGCAGTCATAATACTTATTATTCCCAGCCTTTGATTATTGGATTTCCAATAAAAATACTACCTCTTATGTAGATCCAAACATCAACTGTCATTTATAACTTTTTAAAATTACACTTTACGTTCAATATTATTTTGTATTAGTTTCAGGTATACAGCATAGTGGTTACACAATCATATATTTTACAAAATGTTCCCCCAGTATTTCCAATACCCACCTGGCGTCAGACATAGTCATCAAAATATTATTGACTATACTAGAGGTCTGGTCCATGAAAATCCATGCACTGGAGCGGGGGTCCCTCAGCCCAGCCTGCCCTTCTCACAGTCTGGGAGGCCTCAGGGGCAGTAGGTGACCCAGCAATCAGGGGAAGGTGATGCCCCATCAAACCTCTGCTGCTGCCACTGCGGGCAGCATAAACCTTGGCCAGCCCTTGTTACCTGAGCCTTGGATGGCCCTGGGCAGCTGGGAAGCCGCCATTGGAGACTTGCCTGCATCTCAGGCTAGCTCTGGGTGTCTGGGGGGGCTGAGTGAAGTTGGGGACTCCAGAGTCAGGTGCACAGAGCAGCTGGGTCCACCTGGGGGTGGGCCTGGCCTTGCAGCGTACCTGCTGTTCCTGCAGGGCTGAGGGGACTTGGCATCACCACCCTGTGGCTGTGGGCTGTCTTTGAGGGCATGACGGTCAATTAGCATAGTCCCTCCTCATTGGCTGTGGGTGCCACAATCTTTGCGAGAGTGTGAGGGTCAATTAGCACATTCCCTCTTTATTACATAGGAATCTCTATGCCAGTGTTTCCCAGACTTTTGACATATGTGTGCCCCTTTTATAATTTTTGTAACGCTGAATACCCTTTGTCAAAAAAAAGGATGTATTTTAATAACAATCAAAATATTTTTTTTGGCACATACACAAAATAATAATAAACAAAAAATAAAATTATTCATAATAAAATATAAATAAAAGTTATATTATAAATAACATTTATTTGCACACCAGACCATCTCATGTCTCACAAGACTGTCTTGACTTGGCTCATGAGAATGTAGAATTAGGCGCAGCTAAGCATGGTGCAGTGCATATCCCCACCAAACACCAGTGCAACGAGTACCCCCACCAAACTCTTCCCGTACCCCTGGGGGTACGTGTACCACACTTTAGGAAACACTGCTCTATGCAATACTTTGTAACTAGACTATTTTGTAACTAGAAATGTGTACTTCTTAATCTCTTTACCTTTTTCACCCAGTGTCCCAACTCCCCTACCCTCTGGAAACTATCAGTCTTCTCTCTTTATCTATGGATCTGTTTCTGTTTTGTTTAGATTGTTTAGATTATACATATAAGTAAAATTATATTGTATTTCTCTTTCTTTGAATGACTTATTTCACTTAGTCTGATACCTTCTAGGTCCATCCATGCTATCACAAATGGTGAAATATCATTCATTTAATAGCCAAATAATATTTTATTGTTTATATGTACCACCACTTTTTTATCCACTCATCTATTGATGGGCACTTGGGGTGTTTCCACATCATAGTTATTGTAAATGATGCTGCAAAGAACATTAGGATACATATATTCTTACAAACTAGTGTCTTGAGTTTCTTATAATGTACTAGAGGCCCAATACATGAAAATTCATACACTGGAGGGGGTGTCCCTCAGCCTGGCCTGCCTCCTCTCACTGTCTGGGAGCTCTCAGGGGTGGGAGGTGACTCAACAATCAGGGAAAGGCAATGCCCCATCACACCACTGCTGCTGCCACTGCCAGCAGCACAATCCTCTGCTGCCCCTGGTTACTTGAGCCTCGGGCAGCCCTGGGCAGCTGGAAAGCTACCATCTGAGGTTTGCCTGCACTTCAGGCCTGCCCTGGGTAGCTAGGAGGCTGAGAAGACTGGGGGACTCTGGAGGCAGGTGTGCCTATTGCCCCTACGGGGCTCAGGGGACTAGGGGCTGTCGTCTTGTGGCTGCCACCATCTTTGAGAGGCAGATAATTAATATATTTCCTCCTTATTGTCTGTGGGTACCACCATCTTTGTGTTGGTGTGAGGGTCAGTTAGCACATTCCCTCTTTATTATATAGAATAACTAGAAGCGCAATCAATGGGTCATAATGCAGTTTCTTTTGCTGATGTTGTTAATCCTCATCTGAAGATTTTTTTTTCATTGATCTTTAGAGAGAGTCAAAGGGAAAGGGAAAGAGAAATATATTGATAGGAGAGAGACACCTTTACTGGTTGCCTTTCACATGTGGCCTCACCAGGGCTGGGGATTGAGCCTACAAGTGAGGTACATGCTCTTGATCAGAATGGAATAAACTCTAGGAAACTTCAGTCCATGGACCAAAGTTCTATCCACTGAGCCAAACTGGCTAGGACTATTTTTAATTTTTGAGGGAACTTCATAATTCTTTCCACAGTGGCTACACTAACCTGTATTCTCATCAACAGTGCATAAGGGTTCCCTTTTCTCCACATCTTTCCCCATACTTGTTCTTTGTTGATTTATTGACAGCCATTCTGAGAGGTGTAAGGTGATTATCTCATTGTGGCTTTAATTTTATATAAAAAGATGCTTTGTGATGTTGAGCATCTTTTTCATATGTCTATTGGCCATCTTTATGTCCTTTTTGGAGAAGAGTTTATTTAGGTCCTCTACTCATGTTTTAACTGGATTGTTTGTTTTATTGGCATTGAGTTATATGAGTTATTTATGAATTTTGGATATTAGCCTCTTATCTAAACACCAACTGTCTTTAAAGGCCACTAAATTTAAAATGAGTGAAATATTAAGTTTTTCAGCATACAACTGAAATCATGAAATGTTCTTGTAACACTTGCTGAATGTCTAAATTAATTTGTCTGAAGAACATTTAATGCTCTAGAGAATACTCTACCAAATGTTATATTTCCAGATAAAATAAAATGTTCTGTTCTTCATTATAAAATGAGCATTTTCTTATAGGAAGCAATTTGTTATTGTGTCTGCACTAGACCACATTATTTATTGACCTTTAAGTACTCTATAGCAAAAAGGACACTACACTTTAAAAAGACTAGAATGTAATATACACTTTTTATTTCTTCTAAATCATCACTTATAACAGTTTTTCCTTAAAGTGAATTTATGGAGAATAATAATTATAGGCTGAATTTCTTTAATATCCAACCAGAATTACCATTTGTTTTAGTAGGAAAAATTTTTTTTTCCCATCTCACTCCCCTCCTCCTCCAAAACAAAACAAAACAAAACAAAACAAAACAAACAACAAAAAACAACCAACCAACCAACAAAAAAACACATTTTTGCTAATTCAACAAACACTAGTTTTTATTCAGTTGGAAGAACTACTTCAATGGTAACATGTGTTACAATGCAACTTAATATAGCAGTTTCTCTTCATTAATGTGATTTAACTAATATAATTAAATTAAATTAATTTAACTTAATGTAGCTGCTTACCTGCTCTAATTTGTCCTTTGGGAGCTACTAAGAAACAGACTTAACCTATACTCATAAACAAAACACATACATGATACCCTGAATTTCTGTTTTGCCTTATATTGCAACATTTCCCAAATGAAATAGACAAAAATAAATCAATATACAAAAATAGACAAAAATAAATCAATAAGCAAAAGAAATTATGTCAGACCCAATGGACAAGTTGGCATCCAGGAGATCTGATAAACTAATGTATGTGTCTATAAATTAAAGCACTGGACTTTGAGAAATTAAAGCTTGCAACACCTCCACACTTGTGAAAATTACCAGGCTCTAGTTTTGAGCTACTTTTATGTTGAGGTAAGGGAAATTCTAAAAGCCTCTCACTCAAATTCTCATAGCCCAATATATTGGATTGCATGACTATACTCAGCCAGGTGTGTTTATTTTTAAAGCCTTCCCTCCTTCTTGAAATCCTCACATGTTTTGCTTTCCAGAATACTGAGTGTTAGTCTTCCTGCTTTTCCAATTTAATAAATTAGTTATGTTTCTCTTTTACCTTAAAATCCTATTAATAATATTATTTAAAGAAAGAATCTTAAGAAAATTTATAACTCACAATTTGTATTGCTTTTTTTCTAAATTATCATCATATATAATTTGGGAGAGAGTGGTGGGCACGCCGACTCTATGTGTAAATTTCATTTCAAAATAATATTCATATTCCTGTCTTTCTCCAGTTACCAGGCTCTCTCAATTAGCCTTAACAACCAAAATTAAAAATATATATATTTCTACATTTATTAGTTTCATCTGCCTTTCCATCCTTAACCTACTCCAATGTGACTTTGTTCCTATCACACTATGAAAAAATTATCTTGTTAGTATGACTAATGCTATTCATGTTACTCTCAGCTCCCAATTTGCTTTACTTCTAGCAGTTATCCCCTCAGTTGAGCCTTCCCTCCTTCTTGAAATCCTCACATGTTTTGCTTTCCAGAACACTATACTCTTCTAATTTTTCTCTTTCCATGCTGTCCGTTCCTTAATTAACACCTTCTTCTCTATTCAAATTTATAGGTCAACTAGAGGCCCAGTGCATGAAATTCATGCACTGGAGTGGGTGGTGTCCCTTGGCCTGTCCTGCACCCTCTCACAGTCTGGGAGTCCTTGGCGGCTGGCATAATGCTGCCTCAGAGGTGGGAGAGGCTCCTGCCGCTGCCATTGAGCTCACCAGCCATAAGTCTGGCTTTTGACTGAGTGGCACTCCCCCTGTGAGAGCACACTGACCAGCCGGGGATAGCTCCTGTATTGAGCATCTGCCTTCTGGTAGTCAGTGCATGTCATAGCAACTGGTGTTCCACCATCTGGCCAAAACTGGCTCTCCAACATCCCCTGAATGTAAGAGGACACAGGCCAGGCCAAGGGACCCCACGGCTGCACAATCAGGGGTCTGAAAGGATGTGGGAGGTTGGCCAGTGGGGAAGAGACTGCCTGAGAGCTCTAGGGCATGTCCAGCCTGTCTCGCTCAGTCACAATTGGCCAGACCCCAGCAGCAAACTAACCTACCAGTTGGAGAGTTTGCCCCTGATAATCAGTGCACTGACTGGTTGACCACTTGACTGACTGCCCCCTGATGGTCAGTGCATGTTATAACGAGCAGTTGAGTGCCTTAGCATATCATTACCATATTATGCTTTGATTGGTTGGATAGCCAATTGGACGACAGGACACAGCATATTAGGCTTTTATTATATGAGATAGCCTATACTTCTCTCTTGAAGATTCAACAATTTCTACTCTTTAACTTATAAATATCTTTTCAATCTGTTCATTTCTCTCCTTCCCTGTTTTTGCCACATCAGTAAAAATCTAATGTACTCTCCTATCTGGGCAAACAGAGTTTCCTTATTGTCCTGCTATATCAGCTTTTATTATCTTCCAATTGATTCTTCACATTACTAGTACATTAAATGTTAAAATGTCAATCTGATTATGTCACTCCTGTCCTTAAAAATCTTTCATTGATGTCTCAGTGTCCTTAAGAATTCCAAATTCTTAAGGACACTGAGACATAATGCATCAGATATTCCATAATATGGTGATCTCTTCTTCCCATTTGATTTATTATATGTGCTTGCTATATGGCTTAAAAATAATATAAATAACGTGCAGGAGATGATATCGTTCAGGTAGAAAGAATACTGTGTGTAGAAATTTTATGTTAAGAGAATAATTTCATATGAAGAACTGACAATTAAGTATGTGTTCAAGTACTAGGTTCTGAAATACTTGATCTTGTTAACTCTTGTGGAAGAATGATGCTTTCAGCTCACAAAAAATTGGGGTCATGGAAAATTATAGACTGGGTGAATATGAAACATATGCAGTATAATGGTTAATTTAAAGTATCAATTTGCCTGAGCCAAGGGGTGTCCAAACATTTATTCAAACAGTATTCTGGATGTGTCTCCAAGGGTATTTCTAGAGGATATTAATATTTAAATCAGTAGACTGAATTATTCACCCCAAATTGCATGGGCCTCATCTTGTCAACTAAAGTCCTAAATGGAAGAAAAAGTCTGAGTGAGAGGAATTCCTTTTGCTTTACTGCTTAAGCTAGGACATCAGTCTTTCCCTGTCTTTGAACTCAGACTAAAAACCATTGGCTCTTCTTGCATCATGACACTCTCAGCTTGGAAATGATACCATTGATTTCCCTGTTTCTCAGGCCTTTGGACTTGGACTGTGGCTACATCATTGGCTGTCCAGGCTCTCCACTTTGTGAACTGAGGATCTTGAAACTTCTCAGCTTCTATAATAATGTGAGCCACATTGTTATAATCTCTCTCTTTCTCTTTCTTTTGGTGGTAGATGAGAGATAGATAGATAGATAGATAGATAGATAGATAGATAGATAGATAAATGATAGATTGTCATGTACCTCATAATGACAATTCAGTCAACAATAGGCCACAAATATGATGGTGGTTCGATAAGATTACAATGGAGCTAAAAAATTCCTATTGCCTAGTTATATCTTAGACATCATAACATTATAGCACAGTGCATTAGATTACTGTAGTATTCAGCACAGTAACATCTTACATTGGTTTGTAGCCTAGGAACAATAAGATATACCATATAGCCCAGGTGTATAATAGGCTATACTATTTAGATTTATGTAAGTGTACTCTATGATCACAAAACAACGGAGTTGCCTAGTAACACATTTCTTAGAATATGTCATTGTCATTAATCAGTGAATGACTGTATCTAGATATATCTTAAGCCTTATTGAAAATTATTTTTGAGTCTTAATATATAATAGAATTTTTTGTCTAAGTTTTGGAATTGCTTGGGCTCCATCACCCCTGTCTTTCTAATTTATCTAGATCTATCTATCTATCTATCTATCTATCTATCTATCTATCTATCTATCATCTATCTATCATCAGCTATCCATTTATCCCTTCTGTTTTGTTTCTCTGAAGTACCCTGACTAATATAGACTTTTGTATCAAGAAATGAGGCGCTTCTGTCATAAATATCTAAACATGTGGAAGCAATTTTGGAATGGGATACTGGTTAGAGCCTGGAAGAGTTTTGAGGTTCATGCTAATAATATGAATTTTAATGGATATTCTAATGAGATCTTAGACAGGCACGAGGAACATTTATTGGAAATTTAAAAAAACACACACACAAACAAACCTTGTTTGAAAGAGAACACTAAAGGTGTGGCTAAGCAACCATTTGATGGAAGAGATCATGGATGTAATTCATGGACATAATCAGCCCTCGTAAGAGAAGCCAGAAATAGAGATGGGATTGTGTCAATAAATATTCTGCCAGTTCCTAAAGGGAACACAGAAAGTGGGAAGGAATGAAGAAAGGCTGTTGGACAGGAATAGACCATAGAAATATTCAACTGCAAATGTGTGGTATTTTTCAAAGAAAGGGAAGAATGATCCTGATGACACATCAGAGATCATCAAGGCTGCTACTCCATCATAGGCCAAGGGTTTCAAAGGGTGGAGCTGAATGTGTGGAGCCACCCTCAGAGCTATGGAGGTTATGTTGCCAACCCAGTGGGCCTGGAAAACACAGTATTAAACCAGAGAAGATTTTTTTTTAAAATTTTAATTGCTTGAGTTTAGAAAGAAATGAGAGAGAGAGAGAGAGAGAGAGAGAGAGAGAGAGCACTAAAATTTGTTATTCCACTCATTTATGCATTCATTGGGATTGAAACCCAACATTGGCATCTTGGGACAATGCTCTAACCATCTGAGATACCTGGCCAAGGCTCCAACCAGAAAGGGTTATTCTTGAGCCTTAAGTTCTAATTAAATTTGTCTTTCTATGTATTGGACTTGCTTGGGAGCCCTCACTCTTTCCTTCTGATTTCTCCCTTTTGGACTGAGAATGTTTGTCCCATGCCTGTCTCACCATTGTATTTTGAAGCACATAATTTTTCTGGTTTCACAGGTTCACAGCTGGAGAGGAATTATGTATCATGATGAATCATATATTATCCATATCTAATTTAGATGAGACTTGGGACTTTAGATGTTGTTATAGTTGATGCTGGAATAAGTTAAGACTTTTGGGGCTACTGCAATAAAATGAATGTATAGTGCATGCAATAAGGAAATGCATTTGGAGAGGCCAGGGATGGAATGTAGCATATTGAAATTTGTTCTCCCAAATCTCCAGTTGAAGCCCTGAGTCCCAGTGTGACCTTAGGTCTTTTTTTTTTTTAAAAAAAATCTTTATTCATTAAGGTATTACATATGTGTCCTTATTACCCCCATTTTCCCCCACCCCCTGTTGTCTGTATCCATTGATTAGGCTTATATGCATGCATATAAGTCCTTGGTTGAGATAGGGTCTTTAGGAGGTAATTAAATTTAAATGAGGTCATGAGAGTGAGGCCCTAATCCAATAGGACTATGACCTTATATAAAAATAATTCATTCTCTCTCTCTCTCTCTCTCTCTCTCTCTCTCTCTCTCTCTCTCTCTCTCTCTCTCTCATTGTGAGGACACAATGAGAAGGCCTTCTGTAAACTAGAAGAATGGTCTCACTGCAACCCAGTCATGCAAGCACTCTAATCTCAGACTTCCAGCATCTAGAATTGTGAGAAATAAATTTCCATTGTTTAAGTCACCCAGTCTATGGCATTTTGTTATGCCAGCTTGAGTAGATGAAAACATACAGAAAACAGAGACTAAACAATACCG
The DNA here is from genome assembly GCA_963924515.1 of Vespertilio murinus. NCBI lineage: Eukaryota > Metazoa > Chordata > Mammalia > Chiroptera > Vespertilionidae > Vespertilio > Vespertilio murinus. Next base: position 56,674,210 of record OZ004707.1, on the reverse strand, counting down.
CCACAGTGCTTACACAGAGGAACCTGAGAGCTCTTGCTAGAGTTTTGTCCTCTATTGGTTGCAAATAATACACCAACAGTATTTTTTATTGCTTTATAATGCATTCTTAAGTTTGCAGAAAATCTTTCTGGTAGCAATGGGCTAAAAAGAGGTTGCATGTTTAATGAAAAATTAAATACCAGATTTTTATTTCTCAAGATAGTAAATGATGAATGTGTAACTTGCAAGAATTGTTTGTTGACATTTACTACTCACTATGATGGATGGTACAGAAGCAGCTACAGAAAGTATATTTGTGTATCAATCCATGGAACATGTATTGTCATCTAAATCAGATTGCCTGTTATTTTAAATTAATAATGTTTATTTTGATTACACATTTTCTTGAACATATTTGAAGCTTGAAATGATTGTGGCTAATGTACTGGCTTTATGATCAAAAGACCATCAGAAACAGTTAAAGGATCCCAGGATAACACCACAGTTGTTAAATGCTTCAGATAGAAAAATGAGTGAATTTCAATATTTTTTTTCATGCAATTCATGAAATAAATGAAAAACCTTTGCAAGTTCATTCTACTAACAGTGAAACATCTGCTATTATTGTAAATGTTATTGCAAACTTGATTAAGTTCAAAATTGAACAGAAAATTATTTGTTTTTGTGGCAATTATATGAATGCAATACATGTGTGACAGCACGCAGTACTTTGACAAAAACAATATTCTTACTAAATTAAGGAATTTATGAGGCAGAAATGCTCCTCTATCAGCCATAGTGTTAATATAAGTAATAATTACATTTTCAAACAGATAGCAATATCTACTAATCAAAATAGAACCTGTACATGCCACATTTTACAATATTGTTATATATGCCCCCTATAAACTGTGATGAAGCAGATGTTGCATTAATTAGAAAAAGCTTGAGCAGAGCTGTACACACTTTCTCACTTTGCTGCTCAGCATTATTTGTATTTTAGAAATGTTTTAACCTCTGAAGAACTACTTTGAAGTCAACTTAACTCCTACAAGATAATAAGCCTTTTTTTAAAAATTAAACCAGCCCTCTAAATTTTGGTTGCATTTGTTCAAAATCAGTTGGATAATTAATAAAAGTGTTTGACCAAGGGGATTTCAAAATTTTTAGTGTTCAGACTTTTTAAAAATTGCAGTTAATATAACTAAATCTTACAGTCAGGAAGACACACATTTGTCCTCACAAAAACAAGAATAGTTGTTATAATAATCTGTCAATTGACTCGTCAATCTATGGCTTTTTTTTTCTTCTAGGGCAGGATTAAGGATTCAGTATAGAATCAAATACTGTGTTAACTGTTGTATTAGTTATCTATTTCTGCATAACAAGTTACCACCAAGCTGAATAGTTTAATGCCATAACAATGTATTATCTGTAGTGTTTACAGGTCAGGAAGTTGGAAACAGCTTGGCTAAGTCTCTCAAGGAGGTTCTAGTCAAGGTGTTGATAGAGTTGCATTCTTATGAGGGCTTGACTAGGGCTGAAGTATCCCTTTCCAGAGTGCCTCCCCACATGATTGGCAAGTAGGTTCTGGTTGTTGTCAGCCTACTTGAGTGGCTCCTGGCTAGAGTGAGAAATTCAAGAAGCAAGGGAAAAGTGACAGTGCCTTCTATGATCTAGTCTGGAAGATCTCACACAGTCATTTCTACTACGTTCTGTAATCACACAGATCAACCTTGGTTCAGTGTGTGCTGGGACCACACATGGGTGTGGATACCAGGAGGTGAAGATAATTGAAGGCATGCTGAAGTTTGGCTACCAAACTGGTCATGTTCCTCTTTATCTCTTTTAATTAAAAAGGCATTATAAAAAACAAAACAAAACAAAAACACCGGTACTTCAGTGAACTAGTTTATAGTTCCACCAGTAAAATGAGCAGTCAAATAAATTCTTTAATTATGATTCTTGACACTTTGTATCCTCAAATGTCTCCAAGTTTTGACAGTAACTTATATGGTTACCTTAGCCTTAACGTAAAAAGCATTTCTTTCTTGAGTTTTTTATTATTTTTTACTTTTTGTGTTGTTGTTTGTTTGTTCTTGTTTTGTGTGTGTGTGTGTGTGTGTGTGTGTGTGTGTGTGTGTGTTTGTGCTTTTTTGTTTTTACAGGGGTAGATGGCTGGAATTTGACTCCATGTAGGACTATGATCTGTGCTGGTTTTATTTATTTATTTATTTTTAAATCCTTGCCTGAGGATATTTTTTTCATTGATTTTTGGAGAGTGGGAGAAAGAGGGAAAGACAGAGAAACATCAATGTGAGTGAAACACATTGATTGGTTGCCTCCTGCACAAGCCCGGACCAGGCCCCTGGCCAGGGAGGAGTCTGCAACCAAGGTACATGCCCTTGAGTAGAATGGAACCTGGGAACCTTTGGTCTGCTGGCCGACACTCTATCCACTGAGCCAAACCAGCTAGGGCTCTTTCTGGAGTTTTTAAAAAATCCATCCCATAATTAATTAATTTCTTCCTTTATATTCTCCCTTTGTATCTTGAATTTCCTTTACATGAGACTTTTTTAACATTGTCTTCTCTTTAAAATGGAACTTCCAGAGGGGCAAAAACATGTTTAAAATTAATAAACGGATCAAAGGCTATTCTAATGAGCAACATTTATTATAGTGTTTGACCATTGTATTTAATTTCTAATAACAAAATACGAAAGTAGAGCCAGTCAATTAAGATGCCAACCACAAACCCTTTACTTATTCATTCATTCACTCAACCCGTGTACTAAGCACCACTACTGTATGATAGAGGCTCTCCTAGAGGCTGAAGATCAGTACCTGGGGTATGTATCAGGGTCCTTCTCTCATGAAGCTTCCATTCAGAAGGAGGGTGACCAAACAGACCAAAGAATAATTCCAAATTGTGATGAGTGCTGGGCATGTTGTAAAATGTCTTACTGTGATATATAGTTCCTGGAAATATTGGGAGAAAAGGCTGCTTTGGACTGCTCTGTGCAGGTGGCATTTGAGCTGCGATTGAGTTAGCAAGGAGTCATCTACTCCAAGGGCAACAAGCCCTTTTCCAGGAAGGGATTGTACATGAAATGTAGAATAAAGAATCTGTGTTAGAAATGCCTATGTACTCCAATAGCTAGAGATGTTAAGTCAGATCCAACTATGAGAAACATTCTCAATTTTCTCAAAATGCATTTGATTTTCTTAAATGTAAAAGTATGTCTCTAGATTATTGCTATTGCTGTTATTATTACAATATTATTACTTGTCTTTATACAGTTGCTGTTGTCTGGTGAATACAAATGTGGTTAACTGATTTACTCGCCAGGCACTCTGTAAATTCAAGCCATCTGTGAGTGCTTAATAATATGTTAATACATGCACCTAGTTGTGTTTCAGCTCATAATAGAGTATGAATCATCACATTCTTAGTTCCGAGGGCTTGCAGAAACCCTTGCCTTTTCCCTGAAGTCGTTCTGCATTCACACTCCTCAAGCAAATAAGATTCTGATATAAAAATACAGCCTTAATTCATTCAATTCAGATCATGTCCTTAAGCTGATGCTTTTGACACATGTGTTCTTTATGAGTGGTCCACACATTACTTTATAAACCAACTTTGAGATTTTTTTTTTTGCATCGGAATGAACAGAAACTTGAAATTTAGATTGCTGAGTATGCACTTGGGTTTATAAATCTTGATCATGTCAGTGTTTGTCCATAAATTCTGCCCTGTAAATTATTAAAGTAAACTAAATATTTGGTTGCATTGGGTTATACATGTAATTTTATTATTATAAATTATTTGTTCTTTAATCTCTAAATATTACACTTATTCAACCACATTTGTACATGGTTCATAGTACTCTGCACAACACATATATTTCTGTGAGATCCTGTGTAAATCTAGCAATTTTAAATAGAATTATTTTCTAAAAGCATACGAAGAGCTTAAACTTTAAAGGAATCCTACAGAGTCACTTTTTCTAAGTAAGAGTCTTTTTATATAGTAACTTATCACTACTATTCCATCTGTAGGGAGGTCAGATTTTCATGGACCAGGTTTTCTTAGAATACATGCATACACATCACATTCCTTAACCACAGACACCGTTCTACTTTAAAAAGCACTGCAGTATCTGCATACAATCTATAATCACCCAGCTATTTTAGGAATGATCAAAGATGATGACAAACAGACTCTGTATCTATATTATTCATGAAACAATGTCCACAATATTGCTCTTTGATCTCTGGCCTTTTCTAATTGACGTAGCATCTGGATGGCCTCAGTATTGTATGCCAAGAAAGTCTGTTATGCTTTCCTGGACTTGCCCCAGTATTTTATGACAATTTATACCTTTCTTGAAGTTGAACTATAGTGTCTTAAGATTATTATTTTGTTCACACTGTTTTTGCTCATAGTGCTTCCAATTTGACATGAAACAGATACTTTTCTTAACAGCACATAATAGTGCAAGGAGCATGGACTTTAGATTCCAAAAAACCTCTGCTTAAATAAAGGCTCTGTTTCTTATAAACTGTGTGATCTTCAGCAGTTTATTTACATTCTCTGGACTCTAATCCCTCGTCTGAAAGTCAGACAATGATAGCTCATAGCAATTTTGTGTTGATTAAAGGAATTAAGTGGTTACTATAATTGCTATTAACAAATGGTACTATTGCTTGGGATATTTTAACACCATTCTTTATATATATGTAAATATAAACATATACATGCAGGGTGGGGTGAAAGTAGACTTACAGTTGTAAATAGAAGAGACTTTAAGACTAATACATTGCTAGAGATAAAGGTGAACATTTTATTAGTTGTGAGTATGTGAAACACAGGGATTATGCTTGATTATTATTTATTAATTATTGTATTATTTTCACAACTATCAACCTACTTTTGCCCCACTCTGTACAGTGTGTGTGTGTGTGTGTGTGTGTGTGTGTGTGTGTGTGTGTGTGTGTATCTTTCTTCCAAAACATGCTTGTCCAAGGGGGGGGGGGGATAGATAGTACCACACCAGAATTTCAACCTCCAATTACCTATTAAACTTTTCTTTCATAAAACTTAAACAAAAAAAAGATGTGTTAAAATAAATATAATTTTTAAGTGAGATAATCTTAAGGTACATACTCTAAATTCTAAATACTTTAGCATTCTCTCATCATTTGAGATATTTCATCTTCCTTGGACAATAGCTTTATCTCAGGGTAAACCAAAGCGGCTATCTTATCTTAATCTAACTTACTATAACCTCTTCCATGAGTTTATAAATGTCAAGATAGTGCTGTCAATTCCCTATACAACATTCCACCACAAATATTTGTCTGACCTTGTCCAGAGGCTAGTTCATATTTTCTCATTGTAAGGAGAACTGTAACCATTTTTAAGGTATAAACCCTACATACTTTACTATATTTCAGAACATAAACTGATGCTAAAGACAACTTTTCCTGTTTTCACTCATTCCTATAAAATAGAAGAGATTTAAAGATTATCATATGAGGTAAAGAGGGGCATTTTTTAAAAATTTATTTTATTGTTTTGTTTTTTGTTTTTTGTTTTTTGTTTTTACAGAGAGGAATGGAGAGAGAGAGTTAGAAACATCGATGAGAGAGAATCATCAATCAGCTGCCTCCTGCACACCCCGCACTGGGTATGTGCTCGCAACAAAGGTACATGCCTTTGCCTGTAATCAAACCTGGGACCTTTTAGTCCTCAGGCTGACGCTCTATCCACTGAGCCAAACTGGTTTCAACAAAGGGGGACATTTTATAATAATAAAGGATAAGTTAGTCACATTCATAATAACCGCAAATTTGTATGTAACTATTAGCAAACTCTCAAATTATAGAAAGCAAGAAGATGTAACAGAAAAGAAAAATAAACAAATTCACAATTATAATGGAAGGTTTTAATCCCAATTTCTCAGTAACTTTTTAATAAGATTGTTGAATATTTTAACTACACAATTAGCAAGCTTTACCTAACTAACATAAATAGAATACTGACCCAACAATTGCAAAGTACACTGAAAAATTATTAAAATTGATACGTACTCCCTGTCTTAATAATTACAGAATTATAAATATTATAATTATTAAAATTCAATATAATATTAGAAACCTATAACAATAAGAAAATTAGAAAATTCTAATATGAAAAATTATAAATAAAATTCAAAATAGTATTAAGTAATAAATACATTAAAATGAGAAATGAAAATAGTTTTGCACTGAATGAAAATAAATTTCTAAATATATGCCAAAGAGGTAAATTTCAAGAAAAGCACAACCAACAAAAAATAACCCAAGAAGAAAGAGAAAATCTAAAACTATTAGAGAATTTTTTTCTTTAAAAACGTTTGCAAAAATATCCAAGTGTAAATAATCTTTTATACTTAAATATATTATTTAATATTATTAGTTTGAAATTTGAACTTTTATTTATAGGTAATATTCTAGTAGTGATTGTCCAATATTTTATAAAAACACACAGTTACAATTACAACTAGTACTAAATCAAGTTAGTGGCATTTTCTTTTCTTGATTTATTCAGTTTTATAAAAATTTACTTGGGATCAAAACAAGATGGCGGCCTAGGTAGTCTCCTAAGCTGCCACCTCATCAACAATTTGGAAAAAAACAACAGCTAAAATCAAAAGGGATTGCACCAGACCCACAGGAAAGCTGGCGGAATGGGAAGGCTACAACTAGACACAAAGCAGGGCACTGATGCTGCCATGTGGAGTTTAAAACTACGGCACAACCGGACCTGCCGGACCCGCCGCCGCCGGGAATGAGGGAAGCCAGACCTCGCTCTGTCCTGGTCCCAGGGAGTGGGCCAGCCCGGCCGGCCCGCTGAGTTGATTGGCTTCTAACCAGACAAGAAGCCTTTGAGCGGTATCCGCCCCCCCCCCCCCAAGCATCCCAGCCCGCAGCTGTCCCAGCCCGCCCGCCATGCTGGTGAGGAGCTGGTGTGGCGCCTTCCGTTCGCGGCCCCAGTGAGTCCTTCCTGTGCCACCGCATGGCTGGGCCGAAGCTTCCGCTATGGCCGCCATGTGGTTTTTGAAACTACAGTGGAAATTGATCCACAGGAGCGATCATCGCTGCCGCACCCACCGCCACACCTGCCACTGCCGCCACGAATAAGGGAAATCCACCGAGAACAGAGATCACTACGCCCCGGGCTCAGGGAGTGGGCAGCCTTAGAACTTAGCCTCTGAGTGGGCGGCCTCAGAACTTAGCTGCTCCACTTCCGCACTGAATGAGACACCTTTGAGGTAGGTTTCCCTGCCCACAGCAATCTCAGTCGGCCTGCAGCCTTCCGTTGTGCTGGTGAGGTGATGGCACGGCGCCTTCTGTTCGCGGCCCCGGTGAGCCCTTCACCCTTCAGGCCCACCGCCGCAGGGCTGATCCGGAGCCGCTGCTGGGACCCCAAGGAGGGGTGCCGCTGCCTCTATGTGAATTTTAAAAATAGAGTGCAAATTGAGCCACAAAAGCCACCGCCTCCGCCGTACTCTCTGCCACTGCCACGAGTGAGGGAAGCCCACGGAGAACAGAGCTAACTCCACCCCGGGCCCAGGGAGTGGGCGGCTTTGGAGCTTGGCCTCTGCATCAGCAGCCGTTCTGCTGAGACTCCTTGGAGCGTGGTCTCCCTGCCCGCAGCTGTCCCAGCCTGCCCACCATGCTAGCGAGGGTGCCTCCAGTTCACCACCCCAGCTCCCCAGAGGGGCCGTGTGCCCTGGGTGAGCGGTGTGTCCCAGTGGGCTGTGTGCCCCAGGTGAGCCTTGTGTCCCAGGGGGCCGTGTGACCCGGGTGAGCTATGTGTCCCAGGGGGCTGTGTATCCCAGGTGAGCCGTGTGTCCCAGGGGGCCATGTGCTCCGGGAGAGCCTTGTGCCCTGGGGAAGCAGTGGGACCCAGAGGGAGGGGCAGTGTGAACCAGAGGAGGAGCAGATTCTATTCATGTATTCCTGAGATAGTCACCATAAAACAAGCAGATTGTCAAATGACAGTGGCGAGGGGAAGGAGACCTGGTGGGAGATAAGAGAACAACCGAAGGACTGGTATGCATGAATATAAGTACAACCAAGGAACACAGAACTCTGAGGAGGGAGGGCATGAATGGGAGGTGGGGGGGGGGGGGGCAATGGTAAGTGATGTACACATATAATACCTTAATAAATTAAATAAATTTTTAAAAATTACTTGGTTACAAAATAGTTATTTATAAAGAATATTAGTATGTCAGTGTGAAACAAACCAATAAACCAAAGTTTAAACAATTAGGTATATATAAGTAAATATGTGTCTTATTTCTTTTTGTCCTAAAATTATTTGCTCATATGTTGAGAAATCAATTGTTTTGTAGATAAATTTGTTTAAAAATTTGTACAGAATTTCAAGTGAATTAAAACAATATTAAGTCAGTGGGTATAACAACAGCAACAAGAAAATGTCTGACTAAAAGAGTATAGTTAAAATATTCATGTTACTTTTTATATTTTAATTTTTCCAACATAAGTATATATCAAAGTTCAAAAATGGAAAGTTTTCACTGTCCCATTAGATCATTTCTAATTTTTTTTATTCTTACTAAAAATAATTTAGTTTATAGAGAAAGGGATTGTATTTAAAAAGTATTCATTGCAGGTGTCTAATACCCTGAGTGAAAGACAGATAAGTTGGAGTAATAAGAACTTCTCTTTTAAATATACTGTTAAGATAGAAAATGATAAGACTGGGAATGATGTTTATAACACATATAAGGCATTACTAATATGGGCATTATATTCAGAACTAGTGGTCCTGTGCACAACATTTGTGCACATTAAACGGGGATTAATTAGAGGAAACATTTTAATATTGTTATTTGCCCTTTTCTATAATAGAAGTGTCAGAGATGAAAGAAAATTAGTAGAATGTATATGAAAATCTCCCTCCTATCAGAGTCTGGGGCATGCCATGGAACCAGAGTCAAGTTCACACACACTGCATGTGCCTCAAAATCGAGCAAGACCCAGACCAGGCTGGCCCCACCCCTGTCATGCCCCGCCTGGTGTGGGGTGCAGCCTCGGGTCCCCCGGCCTCCAAGCCAAGGTAGGGGTGCAGCCACGGCCACGGGTCCCCTGGCCCTGGTGAGAGGGCACAAGGGCATGATGACCATTTGCATATTAGCTCTTTATTATATAGGATAGTAGGGGATTCCTAAAAATCAACAAGAATAGAGTAACTCACAAAGGAAACTGGCAAAAAACTTGAACAGCCAATAAAGAGGGTATTCAAATGGTCAATAACTATATAAAAGTAATGCCAATTACATCTACAATGAGAATCCTACCAGTATCACTAAATGAAAAGAATTGACAATTCCAAGAGTTGATGAAGATATACAGACAAAGAGAATTTTACTCCAATGCAATTGGCAGAGTAAATTGGCATAATCACTTAGGAAAAGTTGAAAATACACATGTTCTATGACCCAGCAATTCTACTCCTAGATACAACAATATCTGTGTAACAGTAGTTTATAAGAATATCCAAAGCAGGTACATGGATATTCACAGCAATATCATTCATAATATCTGAAAACCAGAGTCCACTTAAATGCCCATCAACAATAGATTTACTAATTTTGGCTACAATGGAATGCTCTATTGGAATAAAAATGAATATACTATAGCTACAATGAAAATGGAAACATCTTGCAAAACCAATGATTAGCAAAAGAAATTAGACACTAAAGACAACTGTGTGATTCTTTTTATTAAAAGTAGATTAAATTAGCCGAAACTTGTTTGGCTCAGTGGTAGAGCATCAGTCTGTGGACTGAAAGGTCCCGGGTTCGATTCCAGTCAAGGGCATGTACATTGGTTGCAGGCACATCCCCGTTGGGGGGTGTGCAAGAGGTGAGGAAAGGAGAGGGAGAGAGAGATGGAAACATCAATGATAAGAGAGAATCATTGATTGGCTGCCTCCTGCTAGCCCCCTACTTGGGATAGAGCCAGCAACTCAGGCATGTGACCTGACTGGGATTCAAACTCTGACCTCCTGGTTCATAGGTCAACTCTCAACCACTGAACCTCACTGTCCGGAATGAGCTTTTTGTTTTGTTTTATGGGTTTTTTGTTTTTGTTTTTTAAAGAAGGAGCTGTTGCTAATATTTTTTTGGCTTCCATTTCTTGGTATTATTTTTTGTAACACTAGCTGAAAGGTAGAGTGACTCCAGCAGCCATGGCAGTAGAATTTTTATGAAAACAACAATTAACTCATCAGTCAACAAAACACCAAACCACAACATCTGGAAGTCATCGAAGCAAAAATCAGCTCTAAAGCTCTCTCATTCTTGCAGAATGCATGAGACTTAGAATACAAAAATATACGGGCTTCTACCACGTGATGTCCAAAGTACTGGTGCACTTGAGAGAAAGATCTTACAGGATTTCATTTCAAAGCACACTTCTATGCTAGCTAGACTGGTAGAATGTCTTGTGAGTTCTTCGGCTGGCTCTGAGGCACCATACACATAGCTATACATAACTACAATCCTAAACAGTGGAAGATCGCATTCTTTGAAGTGTTAAACACTGCTTCCTGGTGGAATAGAGTTTCTTTATAGGGCTTTTTAGTGAACCATGAAAGAGTTATTGATTTCATTCCAATCTAATTTGTAAAGGAACTGGTACCATTCTCTTGCTGCAGCAGAATATAGTTCAAAAAAGAGGTTCTGAATTATTCAGTGTCCTTTCTGATCTCCAATAGCTTTTTCTTTATTAGTAAATAATTTTCTATGATTAAAAACAGCAACTCTAGAATTCCTAAACATATTCTCTCTATAATAAAAAAGTGACAATAATAAAAACAATTTAAAATTTTGACACATTTTGGATATACTTGAAGAAAACAAACTAAAAAAAAACTTAGAAAGTGATTGTACTTTAAGCAAAATTTAATTTATTAACAGAAAAACACCAAGGAAACTACAAAAATAATCAGAGCGGCACTATGAAGACAAAACAAAAATGCTCTACAAGTGTGGATAAGAAAAGAAGACTTTTCGCAGATAAGTTAAAAGTACCCTGTTTCCAGTTTTTTGTAAGCCAATAGTTCACTTCAATATTTTTAGACAAGGCCTTTGATTTATATCCAACAGTGGAACAAAATTTCTGAAGGGAGAAAATAGTAATACTTTCAGTAAGAAAGAAATCATTTGCCTAGTAAATGAACAAATTGAAACACAAAGGCCCTTTGGAAATAATGACATAAGCTACATTTTGTTTTAATGTTTAAAAATGTAAAGAGTCAGTCCTAGTGTGAAAAAATATATATTGTTTTATTATTGTGGGCTAAGAAGCATATTCAATAACAGGAATGGTCAATATGAGTCAAAGAATGTCTTCTACTTGATAAAAGCAGGTCAGTTCTTCCACAGTCATCCTGGGACCTCCCTTCTGCTGGGTGGTCAACTCTTGCCCTCCCTCTTCTACAGGGTCCCTGGTGAGCACCGCTCCTCCATCATAGAATTTCTATGCTGCCCCAGTTCAAAAGTGTTTTTCATAAAATAGGATGATCTTTTCTTTTTCTCAGCTTTGTTCAAATAAAGGGCACATTAAATTTATACATTCTTTTTTTATAAATGGTGTTAACCATAAAAATCAACATGGTTATATTATTCTTTCTGCCTACCAGGCCCCAACCAATATTTCTAGCGTGATATTTTCTCCATTTTCACCTTTGGAAGTCTATTATTACTCAGCCTAAGTGGATGGCTAACCCAGTCATCTTCCAGTCTCGCACTTAAGTGACTATTAGGACGTACTTTATGAAGTTTGAAGTGACCCTCTATTTCTTCTCATATAAAATATCTATAAGATATCAGTAACTGTCGGATATTATTCCTAGGGAAAAGCTACTGCATTTTCTCCAAGGTCATAATTGAACTAAAGCATCCAAGGGCAATGTTCTTAGACTGAATTCTATTTTTTTTTTCCCTGAAACGTATAAAACAGGATTGATAAGCCTATAATTCAGAATCCACTTACAGACTTAGAGGAAAATTATATATTTCTAAGATTTCTGATGAAAGAACATAGGTCAAAGGCAAAAAGGAAACAGGGGCAAGAAAAGTACAAAGTAGGGGAAAAAATCCCTGAATCTATCTTGATTATAGAATTAAATTTTTGGAATTCTAAAGTGCTCTTTTAAAAAATTCTGAGGGCATGGCTTCATAAGCTAGGACATGTGGGAGCTAAGCTTATGGTGACCACTCTGTGAACATTAAATGGACTAGATTTTTAAAATAAAATAAATTGGTTGGCTGTACACGTTAGATGTCTCTGAATGTCCATGTTAAAGTCCACCAAAGGCTTCCAGAAGCTGATTGGTTTAGACACATAGTTCTCTGTGAATAGCATTTGATCTCACATATACACTGAATGGCCAGATTATTTTATTATGATCTCTAGATGCATAATAATCTGGCCACTCAGAGTGTGTGTGTGTGTGTGTGTGTGTGTGTGTGTGTGTGTGTGTATTTTAGAGGCCCAGTGCATGACCTCATGCATGGGTGGAGTCCGGCCAGCCAATCCAGGGGAAGGGGACATGGGTGGTTGGCCAGCTTGCCTGCTGGTCAAACTCCTGGTCGAGGGGACAATTTGCAAATTAGCCTTTTATTATATAAGATATACACTGAGTGGCCAGATTATTATGCGTTCAAAGATCATAATAATCTGGCCACTCAGTGTATATTCTAAATCATTGGAAGCAAATGAATCTGAGTTTATTTCAACTATTTGGGGGAGGAAGGGTTTCTTCAAATATTTTTTCCTCTTTTTATAGTTTACTCATTATTTTAATATGAATTAAATTAAGCCAACAACAGTGACACTTATCCACTTTTCACCCCCTCACCTTAGTCTCTACCAAACCAATGCACTTCTCTCATCTAGGTCCACCCCTTCCAAATGGGGGTGGGGGAGCGGTTAGACTGTCTCCTTGCCAAGGCCAATCTCTTCATCTTTACCCTTGATAACATCCATTTCATATCTTTAAGAATCTTACTCCCTAGATGTTCTCCCTTGTTCTTGCATCTCCTTCTTTTCAACTCTGCAAGCACTTTTCTCTGGGATTATAAAGTACTCAGATTTCTCTCATCCTAAGAGGAAATGTCCTGGCTGCAAATGTATTTTCCATCAATATACCACACTGTTTTCCTTTTCACTTTCAAGTTGAAAGTGAAACAACTTTTGCTTCAAAAAGCAAAAAACAAACAAAAACAAAAAATTACTTTCTAAATACCCAACTATTGGCCACGTTTTATACCCTTTTTTACATTAACTTAATGTATTTGACTACCTTCTTAAAACAGTCAACTCTTTGTTTTTGTTATTTGTTTTACTTTGTATCTTCTATCATGCTTCTATCACTGACAGTGTCTTTTTAGGCTTTTTAAATTTTTTAGAAAGATAGGATTAGGTAAACGACCAGTATCTTCAAGTTCATTTGAAAACTGTTGGTTTTGTATGAGACTGATTGCACTATTCAAGATGTGGAAATGAGACCTTTTGGGGGGAAATCCTCAGGTAGAATCAGGTGTTCCTGTGAAACAATTATTCTTTTTGAAAATTATATGTTTTTACTTGTTTTAGAAGGAGAGGAAGGGAGAAGGCTAGAGAGAAAAAAAATCAATGAGATAGAAATGTCATTGATCAGCTGTCTCCTGCATGCCCCTAATTGGAGTTCAAGCCCCAATTCTGGTATGTGCCCTAACCAGGAATTGAACCAGTGATCTTTTAAAAAATATATATATTTTATTGATATTTTACAGAGAGGAAGGGAGAGAGATAGAGAGCTAGAAATGTCGATGAGAGAGAAACATAGACCAGCTGCCTCCCGCACACCCCCTACCGGGGATGTGTCCGCAACCAAAGTACATGCCCTTGACCAGAATCGAACCTGGGACCTTTCAGTCCACAGACCGACGCTCTACCACTGAGCCAAACCAGTTTTGGCCCAGTGATCTTTTTGGTAAATGGGTGTACATTCAACCACTGAAGCCACTCAAGCTGGTCAATAATTATTCTTATTTCCCTGAGTAAAGTCACCTGAGAGATTCTTATCTCAGCAGGTAGTTACTGTCATCTGGATGTGGTGTTTGGTGCTTTGAACTATAGTGCTTATAATATTATTTTAAAATATCAGTTCATTCCTATCCCTGTTTTCCCATTGGAGTTTGAAATGACCCCTATTTCCTTGGAAAGAATCTTAAAAAGTATTTTAATCATTCTTCTGAATGCTAACAAGACAAGTGAGTAATATTTCCATGCTCACAATCCAAAGACTCCATATTCCTCAGCTGAGATCATTCCATTAGATGCAACTGCTTTCCTGAGCTGTTGCCTTCTGCGAGGGGCCTAAGAGAACCTGGCCACAGTTTCCCTGTCTATTCGATTCATTGCTAATGCCAGCCTAAAAGTGGCACTGTAATTGCACACCACAATGCTAGTCTGTATTTTACTCTACCCTGGAAATTAGCCAAAATATATGCACAAAACTTGGAGCTGGTCAGAAAGCCACAAAAGATGAAAATTTACACTCTTGGCAGCCATGACAGCATTGCTGGCTTTAAAGTGCACACTGCTGCTTCCAGCTGGCATGACTGCAGGCCAAAGGCTCACTGGTTTCCATGAACTTCTACTCCCACCCATACATCAAGGATGAGACACACGGAATTGAAAATCACTAGCACCAAGAAAAGTTCCAGTTTGAAGTTTCCAGTATTTTCATACTTTGCAAACATTATATTCTGACATTTCCATATTTGAAAAAAAAATTTAAGTTCATATTAATCTTAGTAGTTAGTCATATCCAAACTATGACTTCACTAATGACAGATGCACTTTCACACGGTAGTGCCCTGAGTTAAATGATTTCACTGAATAAAATAAATGGGTAATTATAAAATGTAATTAGACAAAATGTTACATTTAATATAAAGTGAAATATATATTACAATGTATTGAAACAGATATTATATATATCCTTAATGTGCATGCATTTTTCCATATACAATATACTTCAAATAAATTAAAATTATTATGTGGAAATAAAAGATAGCTGCCAAACTATTTTCCTAAAAAAACATACTTGGTTTCCATGACATTTATGTTTTGGCAGCCTTGTAATAATACATAAAACTCTAAGGGTTAGAATGCTATTCAAAGATAGCCAGTCTACAGTTTATGTCCAAACAAAGGAGTCAATATAATTCCTGTGAGTTTCATTGTCTGCTGCCAGAAAACCTACTTATTTATAAATAAGAGAGGCTTAGATATGTTGCCTCTTTAAGGATCACAGTTCTTATTTGGAACATAAGACCTTGTAAGACTTAAAAAAATGATCCATCCTAAGTACAGCTGGCATCTCAGTTCACCATTAGGGAACTGAGCTGGAATGACCCCGGGGCTCCTTGGCATATTGGAAAGATGGTCACGAAAGCACACTGAGGTTTCCTTGCATTCTCAGAGGTTTGGGGGACTGTGTTTAGTTATTTTTAAACTTGAGTTGGCTTGGTGTAATTTCCATATTATGAATTAGATACAGCTGTTCAAATAATAATTTAGACTTACACTTTAAAGCTTTTTTTTTTACTGCAAAGATATGTCCTCTAAATCTGTTAGTCTACCATAATATGCCAAAGCAGCTAAATTAAAACCACAGTTTAAGTACAAAAATAAAAGGTCGTATCCACTTCTGACCCAACTCTCCTAAGATATATTTCTGAAGACCAAAAAGTTTCCCAAACTCTGCTCAAGTGTGAGCCTACTCGTATCAGACATTACCTAATAGGCTGTTAGTTGGCTCCCATGGTGAGAAAATTTTATATGGGTTTAAAACTGTACTTAGTATGCATCACATTTAGGATGTACTCAGTCTCAAGTTGCCAAATATATACGAAATCAGAACTTCGCAACCAGTGTGGCATCGTGTGCCATAAATGGATGGCTGGTGGCTGGGATGCTAATTATAGGTACAGCGATAGTGTCCAGGAAGGGCTGACTGTGGCAATCAGAATCCATGAGCCACTTGTCTCTGAGAGGATTCTTATCTGTTTACTCCAGTGTGCCATACAAATATTATTTTATATGTGGTCACAATGTGTAAATATTGAAAGTACTATCTCAATAATAGACACTTTTCACTAAATAAAGATACCTGGAAGTAGGATTTCCAGAATTCATTCCAGAATTGGATCAATGGTTCAATAATGTCATCGAAGACCCAATCTCATTTCTTTTTTCCATTTTATCATCTCAGCATGTTGACATTTGTCCTCAGGCATGTCACCTCATGATTGCAAGATGGCTGGCAAAGCTCCACGATTCATAATCTCAAACAAGAGCATCCAGAGCAGGAGACAAGGCAGGGGTCAAAAACAATCTTCTTGTCATGTGGCCTTGTCTTTTATAAGTGCTCTACCTCACTTGTATTGATGAGGGGTTGCTTTCATGTGGACCTTGGCAAAGAGGAATAGGATTGCCATGAATGGCTTGGAGAGTCTTACCTTATCAATGAGCATGGGTATACTGTCCCCAGAATAGAAGAAAACAGGAATACAATTAGCAAGAAACATAAGTAATGACTGCAACCTTTGTGGCTTGGCTGGAGATTAGTAAAAAAATAATGAAACAATATTTTTTTATAATTTTAAGAGCCCCACCTATTTCAAATTAAAGGGAATATGTAATTTCTTAAGTCTAATTGACCTATTCTCAAACCTTGAAACACATCTGCTTCAAATTTTTATAACAAATTTAGGGTTTTTATTAATGTATAAGTAACTTTCTGATATATTGTTATAGCCTCAGCGATATTTGCAAAAAAGATATGTCATAAAAGATATATCCAAAATATACAAAGAACTCTTAAAACTTAACAATAATAAAACAAGCAATTCAATTTTTAAAACTAGGCAAAGGTTCTGAACAGACATCTTATGAGGAAAAGAATATATGGATGACAAGCACGTGAAAAGATGCTCACATCGTTTTGTCATCAGGGAAATTACAATATGGGATAAAACTACACGTCTTCTAAGATGAAAATTCAAGCTAACAGTATCAGCAGCCAGTGATGATATGATCTTGGTTTCTAATATCATTCACCAACAAAAGAATTAAGATTTCTTAAGAGGACTGTATGATTCTATAGCTGGGACTGGCCATATACTAGATGAGACTGAGTCACTTGAAAGTGCCAAAAAGTAAGGAAGTGCTCAAAACACAAATAACCACAATGTTAAGGGGCATGTTAAAGGGACAAAGGAACCAACTAAAAGAGTTTCCAACAGCCTAAATAACAATAATTTGATCTGCAAAACAAACTAGATTATAATGCAAAATATAAACTAAATATTCTGAGTCCAAGAAATAATGCAGCTTTAAAATTGTATTTTTGAAGGCATACATGGTAGAATAAAAGGGAGAACTCTTTCTTATATTGTTCATGTATTGTCAAATAATATCATATATATATATATATATATATATATATATATATATATATATATATACATATATATGTGAGTGAGTAGCTATGACACTCACTCACAACCAGGAGGCAGATGTTCAACACAGGAGCTGCCCCTTGGTGGTTAGTATGCTCCCACAGCCAACCTCCCACAGTGAGCCAACCTCCTGGGTTCCTCCCCCCAGCCAGCACCCATTGGCCCTGATTGCCAGCCAGGTTGAGGGACCCCACTCATGTACAAATTCGTGCACCAGGCCTCTAGTTTTAAATAATATCACTTTCAGCTCCATGAAATGTTGTGTGCACTGAAAAGCCATAGCTAAAGTACAAGTGTGTCATACATTTTCAGTAGAAATAAAAGATTAGGTCTGCCTTTTTCTTTCTTAAAATACTGTGGTGGAATGAATTAGATAAAGGTCTTTCATGATTCATCCCTCTAAATTTGGCGACCTCTACTCCCAGAGAGGTTGCAGGCCACTTGTGAGCCAAATGTAACATAAAGAAATGAGGGAGGGGCAGGGCGGGGGGGGGGGAGAGGGGGAGAAAGGGCATGAAAGAAGAATTGAGCAAGAAAAAAAAGTAAAGAAAAGAACTCATGGACACGAACAATAGTGTGGTGACTGATTGCAGGGATAGTAGGGGATGGGTAGAGGTGGAAGAGGGTATAGGAAGATAAATGATGATGGAAAAAAATAAAATAAAATTAGAAGAAAGGAGAACCAGCAGCTCAGAACTGCAATCAGGATACCTTAATTCTAACCCTGCCCCTTTTGTTATTTAAGCAGCAGTTTCACCTGAGCAAATATTTTTAATTTTGCTGAGTTTCTTATTTGAAAAATAAGATATTTTTTCAAACAAATGGAACTCAAAAATGCTGTGGAATTGCTCCCCTCTTTTGAATAGCAAAGGCTAGGCATGGGTCACTTGTCTGTTCAGGGCAGGCTGAGCTAACCCCTGACCTCTGTGCAGAGCATGTGAGCATCATGGTTAAAGCTGTAAGCCTGGAGAGGCCACAGCCTACCTGGAGGGCAGAGGAAATGGTCCAGGAGCAATTGTTTCCATATGCATTTCCAGAGCTGAGAAACAGGAGTGCTTTGGAGCAGGCAGGAAGAGGAAGTGATTTATCCTCTTTCACATTCTTCAGAAAGCTTCCTGGGGAGTTCATGACCTTGGTCTACCAAACACTTTTCTGGGTATTGATTCTTGAAGGGGAGGCAGAAGCAACCTTAGGAGTTTGCAAGCAACCAACCTTTTCATATACAGGTTTGACAACTTCTGTTTTTAACAGAATTTGAAAGAGTAATTTTGCCAATGATATTATTAGACAACACATATTAACATCATAAACAATGACGTGTGTGTAGTTATCACATTTTGCTTAGGCACAGGTAATGAACACCCTGGTAATAATATTTGAGGCTTTGCCCATTGTATTAGTTCAATCACATATCAGCAGGTAAAAATTAGTAATACCTTTTTCTTCATCCATTAAAAAACCATATAGAGTGTCCAATCAATGTCATATCTAACACACATGGCGAATATTCATTTTCTGACTTTCCTTTATTTTCTTTTCCCAGACACAGGTTCATATCTACCCATACCCTACCAACACAGAGAAGAAGAAAATTGAATTCCCACTAATGATATATATTTTTAAAATTCTCAACATCATAACCATATATGTACGCACTAAAAATGATAAGATACTTGTAGCCATGGGTGGCTGCTGCCCTCTGATACTTTTCTCTCTCCTTCAATTACACTGGCTTTTGATCGCCATTGGGAAATACATGTTCAGTGGTGCCTGAAGCCAATAATTATGTTCTTCAAATGATGTGCTTGAAATACATAGCTTTTCCCTTCCCACCTCTCCAGCTGCCACCAAGGTTTCTCACAGTTCCTGTCTCTGGCTTAGTTTTGTGGGCCTTGCATAGGAGCAAAGGACCAACATTAGCCCTTCCATTTCTAGAGGACATGCAAATATACCACCTGGAAATATAACTAGAATGCCCTACTTAGAAGAGTACAAATAACAGATACATAACAATAGTATTGGAGGCAATAAAATATGTTTGGTTTTGCATAAACAATTAAAATTGTGGCTTGGTTGTTTTTAAGACTAAATGTGTAGCAGTAGGGATTGCACACACACAAACAATGACTTTGTTTCTTCAACTACAGTCTGAGAGTGGACTGATCAGTGTCATGTACAATATAGGAAAGGATATTTCAGATATATACATATAACGATGTATATGTGTGCATATATAAGGTTTTTGTTTTCTTATCCACTCAACCACCATTTGTCTTTTGATTAGAGCATTTAATCCATTTGCATTTAAAGTAATTGTTGATAGATATTCTTTTTTTAAAATATATTTTATTGATTTCTCACAGAGAGGAAGAAAGAGGGATAGAGAGCTAGAAACATCGATGAGAGAGAAACATCCATCAGCTGCCTCCTGCACACCCCCAACTGGGGATATGCCCACAACCAAGGTACATGCCCTTAACCGGAATCGTACCTGGGATCTTTCAGTCCACATGCTGACACTCAATCCACTAAGCCAAACTGGTTTCGGCGATGGATATTCTTTATTGCTGTTTTATTATTTGTATTTTTATCTTCTTCTTCATAAAAAAAATACCCTTTAGCATTTCTTGCAATACTGATTTGGTGGTGATGAACTCCTTTAGCTTTTTCCTGGAAAGCTTTTTATCTGTCCTTCAATTCTAAATGATGGCTTTGCTGGGTAGAGTCATCTTGGTTGTAGGTCCTTGCTTTTCATCATTTTGAATATTGCTTGCCAATCCCTTCTGGCCTGAAAAGTTTCTGTTGAGAAATCAGCTGGACAATCTTAGAAGAGCTCCCTTGTAGGCAATTAATTTATTTCCTCTACCTCTATTCTCTTTTTTCTTTAATATTTGGCACTTTAATTATATTGTGTCTTGGTGTGCACCTCTTTGGATTCATCTTGGGTGGGACTCTGCACTTCTTGTACCATATGTTTATGGCATTCACTACATTAGGAAAGTTTTTCCATCATTTGTTTCAAAGAGGCTTTCAATTCCTTTCTCTCTTATCCTTCTGGCACCACATGATGTAAATGTAATGTTGGTATGCTTAAAGTTGTCCCAGAGGCTCCCTAAACTGTAGTATTTTTAATTATTTTTTTTAATTTTTGTTGTTTTTATTAGTGTTTTCTACTTTATCCTTCAGATTGATGATTTGAGCATCTGCTTCATCTGTTCTACAGATCCTGTAATGTATTCTTCACTTATGACTGATTATTTTTGTGTTTTCTCTCTCCATTTTTATGTTTTTCTATAGCTTTGTTGAAGTTTTTACTAAGTTCATCTACTCTTCCCCTAACTTCATTGAGCATCCTTATAATCAGAGTTTTGAACTCTATATCTGATACATTGTTCATTTCCATTTTATTTAGTGATTTTTTTCTGGAGTTTTGTTCTGTTCTTTCCTTTGAAATGTGTTTCTTTGTCTCCATATTTTAGCCAAATCCCTGTGTCTGTTTCTACATATTAGGTAGAGCTCCTGTGTCTCTGAGTTTTGGTAGAGTGGCTTATGTAGTAGATGTCCTGTGGGGCCCAGTGGAACAGTCTACCCAGTCACCTTAGCTGGGTTTTCTGGGTATGCCCTTTGTGTGGCCTGTGTGCACCCTACGGTTGTAGTTTGAGCCTTGCCTGCTGTTGGCATGTCAATGGGAGGCCATTTGGCTGGGAGGACTGACTGTGATTCTGGAGGAGGAGCTTCTGTGCAGCAGCCAAACCCACAGAGCACAATGTGTTTCAAGGGGGTTCTGCTGCTTAATGATTCTGCCACTTGAGTGAGCCACTCATGTAGGTAGTTGCATGATGCCCCAGCATGGTCTGAAACTGGCCACCAGATGTGCTGGCTCTGAGGCCTCTCAAGAGGTGCAGGCCAAGGTTAGCCACCACCTGTGCCCTGCCCTGGGCCAACTGGCATGATCTACAGATCAATATGTAAATGGCTGCTATTTGTGCTGGGCCTAGAGGTTCCTGAGAGAGGCCAACCTACAAATTAAGGCCACCTGTCACCAGTGCCAGGCCTGAGGCTGCTGAACAAGAGGTATTGGAAATGCTGAGGCCAGATGCTGTGTGTTTGGGGTTTGTGAACTGTTGAGAGATTTTAGGAAATCCCAAAGCATAAGCCAAGACAACCATTTGTATAAAAAAAAAACCCACAAAAATGGCTTGGATTATCCCACAAATAGGGAAGTGTTGAGTCTCAGGGAGTCACGAGGATGAGGCCTGAAGTGTTAGCCAGGATAATGGTGACTTAGATATGATGCTTGTCTGCTGGCTCTGTGGGATAGGGCTCAGCAAAGAAACAATGGCCTCTGCCAGCACTTCCATCAGGAAAAAGCTTCCCCTATAGCTGTTATTACAAAGCAAGGCAATTCAGCTTCTCCCCATATGTCCCTGGCAACTTTCAAGCTGCTGCCCCAGAGCTGGAGCTTGGAACAAGTGAGTCAGAGTAATTCATGAGTGGGCCTTTAAGAGTAATACCTGGGATTCCACAAGCCCTCCATCTCACTCAGCCATAACCTCCACTAGTTTTCTCAGAAGTTATGGGAACTTCTCTTCCAAGCACTGTAACCCTGGGATGATGGGCCTGTGGTGGGGCTGGGACTCCTTGTTCCTCGGGTGGACTTCTGTAGTCAATTTATCCCTCCTGATTTTTAACTGCCATACATGGGTGTGGGATCAGACCATTCAGTCTCCATCCCTCTATCAGCCTCATTGTGGTTTCTTCTCTACATCTTTAGTCATAGGACTTCTGCAAGATTTCAGGTGGTTCTGAATGGTAGCTGTTCTATAGTTTAGTTGTAATTCTGATGTGATTGTGGAAGGATGAGAATACTGAATTTACCCACACTGCCATCTTGACTGAAAGGTCCACACAACTTTAAACAGATATTACTCACTTTCCACAAAAAAAGTTCTGTAGAAATTGGAAAGTAATATAGGCTTAAGCTTTGTATTAAACAATTATACCTAGTAAAGAAAAGGGTGCTATGAGAAAGAACAGTGTAAAATTATATAATGATGGAAACAAAAACCCCACAGAACTGTAATATTCTAATTGGTAGCACACACTATTCCAGTGCATTGTACAAAGTAAATGCCTTCTTTGGGGTGGGGTACTGGAACAAATCCCAAAGGAGCAAGACTTCACTGGAGAAGACAAGAACCTGAGTGGGTTCCCAGGAATGATTCATTCAGAAGGCTACAGGTTTCACATTGAGCTCCTCTTAACCCCTGGCATTTAGACAGAGATATAACCAGGTGTAGCATTTTACACTCTTTAATTTAAAAAAAGCCCAAGCCTTTTAAACATATTTTAAATAAGATGTTACTTTCTTAGATTGAGCTCATCCCGTACAATGAGTGGTACATTGTTCTCTTCAGAAAACAGGCCTACAAAATAGGTCTGCTGAGAAAAGAGATAATAGGGACTGACAACTAGAGAATTGAATTGCCTTTAGTAACCAGAAGTCTAGATTTTTTTTTCCTTTTAGTGGGTTGGTTCTTCATAAGATGAGAATCATATATAGAACTATATAATCAATTGAGAATAGGAACAACTAGATTTAGTTGGAATAGTTTTTAAAAAGAACTCTCAGTTCTACTATTGGGGGTGGGGAATCTTAATAATAAGAGACAAATTTAAAAGTAGTGATACAAGATAACATTAATTGAGAGATGCCTGCAAATTGTATATGTGATTTACTTGAGAAACAGTTTTAACTACTTCATCAGCTTCCTACTGAATACCTGAATTCAGATACTTAAATATTATTTCGTTAATTCCTCAAATATTCTTAATCTCTCTCTCTCTCTCTCTCTCTCTCTCTCTCTCTCTCTCTCTCTCTCTCTCTCTCTCCTTTCTACCCTTCCTCCTCTCCCTCCATCCCATAAACTTGTCATAATGTGATGTTGAAGCTGGATAAAGGCACTTTCTACTTTCCTAAAGAAATTCAGAAATATAGGTTCCCATTAATTAAATAAAATAGCCATGCTGTGCAATTAGAGATTTTCTATATGACTATAAGCATTAAACAGATGATCAGGGGAAGGTGCCACCCTCATCACCCAGCTGCTGCTGTCTCTGTCAACCACCACAACCACCAAGGTGTTTTCATCAACACTGACTCCAGTCCCTTCACCAGGAAAAATTTTTTCATCCTCACCTGAGGATACTTTTCCATTGATTTTTAGAGAGCATGGAAGAGAGAAGGAAAGACAGAGAGAAACATCAAGGTGAGAGGGACACTTTGATTGGTTGCCTGCATGAGGTCCTGTATGACCTGGGCTTTGACCAGGAAGGAGCCTGCAACATAAGTACATGCTCTTGATCAGAATCAAACCCGGACCCTGTGGTCCACAGGCCAAGGCTCTATCCACTGAGCCAAACCAGCTAGGGCAGGATATGGCATTTCTTAGGCCTGCAGCAGCAGAGCTTCTTTTTTTCCTCCAGGAATGTGGTGGAAAAACTCTAGATCGCCTTTTTGGATTCTTATTACCCAGGTTACCAAGAACACTGAGAGTGGCGTACAGGGTGCTTAGCCAATGAGCTGTAAGAAAAAGTGTTTCCTCAAACACAGAGACAAGACTGCTGGTGCATTATCTCCCAGGGAGGGCAGGCCCCTGTGTGTTGTGTCTCTGCTCCAGGCCCATATGTGTGCACAGCTTCCTACTGAGCTGGTCTTGACTGTTATGGCATCCCAGCTAATTTATATATTACCTCTTCATATATATATATAAAGTGTGTGTGTGTTTCACTTCTTAAAGAAGAAAATAATCCAGTGCATTCATTAATATGCCAGTTTACTAAAACCTAAGTGTAACCATTATGTAAAATTGCTTTAATGATTTGAAAGATACATTTAAAAAATAAGCTTTTCTTTGGGTTCCATTTAAAATGAACTGTCATTGTTTTAAACATAGGAGCAATATAAATTAAACTGCATAGTATATGCCAAAAGTGAAATTTCAGAGAAAATAATTTCAAAAGCTTTTTTTCTTTATATTTTTCCTTGGAGGACAATTTTAGTTTTTTTCTGGAATTTTAACTATTTCATAGACTTTATTCTATGTTAATCAGTATATTTTCACTACTCAGTCTCAGTTGCACAAGAAAACAAGGAATATAATTGTTTAAAAGCACTGAAAAATTTGAAGGGCTGAGTTAATGTACTCAAATGTGATGGCACCAAATCTCAAACTCTCTCTCCCTCTCTTACACACACACACACACACACACACACACACACACACACACACACACCATAGTTGTACTTATCTTTTCTTAAAATCTTATTATTGTATTATCAGTTTCCCTTCTTCACTCCCATTGCTCCCCATTCACCTGGTTCCCATCCCAACTTATGCCTTCATTGCCCTATTGTCTGTGTCCAAGGACAATGTATATATGCAAAAAAATTATTAATTTTTTACAGAGAGAAAGGGAGAGGGATAGAGAGTTAGAAACATCAATGAGAGAGAAACATCAATGAGCTACCTCCTGCACACCCCCGACAGGGGATGAGCCTGCAATAAGTTACATGCCCTTGACAGGAATAGAACCTGGGATCACTCAGTATTCAGGCCGATGCTCTATCCACTGAGTAAAACCAGTTGGGGCATGCATATAAATTCTTCAGTTAATGTCTTCCTGCCCTCAATTCCCCCTTCCCTCAGAGGTTCATCATTCTGTTCCATGTTTCCATTCCTCTGGATCTATTTTATTCATCAATTTAGTCCTACTTATCTTTCTATTGATGTTCTTCTTAGGAAAACTTGCCCAGGGTGGCCAGGATTGGCTAGCAAAGTGTGTTTCCCAGAACAAGTTCCAGATATTATTAACAGGGAGAAGGATGGTTCCGAATAATCAAATTTGAAACATGTTGATTAAATCAGAATTAATGGTCTTCTTTACCACAGGCTTCTCTGAGCCTTGAATACTGTGTAATACCCACGACTCTCCGAGAGGGATCAAAATCATACCTGCAGCAATTTCTAAGTTAACTGCCCACGGAATCTTTTCCTTTTCCCTTTTACTGAGGCATATCTGCTAGCACTAGTATGACAAGGAAATAAATAAGGAAGCATATAAAACACTCTCTCAGCTCAGTCTCTGGGGCTTAGTTCCATGCCCCCATTTTCTTGGTTGCTTGCCTTATTCTTTGAGGACAGCTATAAATCCGAATCAGCATTTTAACAATGTCACTGCATAGCTTGTGTTTACATGACAGTTTGAGAAGTAGTGTCTTAGAAAATTTTGAAAGGGTTATTAAAAATTACCACCTAAATAGAAAAAAAAATCACCTACTATGTGGTTTCCAGAAACACTTTTCTATATACATTCAAATATCCCTGCCATTCTGCCATGGGAAGAACCAGAATAGCTCAGACCAGCAAATTTATCCTTGGTATCTGTTTCCCTAAAGTCACGTCAAGTTGAGTGATCCCTGAATACTGCTCTATCTTTTGAGGCCTCTTTAAATGGCCAGTTATAATTCATTCAGGAAATAATCTCCAGGCTGTCGTCTTGTTTCCTTTGTGATTGAGCATCACTCTGCTTTTTATGTTTAACCTGCATTCACTCCAGCAGCATTTTATTTATGGTTGAACTAAATTTCCAGTCTTAGGACGGTTTCTTCCCCACTTTGCGAAATCTGCCAGCATGCAATATGCAAATATAAACATTCAGACCTGTCAGGTGGGGACTAGGCATAGCATAAAGAACTTGGTGCTGGTGCCCTGCCTTGGAACACGGCTGCCTTTACTTCCTAACAGTTCAATGGACAGTTCTGCCTGGCATTGTTATTTGCTGGGATGTATATGTGTGCACACAGTAACTACAGTCTCTGGGAAATCAAAGAATCTCACTGGTTACCAGTCCAGTGGCTAACATGGCCCTCAGTACAGCATGAACACAAAAAATAATGGAGCAAATGATATATTCTCTTTCTAAAACACAAAGGATTACATTTTACAGAGCAAAGAAAAGGTCAAATTATTTTGAAGTTTACAAAACATGTGACCATAACAAAATCAAAAGTCTTTTGATGGCACTATCACTTTATACTGAGGGGGAAAAAATTGGAGATAGAGACATATGCCCGAAAAAAAAGAGTGGAGAAATAACTTTGCTAATTGCTTCTCTTTGACATTTAAATGCTGACTAAGTAACATTACAGCCAGGTAGCGAGGTAAATCAAGCTCTGGGAAATATCAAGCTTCATCTTTTAAACTATATTTCCTTCTCATTCTGAATCACATTGGAGAATCGACATAGAATTCAAAGCACAAGTGAGTCAGCAGACATCAAATAAAAACACCCACCAGCACTGATGCAGATCTCAAAACCCCGAGCTAATAAACAAGGTTTAAAGGCCTTAATGGCCTCCAGCAGCTGGGAGAGCATAAGGGGGGTGGAAGAGAAACGCCTCCCCTTTCCCATAACCCTGTTTTCCAATAGTTTCCATTGCTGCCCACCCACTCAGTTAATTTCCTAGGAGCTTGCTGATGGGGTGGACAGGCATAAGAACTCCCCAGTGCAATAAAACTCAGACAGTGATGAAATTAGAGGAATAAGCATCAGACATTCCACAAGAGGTATGTGACATTCACACTTCCAGAAGGTCTTCCGCCAGGTAAAGGCACCGCACTGTCTCATACTAGCCTGGAGAGCACCCAGCTGGAGCTCGGCTATTGTCACACATCTCACAGTGACAGCACCGGCTCTGGGCTACCACGGCAGAGCCATTCACAGCTGGAAAGAGTGTCAACCAAGCATACAAGGTAGGTAGGATTCCTGAGAAATCCTCTGCTTTCATTCATTTTATCTTCCAGACATGCCCTGTCCCCATAACAGATTATCCTAGTAGCCTATCTAATCACCTCCAAGCATCCATACAAATCCCAAAGACAGTCAGTGGGTGTTTTCATTGTCCATGTTCCTCCTGAAATCCTGCCTAGGTCTCAGTGTCTAAAAAACTCCAAAATCCTGTTGCTTTTTCTGAAGAGACATTCTGAAGAGCGGTTCTAGCTTCTGTGCAGTGGGATTCCAGAA
Source organism: Vespertilio murinus (assembly GCA_963924515.1). Classification (NCBI taxonomy): domain Eukaryota; kingdom Metazoa; phylum Chordata; class Mammalia; order Chiroptera; family Vespertilionidae; genus Vespertilio; species Vespertilio murinus. The sequence continues at coordinate 56,646,548 of OZ004707.1, read as the reverse complement.
GGATCATCTTGCCTGTTCTGTTCATTAAGATCAACTCACTTTAGGTTCAACATCATTCATGACTAATATGTGCATAACTGTGTTTGCAATTCACCCTGGAAGAGGTAGGACAGGAAAGTAATATCTTGTATTCACATGGCATTTATTTTCCTCTATTGATATCAAAGGGATTAAACAAAATGATCTCATTTCATATTCTAACTTTCCTGAGAAAGTACCCCCCTTTTTTCAGTATAGGGAAGATCTGAACCTGCTCTTGCTGCAAATAGAATCCATCACTGGTTTCACTTGTGGGCCATCTTCCCCCATGTGGGCTCACTTACTCCCCAGCCAAGCCAATTCAAAGGACTAGACATCACTTAAACAAATTTTTAAATATTTGTTCTTGCAATTGCTTCACAGGATATTTTGCCCTTTTATTTTCTCTTTTGATTGTTTGTCTACCCCTTGCCAAATGGTACTTACTATTTGTGGGGACCCTGACTACCCTGTGGCAGACGTTCAAGGCCACTCTGAGCATGGGAATCCTAATTAGTGTTCAAGGCTAAAACTCAGGTGCAAGAAGCAAGGCCACAGTAATCTGACTATGTACACTGTGCAAGTGTGCCCTTCTATAATCCAAACGACTGATGGAACTATTTTGGCAAGAAGCCTCTTTGGTCTAAGTTAGTATAAAGTATATTACTGACCAGGCAGCTGATTAGTGAGATTATAGCTCTAAGGATGGCTCCTGTATAGCTCCTATGTAGGAGGCAAGTGCTACTTTGTGGTAAAGATGTATTGTTACCTAGCTGGATTAATAATTGTATAGGACTTCACTTTGAAGAACTGCTTTGTCTAATAACTCCTGTCTTAGCAATGGCTACTTGGACTACAATAAAGACTCTCTTATATACTCCCAACTTCTCACGGCTTCTCTGTCGAATACCCAGTGTCCAAAGGGGTCCAGACCCTGGCAGAGGGGCTCAAACCTGACAATTGCTGTAGTAGAGGAGGAGTCAAGGAGTGAGTACTCCAACACTATTCCACTGAGGTTCACACATTGAAATTCAACACCAGGCGCTAATGAGCAAAACCAGTTACAGAGAAAGGAAGAAGAGCTTAAGGGACTTTGTTTGTTTTGAGGGTTTTTTTGGTGTGTGTGTGTGTGTGTGTGTGTGTGTGTGTGTGTGTGTGTGTGTTTAACTATAAAAGACCTTTATTAGAGAACTTTTAGTCTTTTTAAAAACTTTGAAGAATTACATTTTAGACATTTTCAACCAGTGAGTGGACAGACAGCTTTGGTTGTCTGGTGAGTGAAATGGCAGGTCCTGCTGGTAGAGGCCACACTTCACTCTCTTAAACACCACATTCTTTTTCTTCTAAATTTTGCAAATTGTCCCTAGATACCTCAGTAAGTTCATATGAAGGATTAGGTCTGGTTTTATCATGTCTTTTATTTCTTAGTCTTTATTCTGTTTGAAAATGGCAGCCTGCAATCAGAATGGGTAGAGCGTACAGGAGAGATTACTATTTTCTTATTTCTTTATGTATATACTAGAGGCCCAGTGCACAAAATTAATGCATGGGGATGAAAGGAGGGGGTCTCTCAGCCCAGCCTGCACCCTCTCCAATCTGGGACCCCCTGGGGGATGTCTGACTGCTGGTTTAGGCCCAATAAGTCAGTTAGACATCTCTCTTCCAATCCGGGACCACTGGCTCCTAACCGCTCACCTGCCTGTCTGCCTGATCTCTCCTAACCCTTCTGCCTGCTGGCCTGATGGTCCCTACCTTGCCTCCCTGCCAGCCTGTTCTCCCCTAACCATCTCTGCCTTGGCCTCCGCCTATGCTTCAGTCTGGCCTCCCTCTGCAGGAAGCAATCTGGCTTTCCCCATTACCTTGCTTCTGCTGCCACTATTGGCCTGAGCCTGGGCCCTTTGTAGCCAGCCACACCTTAGCCCTTCACAGCCACTGGAGCTTTATCTGGAAGGACATCTGGAAGGTCGTCTGGAAGACACCCACCCTAATTGGCATATTACCCTTTTATTAGTATAGATTTATTTTATAATTTCCATTGCTATTTATACCCTCTATGCTCTCTTCTATCTCCATCCTCCACATCCTCAGCCACCACATTGTTGTCATGAGTCCTCTCTCTTTTTTTCTTTTTTCTTTTCTTAATCTGTGAGTCATGCAGACAGCTTGTTATTGTAGAGTAAACCATACACACTATTTAGTAATGTCTTTTAAGAATTAAAGCTGCTCTAATTCTGGCATGGGAAATAAGTTTGTAAGAGTGTTGTCCCAAGGTTGCAGGTTCAATACCCTATCAGGGAACATACAAGAATCAACCAATGAATGCATAAATAAGAGACACAACAAATCAATGTTTCTCTCTCTCTCTCTCTCTCTCTCTCTCTCTCTCTCTCTCTCAAATCAATTAAAAGTTATCACCAAGGAGAAAAAATAATATGTCCTGGAGTCTTTGAAAATAAGATGTCCAGCCTTGTACCTAATATTGTTGAAGAATAGGTAGAGTTTGCATTGGAAATATGTGGCCTTGACTTCTGTTCTGCCACATTACTGTGTGTTATTAGACAAGTTAACTTACCTCTTTAAGCATCAATTGCCTCATTTATAAATATAACTAGCTATACACATATCATGGGATCATTTTGGGGATTAATAACTGTTTAAAAGTGTAGCACAGTGTGAGATATTTAGCAAGTTCTCAGAAATAGTAACTATTAGCAATATCACACCCTACAGCTTTTATTCTCATGTGTTAGCTTTATAAGATGGAACAACTAGATTGGGAAAGCCTGTATTTGCAACTGGGTCTCACTTATCTGTTTATATTTTTAATCATATAATTTATCACATGGTTATGTTAAATCAAGGGACACAGCTGAAATGAATAGATAAAAAGAGATTAGAGATTAGAATCCCCAAACTGAGTTGCTTCTGAGGACCAAGCAGGTAAAATCTGAGTGTAAATTGAACCAGATGAAACTAAGATCTGATGGGATTTACGAATGTGTGCTGTAACTAATGGAATTCAACTTACCTTTCTTTTTTTTCTTTTTTTTGCTGGCCAAATATTGCCTGTAGTGTCTCCACTTGTAGCTCATTATAGAGCAGGGTAGTTGAGATAATATTTTTTGATTGTGATCCACAGTAAGAAATCGATTTTAAAAAATCACAACACCATATGTGTAGATATCTAAAATCTTCTCTAAAACACTGCTTAAGACATGTGAATCTTACTGATATTGTGGTTTATTGATATTCTCTCTTCTATTCTGGTTCAGTATAGTCCACTATGTTTCTTTAGATTCCTTCCTATCCTATCCTATCCGATCCCATTCAAATAAAATCCAGAACTATTTATTTTTCTAGACACTAATGGATTACCACACACAGTTATGAAACTCTGCTTTATAGCAATAAATTTTAAAAGAAGAAACAACAACACTGAGGCTCATCCTAGACAATAAAAATTTTAAATAAAAAAGTCTAGCTAGATGTAGATAGACATCTACTGCTATTGATGTTTATTAAATGTTAAGAAATCTTTTATCTTACTTTTAGATAAAAATGTAAATATAGCCGAAACCAGTTTGGCTCAGTGGATAGAATGTCGGCTTGTGGACTGAAGGGTCCCAGGTTCGATTCCGGTCAAGGGCATGTACCTTGGTTGCGGGCACATCCCCAGTGGGGGGTGTGCAAGAGGCAGCTGATTGATGTTTCTCTCTCATCGATGTTTCTGGCAATCTATCCCTCTCTCTTCCTCTCTGTACAAAAATCAATTATATATATATATATATATATATATATATATATATATATATATATATATATATAATGATGGTAATATAAGTTATATAATTTCCCTAGGCATCCCATGTGTAAGGTCCCACTTATATGACGTTGGGCCAGTGAATTAAATTCTCTAAACTTAGAATTTTGTCTGTAAACTGGGAATGAGAACATATATTTTATAGATTTATTGGGATAATTTAATTAAGCATTGGGTTTAAAGCAAATAACATAGCACTTGATCTGCCCACAAGTAAATAATGTTACTTTTAAATTAATATTAATTGGAAAACTTTCATTAACTACCTATTGCATGACTATATGCCAAACACTGAGAGAATACAAAGAACAATAGGGATAGATGTGATATGAAGATGATGATAATGATAGTGATGAAGTAGAAGAAGATAGAACATGAAGAGTAAAGAGACACTGTAATCTAGTAGGAAAGCCAGCTCATATAAACACTATAAAGTGAGGCAGAGTGTAACATTATAATATGCCTTAATTAAGACATATTTTACATGCTATCTAACAGTTAGTGTAAATATTTTTTGAGTACATACATTTTCACGAATGAATGAGTTCCAGCTTTAGCCCATTGCCCTACAACCAAAAGAATTGACATACTGAGAGAACATAAACACTCATTAATGACACTTGGCCATCTTAGGTAAAAAATAAAATAAATGTGATTATCAAATTTTCCATAGTAATTTTTATTTTATTAAATGTGTGCATTTCCAAAACAATGGTTATAAGTGAAAACCACAACTCTTTTTTTGTTTTGATCAGATTATTTCACGTGCATCATAATATGGAGAGGAAATAACTGCTACTAAGCTTGTTTTTTTCTTATTTAGAAACCAGAGAGCAGAGGCACCTAACTACATACCAGTAAAGGAAGCTTAAAGTTGCATACTAATAACCCACAGTTTCTTCAAGTGCATAAAATTAATTTAAATGTTTTATAGATAAATCACTTTATAAATCAACAGACAAAACTATTATAACTATATTACTAATTATTTTCACATAAATATTAAAGGGCCACTTAAAAACATACGTTGGTTTTATCTTCTCTCTCTCACCATTTCTTTTATATTTTAAAGCCAATAAAAATCTCCCTAAACAGGTCTCAAGTTATGGAGAATGTGGAAAAGGGTTTCAGATTTACTTTTGTATGCAGTAACTTATGTTTTATCATTCATTGAATGCAGCCTATAAGGTGACACATTGTAACCAGATAGAGAAGTGACATTTTTCAATTGCTATTGACTGTAGTTCTGTTTTTATTAACCCTCTTGCTGGTAAATCTAAATGCAGCTCTGTGGAATCAGATGTGAAATGATAACTTTCTTTAGTGCCATTCAGGCATTGGAGAATGATTTTCCACTTGTGGAAATATCATCTAGGAAATAACCTACATGGCAATTTGTCAAAAAAAGAAATCCATCACCAAATTTGATAACACTATCTGAGAGTGAGGCATGTACGTGGTTTCACAGTTACCATTTGACCCTTGCTGTCCCCAAGATTATCAATCTTCCAGTTTCTTTCACTCCTTCATTCTCTCAGCCTCTTTTTTTCCTTTGCCAAAGAAACTAGCAGCTGGGTGGAGTACATGCAGTATCTTTCCAATCTGTCCTAAATATTTTTTAATTCAATAAAATAACAGTGTAAGGTTGACAAGGTAGGATCATTATCTCTGTTCCATAAGAGAGGAAACTGAAACCACAATTAAGTGACTTTTCTAAGGTCATGCAGCTAGAAAGAGGAACAGGTGTGGATAACATCTCTTTGCATTGCTCTTTGCAATATTGAGGGATTGGGGCGGGGGGGGGGGGGATGAAAGGAGTAATTAAAAAACGAGAAGGTTTAAGCCTATGAATACTGTTTCTGCACTTTTTTATGACCTAAGTCATTATTTACTTAATTATTTTAAAGTAATCTATTTTAGAAAGTATATCAGTTACTATCCCCACAATAATGTTGTGTAGTAAACTTCCCCCAAACTCAATGGCATAAAACAATAAGCACCTATTTTTGCCTTTGAGTTTCTGGATCATCTGGGTGATTCTTGTGGTCTCAGATGCGCCTACCTAAATAGCTACAGAAAACTCTAGACTAGACAGATGGCACTAATGATTGTACCTCGGTCCATCCATGTTTTAATGTTGACTAAACATAAGGTGGTTTATGACAACTGGATCCTCCTCTCTGTGGCTTCTCAGCACCCATCAGATTAACAGGTCTTGATAGAAGGGTGCCCAGGTTCCAGTAGAGTGAGCATTAAGGCAGAAGACCTTTCTAGACCAAGGTTCAGGAATAGAACACTGTCACTTTGATTACACTCAATATGGCAAAGAAGATCGAAAGGGCAGCCCAGGTTCAAAAGATGGTAAAATAGACTCCACCTCTTTGTAGAGAGAGCCTGGGAAGGCACATGAGCATTTCTTTAATTATTCTCAGCTGAATCCGGTGGCATTGGCAGAGCCACATTCTGGAAACACGCCTTGCCAAAGGCAGGAGTGTTGTCAGCTTGACCTTCAGCCAAGGCGCCAGGGGGTGGGTTTCATTATATAAATCCAGCCAAGCAATGGAATGAGTACTACTCCGGCCCACACACACACAAAAAAAAATGTATATAATCTCCTTTGTCTTGACCTTTAGTAAAACTTCCTGATTTTTGCTGTATAAAATAAACATGCAGTATTGGCTCTGGGTCCTTGTCTCTCTATCAGAGGACAGTGGACCCACCCAGCCCCAGCTTTTTCCTTCCATCTCTGTGTCTGTCTTTTACTTTTACTTTCTCAATCCCCAGCAGTCCCTACTCAGGAACTGGACCACACTCTATTCGTGTTGGACACAGAAAAGAGAGAAATATTTATACCTCTAATGATAAAAGCTATAAAGTTACATTGCAAGGAGCATAACAGCAGAGTGGGGAGTCATTGGGACCACTTTTGCAGTCAATCTAATACAGAAACAATCTTTTATTATACCAGTGAGCAAGGCTTTGGAGAAGACAAAGATGACTATACTACTTTTAATATGTAGGAGTTTACAGTCTGGGAAGAGAAAAAAAAACATGTCAAAAGATCACTATGAAAGGCATGAAAATGAAAACCTTGATCTATAAAACTCAAGAATGTAAAGCATGTAACTTTATTTTTAAATTTAATTTTTCTGTAACCAAATTTAATGTGTGTCTTGAGTCCTATTTTAATCTATAGCCATATTTAATCAAATATAGGTAACAAATCAATTCCAAGTTTCCTAAATGCATCCAATATATTCTCAGTGAGGTCAGAGTTAACCTCTCTCCCCCTTGTCATAGCATCAAGGGACCCCAGCCTTGTCCTCAATTGTCTCTCTTTGTTATTTGTGGAAATGTAGTATTCCATATGGTCCTCATTCTGAATCCTTCCCTGTTCCCTAATGAATTTGGGCCTAATTCAAGGCAAATTTGCGTAACAAGGTCACAAATGTTAGGATATACATCTAGTGACCTAGAGATTAAATAAAAGATACATTTTATTTAGCACCAATTTTAATAAATAAACATTCATGGATATGATTTTGACATAAGCACATTTCAGAATAAAAAGGCCTATTTTTAGAAACTAAGCAGAATTGCATAAGGAGAGAGCACTGAACTGGGAACTGAGAGATCTTGAACACTAATTAGCCATGTGGCTCTAGCAAAATGTTGCTTGTATGGCCTCAGTGAATTGGATTAGAAAAATATTTTAATCCCTATAAGCATTCAAATCCCACAGGTTTTTTTTTTTTTTTTGGAAATTGAAGAGTCATTTGTGGCATTAAGAAGAAAGATGGAGAGAGGAAGAGAGAATCAAAAGAAAACTCTGAGAAGATCACAACGTATAGAGTACATCAGAGGATGATTTATTAACCTAGCTAAACTAGTAATGGTTGAATAGTATATATTTTAATATGTACATAGGGTATGTAATATTAGTGTTTATATGAAAGAAAGATTTTAATAGAGCACTGTGTACTAATTACAGTATTAATATTCAATTGCAAGTAACATACCTCATTGTTATTATATTAATGGTGTCTATCTCTGATCTCCTCTCCAATGTTAACATTATTGTCAACAGCTAAAATATGGAAAGATAAGAACTCACTTTTAGATTCCCTAACAAGAAGTATAACTGCCAACACATTTCAACTTAAAATATTATTACTAACATTATTTTATAATCTGGTTAGTCATAAATCTTCTCAATTGATTTAAAATCATTGAAATGATCTATTTACTAACAATGGTTACTTTTTTCAATACTGATAAATACTACTTATTGGCCATATGATGGATTTCTCAATTTTAATATTATGTAAGTATTTCAAGAATGTTCAGTAATTCTTCTTATTTCATCTAATTTATTAGGATCACTATAATTAACGATGATCTTAATTAATTAGACCATGATTAATGCTGATTTAATGTAATCATAAGTAAATAAAATTTCTAGCTAAAACTTTTCAAAATAGGCTTTGGGCAGAGGACATCTAATATTGAAACTGATGTGAGTTTGCTGCTTATCACGAGCTGCACAATAATAATCTCATGTTGAAAAGCACTAACCCTTAGGGTTTTTTGTTTTGTAACCTTAACTTTGGAAACAGACTGTGATTGCTCATGCTTTAGTTAAATCACACTACCTCATGGCTTTGAGACTTACTAATTTTAAACCTCTGTGGTACATTTTGTTCAGTTTGCTACCAGCACCAACATGGCTAAAATAAATAAATAGACAAATAAATAATTATTTAAAGGCATATAAAAGGTATAAAAGCTAAACATCATAGTCCTTACTGACCAGTTTTGTAAAGATATTGTCTTGTCAAGGATGAGAAAAGTCAGCTACAACTTACTATTTCTTCCATCAAGAAAAAGTAATAATCTAGCATATTGATGCAGCAAATGGAAGAAAACATTTAACTGACATGCAGCATTGGTTCTTCAAATACAAAAGAAGTAGTCATGAACTCCTACTCTCTCCCCCACGTCCCCACTCCACCATTTAATAATAACAATTTGGAAAGGGACCAGGTATTGCCATACACCTAGCAGATCCTATATAATAAAGAGCTAATATGCAAATGGCTGTCATGCTCTCAACACCATCACACCATAACAGCTCAGACATTCAACACTGGGGAGAGAGGTATGGGGATCAGCCATGCACAAACTGGCTTGCAAGAGAGGAACAGGGACCAGCTGCAGCCCAGCAGAGTGACAAGCTGCCTGCCCTGCAGTCTCAGATGCCAGTGGCTGTACCTGCACCAGCTGCCCTAGAGAGTGACAGTGCACCCAACCTGCAATCCTGGGCACCATCAGCTGGTGCTATGGCTTGGGAGAGGGACAAGCCGCCCTCCCTGTGGTCCTGGGTGCCAGCAGCTGGGGCTGCAATCCAAGAGAAGGACAAGCTATCCACCCTGTGGTTCCGGGCGCCTGTGGCTATGGCCTGGGTGAAGTCGCCTGTCCACAATCCTCTGTGGCTTGGGCCAGCCTGGATGAAGCCATCCTGGGTCCTGAGTGCCTATGGCTGGCCAGAGGGAGGGAAGCCTGAGTCCCGGGTATGGGATGAGACAGAAGCAGTTAGGGCTCATCAGGCCAGTAGGGGAGCAGTTAGGGGCAATCAGGCAGGCTGAGCTATATGGTAATATAACCTGGGGCTACTTGGGTAAGTATTTCTGGTCTCATGTTCCTAATTCTTCATGGGTGGGAGCCCTTACCTGGGCTGATCCTCCTGCCCAAAGTAGTCACTGATGATACCAAACACCTTGGTCATTCAGGAGGACCACGGGTGGGACAAGGAAGTATAATTACATAGGGGTCACCACCCAGCTGCCCTTCTGTATGACACAAAATCAAACCACTGCTCCTCTGTGTATAAAATTAAAGAGGTTTCTGCCTTGTGAGGACACCAAAGGAAGGGACCATCACTACTTCCTCCTGGGAAAGGTGCAGAAAATGTAACAAAGACCTTGTCTATACAAGAAGAAATTGACAGCCAGTTTAAAATGGAATTGCCATGGCTTTGAGCAAAAAATATATTTACATATTATTCTACAAGGTCATTATAACTTTTCCCAGATTTGGGTTATCCCCATTACCTATAATGGTACCTTGCACCATGGGGTATCAATAAAAAAAAAACATTTTTCAAACTTTTATTTATTTATTTATTATTTTTTGTTGATGGTGGTGGTGCTTGGAGACAAAGATAACACATAGAACATCTCTGGATATTTTAGAATTACAACAGTATATTGTACAATTATCCCAAACTTACAAACCAATCCTTTGAATGTCTGGCAGCAATTTAAAAATTATATGAAAGAATTTAATCCCTTCCACTCTTTAGAGGGCCCACTGGGAAGGCACCTGAGCATTCTATATTGGCCCCACTTGCCCTTTTGGCCAAAAAATGACCCTCTTCTCCTGGTCCAGGTGCCCACAGATGTTGCCTGACCTTTCAGTTCAAGCCAAGGCTGAAACACCATGGTGACTGGTACCATGGATCTGTCTTTCACCCAGTGGGGTGAGCTGGGCCCTCTCTGGAGAAGAAACATGGATTCCCCAAAATATGAGATCAGTGCCTGGGCCTCACCAGCAGGGGAAGGGTTTCTGAGGGAGGTGCTGGGCGTGGAGCCCATGGGGGCATAGTCTACCAAGGAGACAGAACTAAACCTCACATCACCCTACTTGGCCCCGGAGAATGGCTGGTTAGCCAGAGACAGGTAAGATTCCTCAGGGAAGGAACAACCTAAGACAGGCACAGTTGCAGAGGGGCCATCAGGAGAGAACTTGGGGAGCAACAGAGGTGGGGCGCAGGCCCTTACCACCCTCCCTCCCACAACTTGGCAGGTGCCTGAACCTTCATCCCTTCTGAGGGAGATCTCCTGTGCCCATGGCTGCTTTGCTTCCCATGCACAACTCAAATCAGGACCCAGGTAACAGACAGAGACTTGGCTGACATCAGCTGCCCTCTCTCTGCAACAAAATTTGTTTGAGAGGTCTTGTACCCATGGTGTGGGCAAGTGGATTTCTAATATCCAAATCCTGCCTAGTAGCAGGAATGCTCAGGCCCTTCTTAAGAAGGCAAATAATCATTTCCACTAATACACACATGGTAAATAAATACATGGCTAATGGAAATAAACAACTATTCTAGAAAAACTGATTATACTGTACAAAAGCTTTACCTAAAGTGTTAACCAAAATTCTTATTGGCTGAGCATCTCATGGTAAAATTGCATAACCTGTTATGAACCTAAAGCAGTCATAGTTTAGCATAAATAGTTAAAATATAAAAACTGTCAAGACAACATTATAAAATTTCCAAAAGCCTCCTATTATTTAAATTAAAAAGGGGGTGACAGTGGAAGAATATTATGTAAGGAGAAATATCCTGAGTAAATTACATCTAAAAAATTTGTACTTTAGGAAATTAACCTTCATTCAAAATGCTAACAGCAAGATACCCATGAAAACACACACATGGTGTCAAAACAAGCCAGAGGAAATTATTTGGGGGAGGGGGTGAAAAAGGATCCCAAGTCAAATTTAAAGAAAAAATCCCTTTATTAACTTTTTCTCAAGAATATGTTTGTATATTTTCAGAAAACAACTCCAAGACCATCTGGATTCCTGTAACAGAGAGGAATAGACAGAAGTGCTCCAGCCATGAAGACAGAAGAGAAACAGTTCAGAGATGGAAGATGCTGACGACTCCTCACCATACCAGCAGACAGCAGCTGTGTGTTGCTGAAGGATTCCCAGGACCAAACCAGAGACAGTCGGACCTGCATCACCACCATTTGTCCACCAACCAGATCTGAAATACCATGGCTGACATGTACACATAAGGAAGTGTTTGACATTGAAATTGGGACTCAGAAGAACTGTTGGCCCAGAAAGGAACTCACTACAGACTGATGATTCATTTGCCTCTCAGCATAATCATTATGGCTTGTATCAGTTTCGGTTCTTACAAGGGTAATTCTTGGATCGCATGATCTCACACATCTAGAGGAAATAATGAACAACATAAACCAATGAACAAAAACAGACCCAGAGAAAGAGAAGCAGCAATCAGACTCTCAAACCTCAGAAGGAAAGTAGGGCTTTGTGTGCATGCACATGGGCCTAGCCAGTGGCCATGGACAACAGAGGGGTGGGGGCACATGTGGGGAGGGGTTTGGGATGGGAATGGGGAGATGAGGACAATTATGTGATACCATAATCAATAAAATTAAAAAAATTAAAATAAAATAATAAATAAATAAAATAAAACAGGGAGTACTCTGGCTAGTGGCTCAGTTGGTTTGGAGCATTGTCCCATTCATCAAAAGGTTTCATTTTCACTTCTCCAGTTGAGGCAACTGATCAAGTCTCTCTCACACATTAATGTCTCCCTCCCTCCTTCTCTCTCTCCTCTTTTTCTAGTCAATAAACATATCCTGGGGTGAGACTGAAAAATAAACAAAACAAAAAATAAACCAGGGAAAAACTAGAAATGTGTCACAGATATAAAAGCTTTCCATTTCTGAAAAAGTCTTTGGAAAAGCCTATACTTGAGCTCTTGGAATGATGAATCAATTCTTCTTACCTGTCTACCTCTCAGTCATGTGGACAGAGTAAACAATTTGTATAGACTGAAATTTGAGGAACACAGGGGATATTGACTTCCACATTAAATTACCCATGATACTTTCCATGATTTCTTTCTGAAGTTTAAATTTCTGTTCAGAAAACTCTGTTAAAACAGCTATTGTGTATTTCAAATGTTCTAGCAATACTGATTGGTGGGGGAGGGATTGAGATGCTTCTGATTTTTTTTTTTTTTTGCATCAGTCCAATGAATGAAAGGCATTGGAAATAACCTATTCAATCTATTTATGGGTTATGTGGCAGAAAATAAAATTATATACTTTTTTTATAGCCCCCAAAATATTTAACAGGTAAGTTGGTAAGTAATATAATGGTTTCCTTTATAAAAAATGTCTCAGAATTATTTTTGCAACCTATTATCTTCCCACCTATAACCTCACATCTAGGGATCTAAAACAGATATTTCTTGAAATGTTTTATTTTATATGCATTTTTAAAAAAACTATCATTGCTTATTCATGATGCTTTACCCTTTATGCAGCTGAGTTGCCTGAAGCAAGATAAGGATAAATGTTCTAACCCACATTTCAGGTTGAGTTTGAACTTCAATGCATAGCTGACCCTCTGTGTTTAACAGAATGCCTTCTTACCTCTTGCCAGTTTTTCAATAAATGAGTGACATTCTCCTATAATTAAGTCCCTTTGGTTCCTTTCTATAAATCTCTGAAGCTTACTTCCCTCTTTTGCCTTTTCCTTCATAAACATTTTAGAAGAAAATGCCATGGAAACACATTACTTTTACCATGGAAAATACTAATTAAAAACTTAAGAAAAATGGTTATTTCCCAATATACAAAATTAAAAATGATTAATAAGTTCTTACAATAGTTCTCTGAAAAAAAACTTAGTATAAATAGCTTGTTAATCTGAGCATCTTAAGACTATTTTAAACTACTACTATATATCTCAGGATGTTAACAGAAATCTAAGTATATCAATATTCCCATTATTATAATAAAGTAATATGAAAACTTATATAAAATAAAACAAAGTACCAGATGTATCAAAAAGTAACACTGATTATTAAGGGTTTGAAAAATGCCAAGGCAGAATTGTGTTCAGGGTCCACATATCCAATATGCAGTATCATGAACTGTGAAGAGCTGATAGAGATGGTATTACATTACTATTGGAATGAAATTTTTCTAGTGACACCTGGAAACATTAGATGGATCAAAATATCACAATAACAAAATGGTTCATCCATGTAATGATTAGATTTTCTTCCACAAGCCAAAGTTTTCTTGTGGGCTGAGCCTAAGAATGTTTGCATCTTCACATCAGGAAATAGAGACAAGTAACAATGATAAAAAGTAAAAAAAAAAAAAAAAAGAGTTTTTTAAATGAAGATGAGAATATTAAACTTTTTTATTATGCAGGTTCCAAAGGCATACAGCAGCAATCATTATCTCTGATGGTATAATATGTTATCATCTTTTAAATATTAGGCATATCTTTGGTGTCATGCCAAATGTTAGGTAACTTCTTTCTTCAAGAAAGTAATAACCAACATAAGTTTTATGACTTGATAGAAATGTTTAGTTATTATTTATTACAAAGTTTCTAAAAGTTAATTTCTACAATAGTAGCTTGCTACATATAATTCATAACTTCAGGTGAGCATAAACTGTGATACTGTAATCTTATGATAATTTATTTGTATTTTGAGCCACAATTTCACTGGATGATAGAAAATTAATTTCTCAAGATTTACATAGCCTTGAGGCATTGGACTTAACAGGTACAACCAATGATGTGTTGGTCAACCTACTCTCTGGGAAAAGTATTTTTTAAAAAGAACCTTGCTTGATAGTGTTTGCCAATTTCCATAGAGTAAATATTTCTGTAAAGTTCAAATTCATATTACCTTTCCAATTCTTAAGGGTACACAGATGGGAAAGAATATACACAAATGTTTTTTTCATGCCAGTGTGAACCAGCTCCCACATAGCATCATCATGTATCTATCTGTCCTAAATGTCATTAATAACCATCATTTCAGCTTGGTCTCGTCTTTAGGTCACTCCCATTTGAGGCCTCTTTTTAAAAAATATATATTTTGCCGTAACCGGTTTGGCTCAGCGGTAGAGCGTCAGTCTGTGGACTGAAAGGTACCAAGTTCCATTCTGGTCAAGGGCATGTACCTTGGTTGCGGGCACATCCCCAGTAGGGGGTGTGCAAGAGGCAGCTTGTTGATGTCTCTCTCTCATCGATGTTTCTAGCTCTCTATCTCTCTCCCTTCCTCTCTGTAAAATATCAATAAAATATATTTAAAAAAATAAAAAAATAAAAAAAATATATTTTATTGATATTTTACAGAGAGGAAGAGAGAGGGATAGAGAGGTAGAAACATTGATGAGAGAGAATCATCGATCAGCTGCCTCTTGCACACTACCCACTGGGGACGTGCCCGCAACCAAGGTACATGCCCTTGACTGGAATCGAACCTGGGACCTTTCAGTCCACAGGCCGATGCTCTATCCACTGAGCAAAACGGGTTCTGTTTTTTTTTTGTTTTTGTTTGGCAGGACACACACAGGCTTCATTGGAGGGAAGAGTACCCCTGCCGGCTGCTTCCATGGAGAGGAGCAGAAGAGCGAGGCCTCTTCTGATTTTCTACTATTCTGTGTTAGGTCTACAACACTTTCAGTTATGCAAGAAACATTCTACTAGATAATGGAAAATGCTATGATGCTAACTCAGGTTTAGGCATATGAAACAGGTATTCTCTCTTCTCCTGCACTAGGAAAGGAACTGAGGAATTGGTGGTTCTATGGCTGTGGCTTTATGCTTTTAGATCCTCAAACCCATCTCAAGTTCCCTTATCTTCTTGAGGCAGTGAGTCAGAAGAGAGATGCCTGCCAATTTTTCAACGCTCTGATTCCCAGTGACAGTCTTCTAACTTTCCTCTTAGTCTAAACATCTTTTATCTAGTTTCAGCAGAGGTCAAAATAGATATTGCTTCATCATATATTCTTCCAAATGTTTTCATTTTGCCCTGAACTTCAGATTTTGGATATTCCAAAGCCAGGAATTTTATTCCTTTATAATCTGAATTCTTCTGTATGCTTTAGTTGCCAGAACTAAAGAAGGTTCATGGGATATGAAACACAACAGAAAATTATCTGTTAATAGTTTTAAGTATTTGCCTAATCTATGCCCTCTTCTGTTAAGGTTGGTTCTGGGTACTCTAAGTAAATGAATACAATTGTGAAAGCAATATATATATATATATATATATATATATATATATATATATATATATTTCACAACTTTAATAATATAGTAATTTATCTTTGGAGATCATGGCTTACACCTCCCTCTTGATATAGGAATTTCTCTTTCCATGCACATTACAAATTATCTCCCCTCCTATATTTAAATTTAAAAACTATATTAGAAGATCTAGTTAGAAAAGAAATCTAAATATTATATGGAAAAGAGTTCTGAATTTTGAACCTCTCTATAGTCCTTCTTTGGTCCCAATCCTGGTGAATGTAGCTTTCTGGTGCCCTCTCATTCTAATCCTTCATGGAATAAATTCTTACTTTTAACTCTTTATTATATATTGCTATTTTGAGATTTTCCCCTTTTCTTTCTTTTTTTTAATTGGTGATTTTATTTTTTTATGAAGGTATTATATGTGTACATAGCTTACCATTGCCCCCCCCCCCATTCATGCCCTCCCTCCCCAGAGTTCTGTGTTCGTTGGTTGTATTTATATTCATGCATACCAGTCCTACGGTTGTTCTCTTATCTCCCCCCAGGTCTACTCCCCCTCCCTGCTGTCATTTGACAATCTGCTTGTTTTATGGTGACTATCTCAGGACCACATGAATAGAATCCGCTCCTCATTTGGCAGTCTGCTTGTTTTATGGTGACTATCTCAGGACCACACAAATAGAATCCGCTCCTCCTCTGGTTCACACCGCCCCACCTCCCGGGTCCCACTGCTTCCCCGGGGCACACGGCTCTCCAAGGGCACACGGCCCCCTGGGACACACAGATTTGCTCCCTTTCTGAACCCTTCTTCAGAAACATTTCCTTTGGCATAGAAGACAGAATGGATGGTTCTCAGGATGTGATCCAACTAGCAACAAGCAGCCTAAAAGAACAAGGGGAACCTTTCCTCCTTTGAATTGGATGTTATTAATTAGTATAAATTTGTGTATATCAGTAATTCCTATTCTTAAATTTTGCTACACTCATAAATCATCTGTAGTGCGGTCCCACATAGGATAGTGAAAGAGCATGAGTGCTGGGGTCCGGCCAGCCTAGGCTCTAATCCCAGCACTGTCACTTGCAGTTCATTAAGTCATCACTTACTTAGCCTGTCCTAGCATCTCTGATTAATCGAGGCAGTTCTAGTGAAAGTACTTGGTATGATGTGTGCATTCAGTAAATATTCCCCTCCCCACCCTTTTTCTCCTAGACTTTACATTTATCCCTGTCAAAATCACTGAATTTCATCTTGGGCTTAGCTCACATGTGTACATGCCAGGAATAGCTTGGAATCTCCATATAACTCTTGTTCACAAGTCATTCAGGTTAAATCAACACTCTTTGTTGTAAATGCACTGTGTGCAAAACAACAAATTACTGCTAAAGGTAATGAAAGGGGTAGAAAGGGGTAGTGTTTAGTTATAAATATTGATAAAGCACAGTCTGTATCCTCAAACAATCTAAAAGCTACTGGAGGATAGCTCTATGAAAATAACAGACATGGTGTAAATAGAACAGGTGCAAAGCTGTGTAGGAACATGCAGGGAGAAGTAAATTTGAATATAGTGGGTATGTAGGGGAGACTGTTTTCAAACAGGTCCTTGAGGGATGAATAAGAATCAGGGAGGAAGCAGGAGCATAGAAACAGAGATTGAGTTTAAAATCTCACCAAGGAGTGGGAATATATTATATATTTTTGTATCATAGACTGGAGAAAGGAAGGGCATGTGCCATCTTCCTGTTGATGCTCAGGCCTAAATTAGTCTCAGTTATTATGTTTGAAGAGATGAAATGAAGTCATAAGTCATGAGGGTTACAGAGTGGTTTTCTGATGATACTTAAAATTAACTTTCAACCCTCCCCCCACCCCAAAAAAATCAGCTGTGTATAGTGCAAATAATATCTAACTGCTCTATGCAAACTTTGTTTTTTGATGGTTTTATGTCTTCATATCCATGAATCTCAAGCAATTTGCTTAATTTAAAATGTTATTTTTGAATGTTATTTAATTGTCCAGTGAAGATCCTATTAAGCTGGCTCTTTATTTCCTCTGAAATAATTGCATTATTTTATGCACTTCTTTACTTTATAGCACAACAATATTGTCTAGGCTCTTCTTATTCCTTCCCTGCTCCAGTCTTAAAATAAGATATGGCTAGTGAAAACTGGTTTTCAGAAACCACGGTCTAGATTATAAAAATGTTCATTTTTACT
This sequence comes from Vespertilio murinus, assembly GCA_963924515.1. Classification (NCBI taxonomy): domain Eukaryota; kingdom Metazoa; phylum Chordata; class Mammalia; order Chiroptera; family Vespertilionidae; genus Vespertilio; species Vespertilio murinus. The sequence continues at coordinate 56,628,604 of OZ004707.1, read as the reverse complement.
AGCATTCCCTTGGCCTTTTCCACTGACCTAGTGAAGAATCATACACCATGATCAAGTGTAATTTATCCCTGGGATGCAAGTATGGTTCAACAATGCAAATTAATAAATATTATGCCAAAACCCATTTGGCTCAGTGGTAGAGCATTGGTCTGCAGACTGAAAGGTCCCAGGTTTGATTCCGGTCAAGGGAATGTACATTGGTTGCGGGCACATCCCCAGTAGGGGGTGTGCAAGAGGCAGCTGGTCGATGTTTCTCTCTCATCGACATTTCTAGCTCTCTATCTCTCTCCCTTCCTCTCTGTAAAATATCAATAAAATATATTTTAAGTAAATAAATAAATATGATATGCCACATTAATAGAATGAAAGATAAAAATGACTTGATCACTCAGTGGGTGTGGTTCAGTTGGTTGAGCATCATCCCATGGACCAATAGGTTGCCAGTTCAATACCTCATCAGGAAAAATGCCCAGGTTGTGGGCTCGATCCCTAGTTGGGGGCATGGAGGAGGTAGTCAACTGATGTTTCTCTCTCATCAGTGTTTCTATCTTTCTCTTCTAATCCCTTTCCCTCTAAAAACAAAAAAAAAAGAAAACATTTTTAAAAATGTGATCATTTCAATAGATGCAGAAAACATATTTGGCAAAATAGAACATTCCTTCCTACTAAAAAATGCTCAACACAATACAGGCCATATATGACAAACTCACAGCTAACATCATACTGAAAGGTGAAAAACTGAAACCTTGTCCTCTAAAATAAGAAATAAGACAAGGGTGTCCATTCTCACCACTCTTATTCAATAGAAGGGCTTCAGCAGATCTATGATTTAGCCTATCCCTCTCTCTCTACAAAATTGACTGCCGATCCCAGGGATCAGGCCAAAACCGGCAGTCAGACATCCCTCGAGGGGTCCCAGATTGGAGAAGGTCCAAGCTGGGCTGAGGGGACCCCACCTAGTGCACAAATTTTGTTCACTGAGCATCTAGTTCTCTATATAAAATCATATAATTTATAGAAAACAATTTTATGTATTTCTTTTCAATTTGGATGCCTTTTATTTCTTTCTCTTGCCTGATTTTTCTGACTAGAACTTCCATCCCTGAATACAACTGGCAGTTGGACATGCCTCTCACAATCTGGGACCACTGGCTCCTAACTCTTCTGCCTGCTAGCCTGGTCACCCCTAACTGCTCCTCCCCCCCCCCCCCCCCGCTGCCTGGTTGCCACCAATTGCCTCCATGCCAGCCTGGTCACTCCCAATTGCCCCCCCTGCTGGCCTGGCTGCCCCTCACTGTACCCCTCTGCTGGCCTGATCACCCCTTACTGCCCCCACCCCTGCCAGCCTGGTCACCCCACACAGCCTGCTGGTCAGCTGTGTGGTCTTCCCTGACTAACACCCCTGCTGCCCTGGTCACCCCACCCATGTAGCCTGCTGTTGGGTTGTTACTGTGAGGGCATCGTGACCAATTTGCATATTACCTTTTTATTAGTATAGATATCTTAAAGATCCCACTAAAACACTTAGACTAATCAACAAATTCAGTCAAGTTTCAAGATAAAAAATTAATATACAGAAACCAGTTTACATTTCTATACGCTAACAATACCTAAAAATGAAATAAAACTATCCCATTTGCAATAGCATCAGAAACAACAGACTTCTTCAAAATAAATTTTACCAAGCAGGTGAAAGATCTGTATAGTAAAAAGTACATGACTTTGATGAAAGAAGTTGAAAAAGACACAAACAAATGGAAATGTATCTCTGAAACTTGGATTCATCCTGGACAATAGTATATGATATTTTCAGAGAAGAGAATGTAGAGTGAGAAGACAGGTAGGGCCAATTTTTGGCAATAGAATTAGTGGAGAAAAAGAAGATAAAGAAAGATTTTTTAGGACAACTAGATGAACCAGGTGTGTGACACATCATGAAATCAAGTAGAAATAGAGGAAGGGGTACATGACAAAGGCGGGCCTGGAATGGTACAAGAAGTGGCAATGTTCCTCCTAGCCCATATCCACATTCTTTGTCACCTCTTTTTCTGATGGGCTACATACCCAGGCCAATCCACAATCATAGATCTTCTGTGCATGCTAAATTTCCTTCCACCGCTGAATACAAAATGAGCATTAGGAAAAGAAAACCCAAAACTCTATATTTCTTTCTGGGGGTGGGGGTGGTGGGGAGGAACTACACAAAAACTTTTTCCCAGGAAAACAATTTTCATACTTAATCAGAACTAGGCTTGTTTATTTAGCTACTGGACACTTTAAATTCTTGAAAAATCCTATTTAACAGCAAAATAAATATTTTTTTTCTTGCTAAAATAAGGCAACGGAGCTATATTAGATAAAAACTTCTCAGTCCATCTTCTTATTTGGTCATTGTTTCCCAATAACAATAATTAGTCAGCCCCTATCTGGAGGTTAATGTCAAACATTAAAGTGAATTGTGTGTGTGTGTGTGTGTTTGTTTATGATTTCACAATTAGGGACTCTGAAGTGTTTGTAATCTGCCTTGAATTTTAGGAACCACGGTGCCATTTTATTATTACAGCACCCAATGCCTCAACACAGGACCTCTTTGGTAAAATATCCTGAAATGTATAATTTTAACTTGAATTCAAAGGGAGTTTAGCTACCCATTTCCCCTTTTCATATAAATTGTAGCACCAGCAATCTCAGGTATGCCTGGAGGCTCACAGAGGGAAAGATGGCTCTGCTGTTCTCTCCTAAAGGTAGAAGATTAAAGGTTGAAGCTGGCCAAAACCGGTTTGGCTCAGTGGATAGAGCGTAAGCCTGCAGACTGAAGGGTCCCGGGTTCGATTCCAGTCAAGGGCATGTACCTTGGTTGCGGGCACATCCCCAATTGGGGGGGGAGGGGTGCAAGAGGCAGTTGATCAGTGATTCTCTCTCATGGATGTTTCTAACTCTCTATCCCTCTCTCTTCCTCTCTGTAAAAAAAATCAATAAGATATATTTTAAATAAATAAATCAAGGTTGAAACTGAAGGTGAAAGTTGGGTAAGAAAAAGAGAGGAAACAAAAGACCAGCTGGAGTTTCCTTGAGCAGAAACTGCTTCCACGTGAAGACTAGGATCATCAGGGAGGAGAGGGGTCTTGGCTTCTGCCTTTCAGATCCAATAACCTACTCTCCTAGAAAAGTCAAATCCAGAATAATATCACGAGCTCAGGAGAGGCAGGGTAAGATGAGGAGCCCATCCTCCTTCAAGAGAAAGCCAGAAGGGGACATGGGTAAGCTGACTTGCCATGGAGTGAGAATCAGTAACAACCCCATTTACCTATAGAAGCTATGTGCCTTTTCTATCAAAAAGTCTTTTTGTCAGGGGGAAAATTTTGCTCTCATGATGGGCTGGAGAAATTTATGGGAAATCAGTGACATAATCTATCTTCACAACTGCAAAGATTTTGATTTAGTCTCACATGGCATGAGTATCTATATCAAAATAGAGACAATACCATCTTTTGTTAGATGCATAACTACCTATAAAATGTCTATGAGTAAATTAAAATCAAGTTAGAGGGGCATCAAGAAAATGAAACTACACATGCTCAGTTCTGTGCTCGGCCCCTTCCATGTTTTGACCAGTAGCCTTCGGAGTGAATGCTCATAGGTGAGCAACCTTGCAAAGAATGCTGCCCTTAATGAGCATGCTCAGCATTTCAGAAGAGAATGTAGAACTGGAGTGACCTTGTAAACTGAAGCATTAATAGAAGAGGTTCACAGAGGACAATTGCCACATAATACACCTGAGAAAACAGTCTTTGCACAAGTTCAGTAGGCCAAGGTTTGACAAATAATGAGTTAGACTGGAAAATAAAACATGGTGGTTGACAAGCTTGCTTGTATCTGCAGGGAAGCCCTGTGTATAGTTTAAAAGTCAAACATGACATTGTAAGACTAAAAAAAAAATTCAGTTAGTCTAGCCATTTTACCAACAAGGTTTATTTTGTGGGTAAAAAATAAAACTGAGGAGAATTTTAATGGTCATCTAATAGAAAAAGATCTGTTAGGCAGTGGTAGCAAGCAGTTCTCTTGCCCCACAGTGGATAAAAAATCAAAGAAAAAAATGGCTTAAACAACAATAGCCTGAGAGAGATTTATTTTCACAACTCTCTAACTCAGGCACACTTGAGAAATTCACTGTCTTTTTATGAAGCTCAATTACCTATTTGATTAATGTATGTGTATGTGTATATATGTGCTAAATGCCTGCCCTGGTCATATTATTCAAGGTGATTTTTTAAAGCCTGTCATATAATACTTAACACAACATTACTTGCAATTAAACCCTTAATATGGTCTTTGAATGTTGTAATAAACAATATAGATTGTCCTGTCTTGTAGCTGGTGACCATTGGTCAGGTGTTGAATCTCATTCCCCAAAGCAATCCACTCTGTTTTTAGCTTAAGAAACTTTAGGCTTCCTTGTATATCGATTTAGAGAAAGAAGCCAGATAGAATATTAGTTCCCATGTGAATGAGTTTGCTTTCATGATAAAGTGCTTTGGGTTAGGCATTATTGTCATTTTTAAAGTGGTCATAGTCTATTGTGAAAATTAACTTTTCAAGATCTAAATTACACCAAAGTATAACAGTGTCACATTCTCATGTACTATAGACATTATTTTTTATTTGTTATGTACATATTACAACCCTAATGTAATTAATTTACAAAGTTATATATTTTGCCAATTTAAATGCTTTTTTATGGATTGGTTTTAGAGAGAGAGTAAGAGAAAGAGAGAGAGAGAAAGAGAGAGAGAGAGAGAGAGAGAGAGAGAGAGAGAGAGAGAGACTTTGACTTACTGTTTCACTTATTTATGCATTCATAGGTTGATCCCTGCATGTTCCCAGACCAGGGGTTGAATCCTAAACCTTGGCATATCCAGACAATGCTCCAACCAACTGAGCTACCTGACCAGGGCTTGAATGCTTTTTAAAGATGTGTTTGTGTAAGGACTCATACACAGTGCATGAGTTGTTCCAGGATGGCCTTCCAGGAGATCTTGAAGAAGGAAATGGGTTCTTATGGTCTGCGATAAAATTTTTAAAGTTAATACTTCGTTAGGGAGATAGAATGTAAAATATCTCTTTAGCTCTGTGATTAGTCTGTTATTAATATTACAAATATATTAGATGGATATGACTGCTGAGACTATATAACTGATAGATCATGGCATGGAATCGTGGTGTGTAGATAGGTAGATAAAAAGATGAGCTAGATAGAGGTTTTATAAATCTTTCTCTTTGAACTCTTTGTTGCACTGAAAGTTAGGAAGAGAGGCCCAGAGAGTTCAAATTACAGATTTGCACTTAGCTCAGACTAGATTTTGCAATGTTTTCCTTGTATTTGTAATGGGTAGTGTTGTAAAAGACATTACTACTTAATGATGCTAGAAAGCAGAGATGTACCAACTTCTTTTGTAACTTTGCATCTTTTTACCAGGGTAAAATAATTATTTTAAATTAATAATACAGTTCTAGCTTTAGGATTCGCTACTACATTTTTATCTACAGAACCAGACACTTTTGAAACTTTATAATGGAAATTCTAACAAAGGTTTAAGTTACCACTGTGAGTCTCTGCTATAAAACCATCCATGCAAAGAACATGGTTCATTTATCCACAATGTCATCAACATTGGCCTTAAATTAAATCTTCATACAGTTTAACAGGATATAGCAGGTGATTTATTTGTGATATATATGATATAATAATAAAAATATCAGTGCACCAGATCCAATGTTTTGCATCTTAGTAATTCTTTAAATTATTTTTCATTTGTCATTTATTAAAAAAGTCAAAGTAATTTCACATGACATCAATATGCATAGAACACAGTGTATATAACAGTTAAACTCTTCTAAAATATTTCTTGTAACCAACAGTAATTTATTAAGTAATAAACCAGGAAGCTCATTAATGCAAAACCATTAATTTTCTCCTTTTAATATTATGAGAGAGATTCCATTTTAATTTCAAATGTGAATGGTTGATATAAGAGTGCAATTTTTTACCAGTAGTTACAGACTGATTACATTTTGTTTATGTTAAATAATTCTCAAGTTTTAATAATCTTTGGAATGTTACTCAGCATTCTATTAATAATAATAGTGTTCAAACAAATTTTTGAATCTTAAAACGTATCTGATATTTTCCAGGTGAGGTTTGAGGCTTTTGCAATAGACAAAGCACACACTTTGGTGCTTGTGGTTTAAGTAGAGACAAACATAGACACAGATAAATACCAGGAGGTCTCACCTTCACAATGGTTGAACTAGAACATTTACTATCTAGGAGATTTTGGGACATACAGGTGTTACTCTTTGTGGCCTCTTGACATGCTGACCAGCTGGTTTTCACATTTTGACACACACATTTCTCTAACAAATGTCTCTTAACTCTCTGCCCTACCCCAATGCTCCTACCACATACATCCATGTATGCACTAGTATTAATGTCAATGACTTACAGATGCCTAGCATTTGGAAGGTGGTACTCAATAAACATTGGTCTAATGAGTTATCTTAATTGATTTGCTTTGAGTGAAAAAAAGGTTCTCAACTATTTACAAAATAGTTGCTTCTTATTTCCTGGTATATGCTATTTAGCACAACTCCAGACCCAGCTAGACCTATTGGACAATAGGGAAGGACAACAGAAAGAAGGTAGAGTGACAGAGCCAGGTGGAAGAAGACAAAGAATATTCTATGTGTACAATGTAGGAACTCCAAGTTCTTATGGTCATAGAGTGAAGTTGGGTATTATCCATGAAAGTAAATTTATTTGTTGTCACCCTAAAACCTGCCCAGGAAGGCAAGGGGATCTAATGAATAGAGCTCTGATTGGTAGAAAACTCATGGTTGGCTGGTAGGGAGAATTGGAGTGGTCAAAACAGCCCAACCGTGCCTTATCAGAAATGTTATTTCCACTTTAGTTACTGAGGAGACCCAGATGGATGGAGGTTTTAAGAGTATCCAATGTGCCTCATGAGAGAGCCAGCAATAGGATCCATCCACTCTAAGAGGGGCAATTATCAGGGTCTTAGAATGTGGGTATCAGCAGTCATAGGGCACTGCTGGGTTTTGGCCTTGCCCTTTCTATAACTGTGTGCAGTTGTGCAATAACACCATACAAGCTAGAAGAAGCAGCTTTGCATTAAACAGTACACACAATAATAATGCCTAATTTAAACTAGATTTTTTTGGATTACACAGAGTTTACTAAAATTGGAGAGCCTGACTAGCTTAGTGTAGGAGCAGCTGGAGCCCAAGAGTCAAAGGAAGTATGTCGGGTGCAAACTAAAGCAAACTCCTTGTTTATAAACATCTGATTTGTGAAAGTAAAATGTATTCTTGTTAAATGCCAGAGGACTATTTATTGTTTTACTTTTGGAGTATGTGGGAATTAATTACTTGGAATAAAAAGATCTGGGACAGAGTTCCAGTTCCTCAAATCTGGGGGGAGAAAAACCCAAGATAAAAATTAAGATTAATTAGGAAAAGACATACAGCTGTGTAAAAATATGAAATATTATTTTGTGTTATAGTTTATCCCACTAAATCCTCTCATCAGCTCACTGAACTCTCTCAGTTGAATCCCAACGGCTTATTCACCCACCCCTGCAGATGCCCCTCTTCTTTGCAACGCGTTCATACTAATAATTGTGAATAACCCCTATGGAAAGAGAAACAAAACGGGCAAGAACCGTTCAATATTTAAAGGGTGTTTCTGTGAGGACAGAATGAGGAATTGGCTACAAGCTGGGGAAGAAAAAGAAGGAAATCCATAGGGGAGGATGAAGAGACATCTTTATGGCCCAGGAAATGGAAAACTTTGGTTGAGAGTTCCAGAGAAATGAATCTGGGAGCTGACTCAGTGCCAAGCTGTATGCAGAGCCAACAGATGGAGAAGCATTTTTATTTTAAACAATTCTCAGAGACACTTGTTCTGAAAATGTGATCCCTTGACCAGCAGAAGTATCTGTAAACTTGTTAGAAATGCACATTCTTGGGCCCAACACATGATCTACTGAAGCAGAAACTCTGTATTAGACTCCAGAAATATATGTTTAACAAAATATGTTGGTGATGCTGATACATACTCAAGTTTGAGAACCACTGCTCCAAGATGAAGGGTACTGGTGATGAAGTATGCCTTAAATACTCACTCTCATCTTTGTCATTTATTCTGATCTACTGTCTACAAATGTTGATGCTGGTTTTTTTCATGAAGTGACTAGGAAGTGCCAACTAAAGGCACTAGCTAATTGTTAGATATCATACCACATTTTTTTAAATGAATACTTTTTAAAAATATGTATTTTATTGATTTTAGAGAGGATTGGAGAGGGATAGAGAGATAGAAATATCAATGATGAGAGAGAATCTTTGATTGGCTGCCTCTTGCATACCCATACTAGGGATTGAGCCCACAACCCCACCATGTGCCCTCACCTAAAATCAAACCAAGAACTCCTGGTTCATAGGTCAATGCTCAAACATTCAATCAGGTTTGCTGGGCTCATGCCTCATTTATGAATGGCCCTAACTAGTTAAGTGACTAAAAAAATCTGAGAATTGCAGTGGTCTAGTTATGACACCAGGGATAACAACCAAATGTGAGTAATGATAACCATGTCATAAATTCCACCTAGCCTAAAGATACTAGTGATTATATATATATATATATATATATATATATATATATATATATATATATATATATATGATACCAGTGATTATAAGACACAAGTGAAAGGTGATTAAAAATTAGAGATATTAAAATTTTTATAAAGTGTTTGAAATGATGAATTATGACAAAAGAGAATAGCAATATATGCAGTTACAATTATAATTAACATAGACAAGGTAATACTAGTAAGGAAATAAAGCAGGCACTAGTGAGTGCACTAGGAAGAAGACGCAGTTCTAGAACAGAAAGTAGGAGATATGTTGAGAACAACATCCAAAATGTTGGTCTACTGGCTTCCTTGATTATGGATCCTAAGGCCAGGGGTAAGGCAAATCTATGGTTGAGAGATTTATGGTCTGCTTGTGGGAATTAGAAAGATCTATTCAGGTCTGTGCACAATATCAGGGGGGAGTCAATACACCCAGACATTGGCATGTTGGGAATGGAAGGCCACTAAGGACTGAAAGAATGAAGGAGGTCATCCAGAGTCACCATGAAGTATTATTACCGCCTTCACAATTCTTTCTTCAGACTGCATCATCTATCTTCACTGGGGCCCAGATAATTGAGAGTATAAAAATAATGTATTTTTTATTCTGCCTGTGCAAAGATTTATATACCTCAACTTTGGTTATGGGATTATGGTCACAGTTGTATATGTTGAGAGTAAGGGCAGTGTCTTAGTCCCTTTGGGTTGCCATAAGAAAGTACCACAGAGACACAGAAGATGGTAGTTGGCAGGACAGAAAAAAATGAGGGAGTGAAAGGGGAGTATGTGGACGTGCTGTGTGTGTACGCATATGTGTGTGTGGAGGTTGAGTAAGGGAGAGTTAGATCCTACAAGATTCTCAGGGACTGTCAGATCAGGCTCTCTTGGAGCAGGGAGCCCCAGCTACTATTGTGGGCATTCCAGAGTGGCTGATGCTAGCACACATACCATGCCATCTTGAAGGGTAGAGCTGCTTTGACTAGGATCCCAGCCCTACCACCACTCAGACTGGCCTCAGATAAAAAATGAGACCCTACAGCCAATATGGACAAAGACCTGCTACCATAGTTGCAGACTCACAGACACTGACTCCACCCATACTGTTCTCAGGCTACTGTGAGTCCCCAGAGTGTGTTCCCCTCCCACCTTGGCAGCACAGATTTCATGCATCCCAAGCTGAGCCCCTGACTGTTGGTGGATGTGGATCCCACCTGGACCTCAGTGGCAGCATCTCCTGGACACCCAGCTCCCCCCACCTGATTGTCAGCATGCATAGACCCCACTGGGATTGCAGCACCAGCATCTCCGGGGCTGCTGAACCAGCCACCTAACTGTGAGTGCATGTGACACTCCTGCCAAGGCTTCCATCGCAGCTCAGACCCCACACAACAACTGGGCACTTGGACCCAGTAACAGCAGAAATGGGGAGATAAAACAACCCCCAAAAGAAAGAAAAAGAGAAATCTCTTCCAAAAAAGGGGGGGGAATAATGAAATGAAGGCATGTAATATGTCCAAAAAATAATTCAGAGTGATGGTCATACAGTTCATAAATCATATGGTTGAGAAAATCAATAACCTATGAAAGAACCAAAAATAAATCAAAAGTGATATAGCTATAATAAGGAACATGATGAAAGGTTTCAAGAGCAGAGTAAGAGATGTGGAGGACTGAATTAGTGAACTATAAGACAGAGCAAAGAAACAAGTCCAATCTGAACAGCAGTTGGAGAAAAAAGTTAGAAAGCAGGAGGAGAGACTAAGAGGGCTTTGGGATAACATGAAACAGAGTATCATACCCTGTTTCCCCAAAAATAAGATAGTGTCTTATATTAATTTTTGCTCCCAAAGATGCACTAGGTCTTATTTTCAGGGGATGTCTTATTTTTCCATGAAGAAGAATACGGTACACATTTATTGTTAAATGAAAATAAAGGAAATTTATTACCTGTATATGGTACGGTATGACGGTAGTTGTCAACACAAACCAGACAAACTGTGAATCCTACAGTATTAAGAATTTACTCATTTATTCAATGACAATCATGTCATCATCTTCTGGAACATAATCATAACAATCCAATTCCTGAATTTCCTGGTGAATTTCTTGTGACTCCATTTCTTTCAGAATCAGTGGACCAAATCTCTCATGTTTAGCAATAGCAGTCTTTAAATGAGTACTTCTTGTCAAGGTAGCCTGCTCGCAGTGCATTTGCAATGCAACTGTCAGTGATTTTCTCCCATGAATTCTTTATCCAAGTCACAACTTCTTGCAGTTTAGGTTTCACAAAGTTTCCACACTGATTTCTCTCCATTCACACATCAGGACTCTGCATAATGTCACTGGTTGTTAGATACCAGTCGGGGCGGCCCTAGCAACCAGTTTAAGGTAAATTAATTTTCATTCTGAGACAGAGCCTGGGGGCCTTATTTTCAGGGGAATGCCTTATATTTCACTCAGAAGGAAACCTGTAAGTAGGTCTTATTTTCGGAGGATGTCTTATTTTGGGGGAGACTCGGTATGTATAATAAGGGTGCCAAAAGGTCAAGAAGAGCAGCAAGGAATAGAGAACCTATGTGAAGAAATCATGACAAAACTTCCCTGAGATGGTGAAGTAAAAAGTCACCCAAGCACAGAGAATATCAAACAAGATGAACACCAAATGACCCACCCCAGTAATTCCACTTCTAGGAATATATCCCAAGAAAACAGAAATACCAATCAGAAAAGATATATACACCTCTCTATTCATAGCACACACTTTATAATAACTATGATTTGGAAACAGTTTAAATTCCCATCAGTAGATGAGTGGATTAAAAAAATGTGGTATATCTACACAATGAAATACTATGCTGCTATAAAATAGAAGGAATTCTTACCATTTGCGGCAGCATGGATGGAACTGGCAAGCATTATGCTAAGCGAAATAAGCAAGTCAGTGAAAGATAAATATCTCGTGATCTCACTCATTTGTGAAATATAATGAACATAAGCTATTGAAAAAAAATAGAACCAGAGTCATAGAACCATCCAACAGACTGTCCAATCTATGAGAGAAGGTCGGGGGTAAGGGGGAAAAAGATCAACCAAAGGATTGTATGCATGCATATGAGCATAAACAATGGACACAAACAGGGGAATGGGGTGAGGGCATGTGCTGGAGGTGGAGGCAGATGGGGATTGATCAATGGGGGGGGGGGGGGAGAGGAGACCTATGTAATACTTTAAACAAAAAATAATATTTTTTTTTAGAAAACTACCATAGACTGGGAGGCTTATACACAGCAGAAATTTATTTCTCACAGTTCTGGAAGCTGGAAGTCAGAGATCAGGGTTCTAATATAAGCTCTCTTCCTGATTTATATAGACTGCTGACTTCTCATTGTATCCCCTCATAGTGAAAAGAGGGTTGGTTAACTAACTAGCTCTCTGATCTTTCCTAATAAGGGAGAAAATCCCATTCCTGAAGGTTCTATCCCCATCATCTGACAGCCTCACCTAAGGTCACTTTCAAAATACTCCCACATTGGGAAACTGGTTTCAGCACATGAATTGGAGAACATTGAGTCCATTGCAATTAGGAATGCCTTGGAATATAGGTATTTTAAAATTAAAAATGGGGGTCAAGAAAGTGTCAACTAAAATAAGTTTGAATCTCTGACTGAGGAACTAAAACTACCTTTCCTAAGTATCTAACTTCAGTTTGAGATATTTGTACCTGTCTTTTTATTCTCTCATGGGGCACATCATACAGGGCATAATTTTCTACTTGGTCACATATAGGAGGTTTTTGAGACAGGTTTATTATGATTACATCTCCTTCTCACTGTTAGCTTCTGAGAAACCCTAAAATGTTTGAATTTGAAGGTCATACTCAACTCCATGAAAAATTAGATCATTTATATTCCAAATAACTCCTTATTAAAATGGGAAATATAATTCTTATGAGGATTTTTAGGAGAACTTTAGAAATTTTTTATTAAATATTTTAAATAAATAAAGTGATCCCATATAATAAAGAGCTAACTAATTAGACCGATGGCGGAATGACCTCCTGGAACAACCTTCCAACAACCTTCCAGAATTGCCAGTGGGTAGGGGGTGGGGCCATGGGGCCGTGAGGCAGCCAAGGCTGTGAATGCTGAGGCAACCAGTGCTGCAAGGGCTTACTCTTGCACGTATTTCATGCATTGGGCCTCTAGTATAAAACATAAAATTATCTTAATTAAATAAGAACAGTTAAAACCTATTTATATGGTAAAAGGCCTGTGGTCGTGATCCTGTTATGGCGTCACAAGCAAACAATTGGTCACCAGGAGGTGCATGGAGCATCACTTGCAGGCTGGGACTCTTGGCTTGCATGGTGAGGCGGGGATCCCATGGTTCTGGTGGAGGGGACTTGTGGCAAAGAGGACACAACAAGGTGTGCGGTGGATGGGTGGGTCCACGCTCTGAAGAGGGCATGGGGGATGGGCGCCAAGTAGGCAAGGAAGTGGAGCGTGGTGCAGGTTTCTAGGTGGTGAGCAGAGGTGCTCCCACCTCAGGGAGAGGGGCGGGAGCATATGCAACAGGCAGTCAGGGGAGGCAGCAAGCACATGGGGGAAGGGTGTGAGCTGGGAGCCTTGTGGGGAGCTAGCAGTGTCCATGGAAAGTGTAAGGCATCTCTGGGCCGTGGACATGGCCTTGATGGCAGGCTAGGTGTTGGGGACACTACAGGCACACAATTTAATCATGCACTGGGCCTCTAGTAGTTAACATAAAATAAGAATCATATACAGCATGATTCATATTTTTTTAAATTAACCCCATGCTATGCTAAGCATGAATTGAAAACAACTGCACTAATAAGACAAAACTGGGCCCACATGAACCTATCAAAATATTAAGCATATTATTCCAAATGAGAGTCCTCAATGACTAGCTATACTTTGCAGCAACATCTTTCTATAGAAGAAATATTTGTAATTCTCAGTTGGTTGGTTACGATTAACCAATTACATTTTTTTTCAGGGTAATTTTATCTTTCTAACCCTATGTCCAGAGACATGCTCGGTAAACTTTGGCCAGAGCATACCTTGCTGTAGGGTTAGGTTGGTGGAGGCCACATATGCCCTTCTTGCTTTTAGGAATGGTGTGGCCTCCGTGAGAGTCTCTGAAGTCTGTCTGTGTTCCACTCTCAACTCTCCCTCTTGTCTATCAGTTTTAGCTTATACATATGTCCTCCAGTGATTTCAAAAATTTTTAGTATTTTTCTTTTTTAAAAAAAATTTAAATTCTTCATTGTTTAAAGTATTTCATGAGCCTCCTTTTTCCCCGTTAACCTCTCTCCAGCCTCCCTCACTCCCCAGAATGTGCTCTCACCACCTGTTGTGTCCATTGGTTTTGCTTATATGCATGCATACAAGTTCTTTGGTTCATCTCTTACTCTCTCACCCCCGACCTTCCCTCATAGTTTGGACAGTCTGTTCAATGCTTCTATGACTCTGGTTCTATTATGATTCCTCAGTTTATGTTGTTCATTATACACCAGAAAGAAGTGATATCATATGATATTTACCTTTCTCTAATTGGCTTATTTCACTTAGCATAATGCCCTCCAGTCCCATCCATGCTGATGCAAATGGTAAGAATTCCTTCTATTTTATAGAAGCATAGGATTCCATTTTGTAGATGTACCACCATTTTTTAATCTACTCATCTGCTGATGGGCACTTAAACTATTTCCAAATCTTAGTTATTGTAGATTATGTTGCTATGAACAAAGAGGTGCATAGTTTCTTTCTGATTAGTGACTCTGTTTTCTTGAGATATATTCCTGGAAGTGGAATTAATGGGTCAAATAGAAATTCCATTTTTAAGTTTTTGAGGAAATGCCACTATTTTCCACAGTGGCTGCACCAGTCTACATTCCCACCAGCAGTGCACAATGGTTCCTGTTTCTTCATATCCTCACCAGCACTTGTTCTTTGTTGATCTGTTGATGATAGCCATACTAACAGGAGTGAGATGGTACCTATTGTTGTTTTGATTTGCATTTCTCAGACGATTAGTGACTTTGAGCATGTTTTCATATGTCTCTCAGCTTTCTGTGTGCCCTCTTTTAAAAAGTATCTATATATGTTCTTTGCCCATTTTTTATTGGATTATTTATCTTTTGTTAAGTTGTATTAGTTCCCTACAAATTTTGGAGATTAGACCCTTATCTGATGTAACATTGGTAAGTATGTTCTCCCATGCAGTGGGCTTTCTTGTTATTTTGTTGATAATTTCTTTCACTGTGCAGAAGCTTTTTATTTTTATGTATTTCCATTTGTTTATTTTCTTCTTAGTTTCCATTGCCCTAGGAGCTGTATCAGTAAAGATATTGCTATGACAAATGTCTGCTATTTTGCTGCCTATGGCTTCTTGTAGGATCTTTATGGTTTCCCATCTTACATTTAAGTCCTTTATCCATTTTGAGTTTATGTTTGTGAATGGTGTAAGTTGGTGATCTAGTTTCTTTTTTTGTATGTATCTGTCCAATTTTCCCAATACCATTTATTGAAGACACTGTCTTGACTCCATTGCATGCTCAAATATTAATTAAGTATAATGGCTTGGGCAAATTTTTGGGATCTCTGTTCTGTTTCATTTGTCTGTATGTCTATTATTGTGCCCATATGAGGCAGTTTTGAGAACAGTGGCTTTGTAGTATAGCTTGATATCTGATAATGTGATCCCTCCAACTTTGCTCTTTCTCAAGATTACTGCAGCTATTCCAGGTCCTTTTCTATTCCAGATGAATTTTTGGAGAGTTTGTTTTAAGTCTTTGAAATATGCCATTGGTATTTTAATGGGAATTGTATTGAATCTATAGATTTATTTGGGTAGTATAGACATTTTAATGATTTTGATTCTACCAATCCATGAACCCAGTATATTCTTACATTTGTTTATGTTTTCCTCTATCTGTTTTTTTGTTTTGTTTTGTTTTGTTTTTTGGAAAATTCTATAATTTTCTGAGTAACTCCTTGGCTAAATTTATTACTAGGTATCTTAATTTTTTTTGTTGCAATGGTAAATGGGATCGTTTTTGTTTTTGTTTTGTTTTTAATTTCTCTTTTTTGAGTTCATTATTCATCAATAATGCCATAGCTTTCTGGGTGTTAATTTTATATCCTGTTACGTTGCCAAATTCATTCATTAATTCTAGTATATTTTTGATGGAGACTTTAAGGTTTTCTATGTACAACATCATGTCATTATGAATAATGACAGTTTTACTTCTTCTTTTCCAATTTGGGTGTCTTTGATCTCTTCTTCTTGTCTGATAGCTATAGCTAGCACTTCTAGTACTATGTCAAACAGCAGTGGTGAAATGGGCATCCCTGTCTTGTTCCTGTTCTTAGGGGGAATGGTTTAGTTTTTGCCCATTGAGTATAATGTTGGCGAAGTTTTCTTTTCTTAAAAGAGGTAATAAAAATATAAAAATCTACTGAGTAAAAAGTAGTTTATTCTCAGTAGGAAGACAACTTCAGAGAAATTGGACATATTGAGAATACTGGCAAGAGGTAGAATGGGAAAGAATATGGGTTCTGGAGTTCGTGTCCAGGGTAGTGATTCTGCCACCCATTACCTAAGCTCATTACATAATCTCTCCAAGTCTGTTTTTTCTTCTATATAATGGAACTCATAACCCCTACCTTTTAGAATTATTGTAGGAGACATAATTTTTGTGATAAGTTTACAAAACCTAAGCAATCTTACAATTTGGATAGGTACAGAAAATTTAGTACTTTTATTTCATTTAATATTAACCTGCTCTTTCTCCTGAGCCTCCACTCATGCTGAAATAAAAAATAAATAACAAGCAGAAACTGATTTGGCTCAGTGGATAGAGCATTGGCCTGCAGACTCAAGGGTTCCTGGTTCGATTTCGGTCAAGGGTATGTACTTTGGCTGTGGGCACATCCCCGGTGGTGGGTGTGCAGGAGGCAGCTGATAGATGTTTCTCTCTCATCAATGTTTCTAGCTCTCTATCCCTCTCCCTTCCTCTCTGTAAAAAATCAATAAAATATATTTTAAAAAATGATAAATAAATAACAAAAACTACATTAAACTTTGAAGTAAAACTAACAGATAAATTATCAAATCTCAGTAGCCCCAAAATCCAGTGTGGATGTGGTCTAGTGACTCTCTTCTAATTGGTAACTCAGGGAACCAGGCTTCCTCATCTTTTAACTCTATCATTGTCAAACTCTCACAATCACCCTAGACATTAACATCTACCTGGTAGATGGAGAAAAGGAACTAAAGGGTGCATGTTCAACACTTAGCTGTCTAGGCCAGAAAGAAACATACATTACTTATAATCATTGATTGTAACAATGCAATTACTACATTTTGTTGATAACTATTCAAGTGGCCTCCCTAGACATAAGAGGAGCTAGGAACACATCTCCCAATTACATTTCTACAATATGGAAGGGTAGCACATATTTTTGTCATAAATGATTTCTTCTTGACTTTCAAATATCCAAGCATACCTTTCATATTAGGTATAGTGCTGCTGCCTCTAATGTAATGCTTCCGGAGAGTAGGCGCCTCTCCATGGGACTGCTGATCACATCAGTCTATGACCTCTTGGAGAGTAAGGCTGACTTATTCAACTTTTCATCTCCAGCAACTAGCTGTGTTCTAGCACACAGAAGATGTTTAATAATGTTTGTAGAATAAATCAATATAAAATGAGCTATTAAAGCAAGTTGTAATATATCTTACTTTAATTCAGTAGTTTTCAAAGTATGGTTCCCAGACCAGCAAGTTCAGCATTATCTGGGAGCTTCTTAGAAATACAAATTCTGGGCCCTACTTCTGACTTACTGAATCTTGGGTACCACCCATAAATCTCATATTTTTTCTTTCAGGTGGTTCTGACACACTCTATAAAATTTGAGCACCATTGCACTAGGTTGTTCATTAACATTTTTCCTAAGAATGTCCAGGTTTAAAAACTTGTATTTACAAAAGAGCTAAATCTGCTTCTTTTCTTGTTTAAGTAAAAGCTATTGAATTTGATAAGTAAGGAATTTCCTTAGATATTTTTAAAATATTTTTTATTTGGTGGGCCACATGCAAAGATTCCATGAGTTTATGAACAATGTGTTTTGAACCCTGACATTTTATAACTTTCGCAGAGACATCCTGTCATTGTTTTATGTACAGAATTTCCATTGAGTTAGGTGAAGTGAAGAGAATAGGTCAATAGCAGGATATGGACTCAGATTACCTAAACAGTGATATGTCGCCCCTCCCATGGCTGAGTTCTTCCAGGCTGCATGCTTCATTGTCTGCTACTCTGGTGACTTCCTCATTCAGAGACACAAGGCTGCATGTAATCCCATGCTGTCCACGTATCACAAAGCTCAGGTTTTTAGTCATTTTTCACCATCCTTTGAAAAGATAGTTGCCTCCTAAGAAGACTACTATACTTTTTATTTTTAATTTTATTGTTAGACCATATTTAATTTATCAGTTTTTCCTGGTGGACTAAGTCAAGTTATCTAATAGTCTATTTATCTAACAGACTAAATTTAAGATTAGCTAATAAAGTTGTATCTGAGACATATCACTTCAATTGAATTGGCACTGAATATCCTTCTGAGATGACTTTATGACAGCTAATCAGTGCCTTTAATGGGACACTTAATAATGCCACCATTTGCTTAAAGTAAATGTTCCAGTGTAATAGAACTATGCCAAATATCACTAATGTGAATACATGTAAACTAAGATGGTTCCAAATGTGTAAATTCACATTGTTTTGCTTTTATTATTCTTATAAAGAAATTATTGTCCATATTAAAATTTATTAATAATAATAATAATAATAATAATAATTTGTTTTTCTTCAGAATCCCCATGTAGGTTGACATAGTGACTGATGGTTTGATTACCAGCATACCCTTGGTAACAATTACAATCAGTGTTGTCTGAAATAAATAACAGATGTAACTCACTATAGAACTTAAGTTTTTCTCAAAGTACCAGGACAGTTTCTCAAATATTAATGTGAGCTAACCACCTGCAGCTCTTGTTAAAAATGTGGCCTCTAATGCAGTAGATCTGGAGTAGAACTGGATGTAGAACACTGATTTTAATGCTGCCCGTCTACACATTTTTTTGGTGCATAGACACTAGAAGGCATCGTATGGGAGCCAATAGAAAAACAATGAAGAATAATACAACAGACACTCTTACAAACTGTTGCAATTTCTACATTTCCTATGTATTAACTATCCAACTTGTGCGAATTTTTTGAGTAGTGTATTTGATGGTAAGAATAGTCTTGCATTTCTAGCCAAGATACAATAATGGAGTTCATGCTTTCACCTGCTTGCTAATGTGGGAACAAATGTGAATATAGAATGGCTAGAAATGGCATATTCACTTTCAAGCTTGCAAGAATAATAGTATAAATATTTGCTCTAGATTATTTACTGTCTGTGTATTTTCTCTAGATAACATACTGTCCTTGTAAGAACTGGCAGAGCAGCCACTCGTTCTGAAGTGCGAGCTTTTTCCTTTCATAAACATCGTGTGCCTTCTCCAGAGCAACTTGCACTTTCATAATGATCACAAAGCTATGCTTTCTTAGAAAATCAATTCTAGGACATCTCATGGCCAGTTTTATTTGGGCTTCCATGTAGATCCCATTTCCCCCCAGTCACAGCAGAAGCCTCTTTATTTTCTTCCCTCCACAGACTTCTCCCTCTCACCCTACCCCTCACCGTTGGGTTCCTCTCAATGAACCTGATTGAACAAGAGCAGTCAACTCGGAGTGGTACTCTTCTTTGTAATTACTGTTATTTTTAACTTGAGAAAACCACCTGGTAGGACCGCTGCCTGTGTGCCAGTCAGAGACAGCTGTTCTCGGTGTCTGCCACAGCCATGCCGCAGCCGGCTGGGAAATAAGCTACAAGCAGGAGTTTGGCGTAGGGTCAGTTTGGACCTAAGGCCTCCCTAACAGCTCATCTTCACTCTGGTTTGCTGGCATCATCAGCAATGCTCCTCCGAGGCAAAGAGAATGCTGCTGTTCTCCTGCTCTGACTCCGCAACACATACAAACGCACACGCGCGTGCACACACACACAAATATGTGCACACACAGACACACATTAATTTTTCCACATACTCTCCGTGGAGTGGAAAGGAAAGTCTTGTAAGGAATCGGATGAGTGCCACATTGCCTTCGGCTATACTGTAGGTGCTTTGGATAGAGCTTGTGAAGAAACATATGGGCCTCATGGCAGAAACATCTGCTTGTTCAAAGTAAAAAAATAAAAAATAAAAGTTGCTCCACTGTTAATTTGGAACTTCTAGAAGGAAAGCTGATGGTGATTAAATGGAAGGAGGCTGCTGAAGGGATTTTTCTGCCCATATCCTTCCAGCTGAGGCATCCCCATTCCCTTGAGTTTTAAACAGATATCATTAAAGATGTGTTCTGTGTTTAGATTCTAAGGAGATTTAAGAAATCCTCTTACTAGGCAAGTTCAAAAATTGGATCACCCCTTCATCCAAACAAGTATTAAGGGAGAGAGAGAGGAGATTTAGATTTGCACCAAACAGCCATTATGGTCAAGATTTCCAAAAAGGATTCTTGTACCTTCTCCCAAAATTTGAGACATTTTAAAAGACAATTAAGAACTGAAAGCAACTGGTCACGGTTTTCAAAATTGTAATTTTAATACCCAGAAATGATTTGATAACAAGGACATCTATAATACAATTTTAAAAAATTTACTCACTTGAAAATGGTCTAAAAATATAACATATCACGAAGACTATAAGTTTCTTTAAAATGAGCACCTATGGTCCTGGCCCTATGTGGCTCAGTTTGTTGGAATGTTGTCCCTTACACTGAAAGATTGTGAGTTTGATCCCCTGTCAGAGCTCATATAGGAGACAACAGACTGATGTTTATCTTACACATCGATGTTTCTCTCTCTCCCCACACCTCTCCTTTCTTCTCTAAAATCAATATGCATGTCCTACTTCTTAAAATTAGCACTTATGATCATAAGAATAAATAATTTTATCTTTATTCTAATATAACAAGTGGAGACCATAGTCCTTTACTTATACTTGAGTACACTGAGTGGCCAGATTATTATGATCTCTGAACTCATAATAGTCTGGCCACTTAGTGTATATCCTATATAATAAAAGGCTAATATGCAAATTGTCCCCCCAACCAGGAGTCCAACAAGCAGGCAGACTGGCCAACCTCCCATGTCCCCTCTCCCTGGCCAGACCCCACCCATGCACAAATTCATGCACTGGGCCTCTAAAATATATATATATATATATATATATATATATATATATATATATATATAGTGGTCAGATTATTATGTGTTCAGAGATCATAATAATATGACCACTCAGTGTATATAAAACATATAGGAAACTCCACTGCCCCATGTTTGCTTAAGTAAGGATCCATAGATGCTAATGAAATCATTATGTGTCTACTAACTGGGTTACCACAAACACATGTGTATATGTTGTATGTGTATGTATACATACAAATATGTGTGTGTACATAATATATATTCAAAGTATAATTTAATTTTTATAATTTAAGTTATATATTTACAAATGCCTATTATTTCTTCACATAGTAAATATGTGACATGATACAAAACAAAGTATTTTTCTGAGGCATGAGATTAAGAATGTTCTCTTTTCTTCTTTTTGTCCAACTGTAATTTCTGAATTTTTTAGACTTAGCATCAACTACTTATGTCATAAAGCAAAAATAAAGAGTGAGAGGAGAGAAAACTTTTACAGGGTAATTTTACCTGCTTTCAGGTCACCTGAGAAGTTCTGGAGCTCAGCTTTAAAGAAGAGCAGGCACTGATGTTAAGAATATGCCCCAGCAAGGTACATTTCTGGTTGTTAGGGATCCTCTTTATTTAGAGAAGAAGTTCTTAAACTACTCTCCATGGGCAAATGCTAGCCTATAACCTGTTTTGTAAATAAAGTTTTATTGGAACACAGTTATAACCATTGATTTATGTAGTAGCTAGGGTTGTCTTTGACCACAACAGCAAAGTTGAGTAGTTTCCACAGAGACTATGTGACCCACAAAAATAAAAAATATTTACTACCTGACCCTTTATGGAATGTTTCCTGACTCCTAACTTAGAACATATATCAGGGCAAGAGACTTCTAGAATGTTTAATACAGAGCCTACCTATTCCAATGCTTAAAAGCTATGGTTGGTGACATTGTCAAAATCTGAAACATCATTAAACCTTTAGCCTCATGATTTAAAAAATATATTATTTTATTGATTTCAGAGAGGAAGGGAGAGAGAGATAGAAACATCAATAATGAGAAAGAAACATGGATTGGCTGCCTCCTGAATACCCCCTACTGGGCCACAACCCTAGCATGTGCCCTTGACAGAAATCAAACTGTAGCCTCATGATTTTTAATACCATTATTTAAAGTAAATTCAGTTCACATGCATCTAATTTAATCAAATGTAATTTCAAAATGTGCTTTTGGAAGATATTTTTAGTGTTCAAAAAAGCACAGACATCCTTCCCAGATCCCAGACATTGTGCTCTTGCTGGTGTGAATAAACTCCAGACCGTAAAAATGAGTTGTAATTAAACTCCGAAGCAACAATGCCAAATATGTGTGAGCACTCTCTCTCTTTTTAAAGATGATCATTTGAGAAAAATTGCCCCTGAGAAAGTTGGCATAAGATCCTATTTTAAAATTAAAATGTCACAAGTGTTAATTCTGAACAAAGATAAGTCCCTCAATCAAGTTTCTTTCCTACATTTTATTTACCTTGGACATGGATATCAAGAAAATACTGTATGTCAGAGTAATTGCCTAAAATATACCTGTCCTCTTTAAGAAGGACCATTCATTCTTCAAGTTCAGTGTATACAGAGGGAAATAAATACAGATTTACTAATCACAAACCCAAGCACCCCAATCAAATTTGCAAACATGCATTGCTCACCTACCAGGGTTGAGTCTCTTAGATACTCAAGTGAGAGATTAGCTCAAAAAGCTCCCAATATAATTTATTTTGGGGTCTTGTAGCTCATGATTCCTTATGGACTGTGTGAGACCACCCTGGAGGATTTGGACTGCTTCATTTCCCCTACTCTTTTTCTTCATGGCTCTTCTTGTATGATAAGTATTTCCTTATCAAATCAAAGAGTTTTTTCCAAGCCTTCTAAGATAAAGGCTTAGGATCTGTGCTTAGTCATCAATCTTCTGTAATTATATGATTGCTGGTGATTGCATAACCCAAAAAATCAGCCTCCAATTAATTTAGTGCAAAACAAGAAGGCTGTGACAGAAATACTACATAAATATTAAGGTAGCATTATGAATGACATTCTTATTTTTAAAAAGTTAAAATCCTTTATAATAAAACAGTAATGTGCAAATTAACCACCACTCTGCTACACCCACAAGTCACGCCCCAAAACCAATCAGGAGCAAGTATGCAAATTAATCCAACCAAGATGGCTGTGGCCACAGAGAGAGTAGGAGGCTTGGACTTCTCCAGCAATGGAGGAAGTCAAGCTTTCCTCACACCCTATCCAGCCAGGCCTCCACTTAAGGGTACAAAGTTTCAATTATAGAAGATAAATAAATCCCAACAAAAATGGTGGCATCCACAGAGCTGGAGACAGCAGGAATTTTGAATTGCTCCCAGCAATGGAGGAAGCCAAGCTTCTACAGCCCTGGCCTGCCTTGGCCTCCTCTCAAGGCTATAAAGTTTCAATTATATAAGATAAATAAATCCCAACAAAAATGTCTGTGGCCATGGAACAAGAAGGAGGCTTGGCTCTGATCATGGCTACAAAGTTTCAATTATAGAAGATAAATAAGTCCCAGATACCAGGGCCTCCACTTGGGTTGCCCGGGGACATGGCCAGCCTGCAAACCACCACAGGCCCCTCACCCAGGCCGTCCCAAGCCCCAAGGGAACCCTCACCCTGATCCAGGATACCCTTCAGGGCAAACCAGCTGGCTCCCACTCTTGCACCAGGCCTCTATCCTATCTAATAAAAGAGTAATACAAATTGACCATCACTCCAACACACAAGATGGCTGCTTCTCTGTGGGCAAAGATCCTGCCCCTGTGTGGACACAAGATGGCCACCACAAGATGGCCAGCAGATGAGGAAAGTTGGAAGGGACCAGTCCTGTAAGGGAGGGCAGTTGTGGGAGATCAGGCCAGCAGGGGAGGACATTTGGGAGGGACCAGGCCTGCAGAAGAGGGGAGTTAAGGGCAACCAGGCCTGCATGGGACAGCAGTTGGGGGAGACCAGGCCTGCAGGGGAGGACAGTTAGGGACAAATAGGCTGGCAGCTGAGGGCACTTAGGGGCAAACAGGGTGGCAGGGGAGAAGTTAGGTATCAATCAGGCTGGCAGGGGAGTAGTTAGGGGATGATCAGGCTGACAGGCAGAAGCAGTTAGGGGCAATCAGGAAGGCAGGCAATTGAGCAGTTGGGAGCCAGCAGTCTTGGATTGTGATAGTAATGTCCAACTGCCCCACTGGTAGGATTGGGCCTAAGTGGGCAGTCAGACATCCCCCTGAGGGATCCCAAATTGGAGAGGGTGCAGGCTGGGCTGAGGGACACCCGCCATGCATCAATTTCTTGCACCAGGCCTCTAGTTTAATATAAAATCATTGGTAAAAAATAATAATAGATTTGCATCGAGTAGACAATTGATTTGATTTATCTTGTGTATATTTCCCAAAAGTTTTATGAGATAATTTTATTATTATAAGACTCAGGAAGATTAAATAACTCTCTGAAGATCATAAGTTAGTAAAAGGTAAAGCAATAACTCAAGCCAGGCCTATCTGATTGCAATGCTTTTGTTTTATTATCTTCCAACTTAGTACCTTGCACATTTCTTTGTGTACCCCATATAGTTGACTCCCCTTTTTTTGTTACACAAGAAATGCCAATTGTTTAAGTCTTGAAATAAAGGATATGTCTAAGTGAAATTGAGGTAAATTTGTATATCTTCATGATATTGCAATAGACTGTCAGGAGATAAAAAGAGGTGATGCCTTAATAGGCTTGATTTTACCATTTTTTTAATTTAAAGACTATAATTTTTATAAGTAATAAGCAATTTTTTCTCCTAGGGTGGAGACTAGAATTTATCTTTCTTTAGGAAAATTGTCTTAATGAACATTTAGTTAAGCATGTTTAGGGGCATGTTCCCTGTGTTCCTGACTAAGTTAAGAGTTAGGAGGTTTCCCTAAGCTAACAATTTAGGCTGAGATAGTAAGTATTCTCCTCAGTAAAGTGAATATATGCCCCTATGAGTTGGAAAGTTTTTTCCATTCTTAATTTGTAAGTGCACCATCTATGCCTATATGCTATGGTACAGTCTTGGTTGCTGCATATATGTGCAATGAAGCTTTTGATGATAGGAGTAGTAGCCCAATACACTTTAACTTCTCTTCCTGTTACACCAGAAAAAATACAGTGACATGAATTAGATGAAATTTGGTGCCTTATAAATTGGGTGCAACCATTGGTGCTTATTCCATATGGAATATACCAGATTAGAGGGTAATGCATTTGTCTACCATCAAAGCTATTTTATCAGAGCCGTAGGGTCAGATCAAGCTCATGAATGTGGGAGGTAGGATTTCACCTGTATGGTTTTTCCCATTGTAACCTTTCCTGGAAAAAGCTTAAAGAAGTGGGCTTAGCTTTGGGAAGCAAAGATTTCTTTATTGCCCATCTGGGCCCAAGTGTTAATTGGTTCTGGAAACAAAGGCAACAACTTAGTGGCAGTGTTCATGGTAGTGGGGTGAGCTATGCTTTGCCACATATAACTTCAGGAGTTGGTCAAGGAGCTGGCCTAGTAAGGAATTATAATATTTGTTTAGACTCTAAAAGAGTAGCTACATCTAAGAGTGACCTTCTACAAGATTGTCTTTGTCTTCAAGGTTCAGTAAAGCCAGTTGCCCTTTCAGGAATTTGCAGAGAAACAGTCTACCCAAAATGTGCTGTGGTATTCTCCCTTAGATTGATGTGTACCTGTATGGGCAGGTAGGCTGGGGGAAAGTAGAAGGCATGAGGTCAAGGTGTGGATCAGTAAATCAACAAAGTCACAAAAGTCAACCATGGCTGAGTAGGCAAGAGGAGTAGAAGAGGAAAAACCAGTGAGATCTGATCCCAAACATGCATGAGAGGATAGCATGGGCATGTTTCCTAGAAACAGCTCAGGGACACTTGGGGTCGGGGGCAATCTCCAGCAATCATGCCATTAAAGACTATGTGTTTTTTATTTTTATTTTTAAAAAATATATTTTATTGATATTTTACAGAGAGGAAGGGATAGAGATAGAGAGCCAGAAACGTCGATGAGAGAGAAACATCGACCAGCTGCCTCCTGCACACCTCCCACCGGGGATGTGCCCACAACCAATGTACATGCCCCTGACCGGAATCGAACCCGGGACCCTTCAGTCCACAGACTGTCACTCTACCACTGAGCCAAACCGGTTTCGGCAGGACTATGTGTTTTTTAAATAAAAGGTTGCTTGGTAATCATAGACTGTTGATACCTAGAGTTTATGTGTTACACGAGATAATAAAAATGGGTTTAGAAACAGTCTTATTTTTAACAGACTTCTCCTGCTGTGGTGGCAAATCTAGGGCAGCCTGCCCTGACTTCTCTTAGACCCACTAACTCCACTGAGGGCTTCATGTGTTCAATGTTATACAGATAATACAAAACATACTTCCTCATAAAGACCTACCCTGTCCCCTACATTCATGTAGAGACCTGTCAACTACTACTCTTCATGGGTTAAAAAAAAAAAAAAGTAGGGGAACTCTTCCAAAGAAACCAATGTGCAACATGCAAACCACTTCATTCCATGCCTTTTTCCCCGGGACTCCTCCTCCACAGAGGTTCATGTAACACATTCACTACACTCACCAGGTTTGAGCATTAGGGACTTTTATCACGGTGTGAGACCTGGCTACAGGTTCCATGTGCTATACATCATTTATTAATTTACTCAGAACCCCTCTTTGTATGAGGCACTACATGAGGAGATTAGATGATCACCATGTTCACTCTCATGTTGCTTACGGGCTCTTTCTGCAAGGATTTAAGAAGACATATATGAGTGACTATAACATAAAAATGGCAAGTTGGGATCACAATATAATAGGGCTCATACAATGATTGGAGGAAAATGGATGATACTGATTTCCTGAGGGAAACTGCTTTCTACTCAGATTTAGAATTCCTTTCTAAGGGGTCTGAGCACATAAAGGGCCTGGGAGAGCAAATATAGGACATATGCTCTGTGGATATTTCTTTTTTAACCAGGGCTAAACTTAAATTATAATTTTTTCTATAAGGTTTTTGTGTAAGCAAATCTGAAAATCAAAGTAAATTTTAATTTTTAAATATGGTTTTGTAAAACACGAAATATTGAAGTAAATGATTTTTCTGTTACCCTTCTTTTTTTCTCTTATGACTTCATAAAGAGCTGTGATGTGGGATGCTAAAGTATGTATCTCAGATCATATATGATCTCAGAGTAATTAAATACACCATTAGATAATCCCACGAAAATATGAGTTATTTTAAATATACTTTGATGGGTATCCTCTCTATCATTTATCAATCTGTTTATCTCTCTATCTATCATCTACCTATCATCTATGTACCTGGAATAAGGAAGGTAAAGCTGTCATTGACTGTGGAAATTTGGAGACTGGAATTACTTGCTCAGAATGGCTACTATTGTTCAACATGGGCCTTGCCCACTGAGTAACATAATATAAGCCTGTATTTCTCTTTAAAAATCTTTAGATTTTTCTTTGCAATTGGATAATTGTTATTTGCACTTAAACTTCTGTTATGAATGTAATTGAAAAAAAATATTCCAGGCTCATGGTAATGGTTGATTGTTTCTACTACCAAAAACAAATACACATACAAAGCCAGAATCCAAATCCAAAATCCTTAGTTTGACCCTGTGGAATGTTAGTTCCATAGGAAGATGGATTTGCCTTTTCTCTGAGTGTGCCAGTATGAATAAATTTCAAAAACCCTCCCTGCCCAAGGAGCTGGAAAATAATATACACTGATGAGATTTAATAATTATATGAATACCTATAAAATAATAGTTCTGTAGTAAAAGATTCAGAGAAATATTCTCAGAAAGTAAGCCGCCTTATGGCTCTACCTGATTATTATAACTGTTGCTTTACCAGAGAAAATTTTCTATTTTCCATTATGATAGGTATTGGAATGGTTGGAAAATTCACATCCTGCCCTCAAGGAATTTAAAATCACTATGATCACCTTCCAGTTTGCTATAGTTATGAGTAGATCGTCTCTGGGAGGTGGCAGCACAAAAAGCTACCAACACAACATAGAGCTTATCATATTATAGCTTATTAGCTCCTTTTCAAAAGAAAAGGTTGGAATGTGGTCTGATGAACTGTCTAGCTCACTTTCTTCTTGAACAAGCTGCTCTTCTGGGCAGTTCTTTGAGCCAATAATATGTCTTTTTTGGTTCAATACCCTCAACAATCAGTGCTTCCCTCGTCTGGTTGATTTTTTCAGTCTGATTCCCTCCACTCCCTGTCTTTTTTTTTAAACTCTATTTATTTTATATTTATTAAGCTCTTGCAAAAACCCCCTCACTCTTTTACACACACACACACACACACACACACACACACCCTACTGCTCTGATAAAACTTCTTTGCCCCACAATAAATTAGCATATATATTATACGTTAGTATACACGATGTATGATGATATATGAGAGGTAAATAATGGATGCATGCAGCTCACTTATGAGTATTCATGCCTAGAAGTATGCATTCATTATGCCTTTGAAGAAATTTTAGAAAAGGTTTTAGAGTTTAGTAAAATCTAGGAGGTGAAATAGTTTCTGGCACAAAATATAAGCATGAGAAACAAAATGAAAGTTATTTAAAACACATGATTTCATTTTTCATGAACTGTAGAGATGAACAGTATTATATCTCTTTATTTTGGAGTAAAAAAAGGCACATTTCATTATAGAAAAAGTTAAAAAAAAACATTTTTAAAAGGTAAGAATATTGCAAAAGAAATCAACTGAATAACATAGTTGGGGGTGCTTTTCATTTTGTTTAAGAAAAAAATAAAACATAAAGATAAATTTTGATTATGACAGAATCAGCTGATAAAAATATGCCTGGGAAGAGAAATCTGTAATTTAGGAAAAGCCTTATAATAATTTATTTTTATAATCTGATCTGGCCACTTCCCTCAGAGCACATTCCATCTCTAGTGCAATCAGCAGTAGCTCCATCAAAGTCTGCCGAGTATAAATATTAACTCATCTTCAAAGAAGCATGTGAGTACTAAATTCAAACCTATTTTGCTTTTCTAGACAGGTAATAGATTATCACTATCTGCTTGGTTCCCTGTCGCTGCCTCCTGTGACCTTCAGAACTGAGATCACTAAAACACTAGAGATTCAGCCTTAATCAGTTTCTCAGTCTAGACTGGTCTCCAGGGACTTGGAAGGAGCCCAAAACTAACAGCACTCTGTCTCGACCACTTCAGAAATGCTGCTGGTCTAGCTCTGACTGTAGAGTCTAATAAAAAAAAAATTGAGATCACTATGTATATCCTTGCCTTTCCCATTTCACTAAATGACCCTCAACTTCCCCTCTTCCCCATCATTCCACAATTAGAATTCTGCCCATGAGGTCCAGTCTCTATGTAGGTACCTGCCACCAGCTGTCTGAACTTCTTAATGGCATGAGGCATATCTTTCCAGATTCAGAACCATTGCTTACTGTTGGATCCCGCCCCTTTCCCAGTGCTAACTCCCAGGCCTGCTCTTCAAGTTTCTCCCTATCACTTATTCTGCCTCCCAAGTCCCGGTTTCTTCCTATTACTTGTTCTGCCTCCCAATTTCATCCTGGTCTCTAGATTTCACCTTCCTACACAGGCCTTTTCTGCCACTGATTGAGCAATATAAGCACTCTTCAAAGTATCATCTAATCATCCTGGCTGAGCTTTGTATTGTCTCCAAAGAATTGTTTCACAGGCTTTCTTATGATTAGACACATTCACAGATATAAGAGGACTCAGAGATCATGCATTCCAGCTTTCATATAATAGAGACAAATGAGCTAAGATCATACATCTTATTTATACTTTAAAAAAATCTCTCCCAATGAGATGTTTTGTATTGATTTGAGAGAAAAAGGGAGAGAAAGAGAGAGAGAGACTGAGAGAGAGAGAGAGAGAGAGAGAGAGAGAGAGAGAGAGATGAGAAAAACATTGATCAGTTGCCTCCCATACGCACCATGACTGGGAATTTAACCCGATACCTTTCGGTGTACAGAAGGGACCACATTCCAACCAACCGAGCTACCCAGCCAGGGCACATCTTGTTGATACTTTTTACACAAAGAAATATTCAAGTATACATAGGTGTTACTGGGTATTGCTGATCCTTCACATCTCCCAGGACCAGCTCCCAGTCAAGGCTGCAGTATTGAGATTAAAATACACAGGTCATGTTATCCATTTTTAGGAGCTGCAGAGCAATATAATAAATGAATACTGTATTTGTTTCCTCTGGACTACGGAAATCCAAAAGACATAAAGCAAAACCCCCAAACAAGCTGGGAACAAAAAGTGTTAAACACCAGAGAACAATATGTGCTAAATGTTAAGATTCACACCATCAGAACTATGAGAGTTCCTTGGGACTTAAGCTGGATTTTGAAGGATGCACATGAATCCTTCAAAATGAGGAGAAGAGAGAGTAGTAAACCAGGAGCAGAGATTCAGAGAATGGGTTCCTTTAGAGAGGAACTAACCCATCAGAGGACCAGGCTGATGAAAGTGGGGCTTTGTGCTGGGTAAAAAGAAAATGCTAGAGATACTTGTCAGAATCTATGTACCGAAGTTCCTCCTCCCAAAAGCAACTTAGGAAAAAGGCTCCTGAGTTCAAAAACATAATGAGAACACATGAGACTAATCGCCATCTCAACTGTGACATTGAGCTAGAAGTTCAACCTTATGAACTTCACTTTTTTGGTTGTTGTTTTCAGTTCTAAAATCTCTATATATAAAAGGCTAAGTGACAGTCCAACCATATGACCAATGTCTATGATGCGCAATGACTGCCAGAGGGCAGACTCTCTGACCAGTAGCTATTATGCACACTAACCGCCAGGGGGCAGACACTCAAGGAGCTGCCGAGCTGAGGTGTCTTGGCAAGGGTGGTTCTTGAGTGATGCACCCCAAAACCAGAGAGAAGGGAGCCCAATTCTGGGGTGCATCACCAGAGAACTTACTTCTTACAACCCAGGATCCCTTGGGGGATGTCAGAGGCCTGGTTTTGACCTGATCCCTGCAATCCAGGCTGACGGACCCCACTTGCTGGAGGGACCCCACTCACTCCCCAGATGGCCTTCAAGCTGTAGCACTGCCCCAGGTGCGACCAGCCAGGGAAGGATTGCAGGAGGGTGGCTTCAGGGTGTGCCCAGCCCATCTTATTCAGTCCCACCCCACTGGCCACCTTCTAATTAATTTCCTTTCAATGTGCATGAATGTGTGCACTGGGGCACTAGTAGACAGTAAAAACTAGGGATGCCTACACCTTGTTCCTACATTGAAAAAAGAATATGTTAACATAACATTGCAATATACATTGGTCGGTACCTTCATTTCATAAATGTGACTTCACAGCAGCATCTTCAAACACCAGGTTCACTTTTGTTTAGGAAAATAATAATTGAATGTCCACTATGAACAATCCTATTTAGGGATTGTCACACAAATAAGTCTGATCAGATCTATAAAGATTTTTAGTTCATTCTACTGCTCTTAGGTTGGTCTTCAATGAGTCTGGTATAGTTCTTGAACCCCTGATTTCCCACAGCATCGCAGATAACTCTCAACCACTAGTTAGCCCTAATGGTTAAATTTATTCCTCCAAATCTTACTGAACTCAAGTGCCCTGTGGAAAAGTTGAGCTAGATCTTGAACCCAGGACTTTGTTCATCAGATCTTGACCCCTACCTCTCCTTTGCCAACTCCTTGATCCTGGAAATAGGGCACTGTCTTCTATGACCCAGAATCAGGTTAATGCCTTGAAAACTGGTGCCTGAAAACTTACAAAGCTTTTTCTTCTCACTATAAATGTTCTAGTCCTATTTAATAAAAGAGTAATATGCAAATTAACAATCACTCTGCTACACCCACAGGCCACACCCACCAGCCAATCAGGAGCGAGAATGCAAATTAACATAACTAAAATGGCTGCAGCCATGGAGCGAGCAGGAAGCTTGGGTTTCCCTGGCAATGGAGGAAGTCAAGCTTTCCACACATGCTGGCCAGCCCTAGGCCTTCACTCAAGGCTACAAAGTTTCAATTATAGAAGATAAATAAATCCCAACAAAAATGGCTGCAACCATGGAGCGAGCAGGAGGCTTGGCTCCATTCAAGGCTACAAAGTTTCAATTATAGAAAATAAATAAATCCCATATACCAGAGCCTCTGCTTGGGTCGCTGGGGGTGTTGTTTGGCCTGCAAACCACCACAGGACACTTGTTCAGGCCACCCCACACCCCAAGGGAACCCTCACCCTGATCCAGGACACCCTTCAGGGTAAACCAGCTGGCCCCCACCCATGCAACAGGCCTCTATCCTATCTAATAAAAGAGTAATATGAAAATTGACCATCACTCCAACACACAAGATGGCTTCCCGCATGTGGTCAAAGATGGATGCCCCCATATGGACACAAGATGGCTACCACAAGATGGCCAACATTGGAGGGTAGTTGGGAGGGATAAGGCGAGCAAGGAAGGGTAGTTGTGGGTGATCAGGCCAGCAGGGGAGGGAAGTTGGGGGTGATCAAGGGAAGGACCAGGCCTGCAAGGGAGGGCAGTTGGGGATGATCAAGCCTGCAGGGGAGGGCAGTTAGGGGTGACAAGGCCAGCAGAGGAGGGAAGCTGAGGGTGAGCGGACCTGTAGGAAAAGGCAGTTGGGGGGGACCCAGGCCTGTAGCAAAGAGCAGTTGGGGATGACCAGGCCTGCAGGGGAGGGCAGTTAGGGGCAAACAAGCTTCCAGGGGGAGTAGTAAGGCATCAATAAGGCTGGCAGGGGAGTGATTAGGGGGTGATCAGGTTGGCAGGCAGAAGTGGTTAGGGGAAATCAGGAAGGTAGGCAGGTGAGCAGTTTGGAAGCCAGCAGTCCTGGATTGTGAGAGGGATGTCCAACTGCTCATTTAGGCCTGGTCCTACCGGGATTGGGCCTTAACAGACATTGGACATCCTTCAGGTGTCCCGGATTGGAATGGCTGCAGGCTGGGCTTAGGGACACACACCCTCATGCACAAATTTTGTGCACCATGCCTTTAATCCTATATAATAAATAGGTGATATGCAAATTGACTGTAATGCTGTCACACAAGATGGCTACTCCCATGTGGTCACAGATGGCCACACCCATGGCTTCACAACATGGCCACCCACATATCATCACAAGATGACTGCCACAAGATGGCTGGCACAAGAGGGCAGTTGTGGGCAACAAGGCCAGCAGAGGAGGACAGTTGGGGGCAACCAGGCCAGCAGGGCAGGGCAGTTGGGAGCAACTGGCCTAGCAGGGAAGGGCAGTTAGGGGCAATCAGGCCAGAAGGGGAGGGAAGTTGGGGGTGACCAGCTAGTAGAGGAGCAGTTAGGCATCAATCAGGCTGGCAGGGGAATGGTTAGAGCAGGGGTGGGCAAACTTTTTGACTCGAGGGCCACAATGGGTTATTAAACTGGACCGGAGGGCCAGAACAAAAGCATGGATGGAGTGTTTGTGTGAACTAATATTAATTCAAAGTAAACATCATTACATAAAAGTCTACAGTCTTTTATTTTATTATTATTTCAATAGTTTAGAACATCCTAATGGGCCGGATCCGGCCCGCAGGCCATAGTTTGCCCACGGCTGGGTTAGAGGGTGATCAGGCTGGCAGGCAGAAGCTGTTAGCAGGCAGGCAGGCAGGCAAGCGATTGGGAGCCAGCAGTCCCAGATTGGAGAAGGTGCAGGCTGGGCTGAGGGACACACACACACACACACACACACACACACACACACCCGCACAGTGCACAAATTTCATGCACTGGACCTCTTGTTCTTAATAAAAGGTTATTTTTGGCAAGCCAAAGAGGACCACTTTGTCCCCTTCCTCTAGTCTTCAGTAAAAGCCCCTGAAATGCTTTTAAGCCATGCTTATCTTATGGATGAGACTTTCTCATATTGTATATAAAGGTCATGACCCCAATACTACTCTCCATCCTATTAAAAATGCAAGGGCCTAGTCACACCATGAATTCTTTCTTAGTTTGAAGCCCCAACCAAGCCCCCTGTCTATTGCTCCTTTAGCTCTGCTAAAACTACATGCTTTGCCACATTTTTCCTTAATTTGGTTGAGGGGGATCCTGACTTTAGTGCAGTACTAAATTTATATCCCACTGAACTTAAATCCGAATCCTTAGGGCTTGCACAAAGTAGCATTTAAATAATCTCAGGTGCTTGCAGTCCTGCAGGAAAGTTTCAGTTCTGTGATACATTCAGACAACAGTTTAGTTGCACATTAAAAATTTTAACATTTCTTTATGTCAGTGACAGCTTTCACACACAAAGTCAAAGATTCAGATCAGATTCAGGCACCCTAACTTTTCAGTGAATGATGCCTGAAATAAAATGACTTTGCCTTGGGCTAACGTGGGGGCTGAGGCTCAGCATTTCCTTTATAGAGCCATGGTTCACATTTAGAGAGCTGCTAATTGCCCCTTTAGTGATGTTGCTTGTTGTTGGCAATTCTTGTTCCTGAAGCAGGAGATTCACTGTGATGCCAAGCAGGGTCAAGCTTCTACAGAGCAGCTGGTAAAGTACGTGTAGATTGAGGGAAAACAACACCCAGGCTGATTTTTCAAAGCCTGATCTTGTGATTTAATCAGATCATTGTGAGAATTTTTCACTCATTAATGAGCAAAATGTTCAGAAAAAGATTTTGATTAGTGTTATATTTTCCTATCTCTGGAAATAGCTCAATTAGAGCTGTATATTAAATACTAGAGGCCTAGTATTTGTGCACTGGAGTTTGTGTCCCTCAGTCCAACCTGCACCCTCTCCAATCTGGGACCCCTCTGCAGGATTAGGCCTAAACTGGCAGTCAGACATCCCTCTCACAATCCGGGACTGCTGGCTCCTAACAACTCACCTGCCTGGCTGCCTGATTGCCCCTAACCATTCTGCTTGCCAGGCTGATAGGCCCCTAACTGCTCCCCTGCTGGACTGATTGACATCTAACTGCTCCTCTGCTGGCCTGATCACCCCCAACTGACCACCCCTGCAGGCCTGGTCTTCCCCCCCCCCCCCCCCCCCGCAATTGCCCTCTCCTGCAGGCCTGGTTGCCTGCCTTCTCCTACAGGCCTGGTTGACCCCAAATGCCCTCCCCTGCCAGCCATCTTGGAAAATGTTGGGGCGGCCATCTTGTGATGATGTTTGGTGAGACCATCTTGAGGTGACATGGGGGTGGCCATCTTGTAACAACATGAGGGTGCCCATCTTGTGATGATGTGGGGGTGGCCATCTTGTGATGAAAGGGTATGAGGGTCAATTTGCATACTACATCTTTATTATATAGTATAGCTTCAAGGAGAGAATTGGGAATTGGTTTTTAGAAAACCTCACATAATTGATTGGTATAGTTTTATGTGCCTAAACTTTTACAATTGTAAATTTCTGGTTTAGTTGATTTTTAATCTGTTTCATTTGCTTTGGATGATAGAGAAAGGGAAACCATTTATAGAACAAAATAAACATTAACAGTTGCCATGCTGGACTTTTTCACTTAAGAACAACTTTTCTATTAAAAAAATAAAGGAATATTTCAAAGTGTGACTAAGTTATTAGACTGGTAATGATGTATTTTAGTTATACTGAATTAAGTTTTGTTTTTAAATAGCTAACATTTTGGATGTTGCTGCTTGAATTTGAATAAACCATTCATCTTAAATATAACACTAAAGCTATCTTGTAAGTTCCATATATTAAGTTAGCCTTATGGATTTAATCTGAGAAAGGGAATTAGTTTGATTTAGATGGCTTAAGCCAAATCCAATTTTTGGATTTGTCTGTAAACATGGGATCATGACTGTTTTTATTTTGAAGAATTGCTATGTTTCCACAGTTACAATTATACTCCAATGAAATGACATAAGATAACAAGTTGGGGGAAAATAAATCTCATATATGAAATTGATCTTGATCTTGGTATTTATTATAGATTTGAAATTGCACAATCCTCTTGTCAACCTTAATCCCTATTTCCAGTTTGATTTTACTTTGATACTATAGACCTAAAAGTGGAGAATGTTGTTATAGAAAGAGTGCAGAAGTCCAAGATGGATTGCTTACCGTATTTGCCGGCGTATAAGACGATTTTTTGGCCCTGAAAAATATGCCTCCAAGTGGGGGGTAGTCTTATACGGTGAATATATAACAAACTCTGTATTTTGAGTGGAAATGTTAGGGGGTCGTCTTATATGCCCAGTCTCTTATACGCCGGCAAATACGGTATTTTTCAAGGCCAAAAAATCGTCTTATACGCAGGCAAATACGGTAGTTGGTTGGAGCACTGTCCAGTACACCAAAAGGTTTCCAGTTTGATTCCCAGTCAGAGCTCCTACCCAGTTTGCAGGTTTGATTCTGGGCAGGGCACATACAGGAGACAACCAATTGATCTCTCTCTCAAAAAAAATTAATATAAAAATATCCTCAGGTGAGGATTAACAAAATAAGAAGAAAGGGTATAGAGCTGGTGGTAGCTCTCAGTTCTTGCCCTTCATATCCTAGAACACTCTAATGTTATTTTACCATATTTGCCGGCGTATAAGACGACTTTTTGGCCCTGAAAAATATGCCTCCAAGTGGGGGGTAGTCTTATACGGCGAGTATATAACAAACTCTGTATTTTTAGTGGAAATGTTAGGGGGTCATCTTATACGCCCAGTCGTCTTATACGCCGGCAAATACGTATTTTTCAGGGCCAAAAAATCGTCTTATACGCCGGCAAATACGGTATTTTATTTTATTTTATTTTACATTTAGGGGGGAAAAAAGGACTTTATAATATACAAAAATCTAGAGGCCTGGTGCACAAAATTCTTGCATAGGGGGTGGGGGGATTTCTCAGCCTGTTTTCTAAGAGGGCACAGGCCAGGCTAAGGGACCCCACTGGTGCATAATTGGGGCCAGGGTGGGATGCGGGAGGTTGGCCAGCAGGAGAGGGACTGTGGGAGGGCTCCAGGGCATGTTTAGCCCATCTCGCTCAGTCCTGATCAGCTGAATCCCAGCAGCAAGCTAACCTACTGGTTGGAGCATCTGCCCCCTGTCCCTGTTGGTCAATGCATGTCATAGTGACTGGTCAACCAATTGACTATCTGCCCCCTGGTGGTCAGTGCATATCATAGCAAGCAGTTGAGGGGACTTAGAATATCATTAGCATATTACACTTTGATTGGTTGAATAGACAACCAGACAACCAAATACTTAGCATATTAGGCTTTTATTATATAGGATGTGCACTGCTAAAGCACATTCTACCCAGCCAAATGCAATTAGACACACCTTTTCTGGATCTGCTACATTTCTTGGACCACTTATCACATTAATTGTACTGCCCCTGCCAAATCCTAAACTTCGTTTAATCCAACTGCTTCAGGAAATGGCAAGGTATAATAGAAAAATAAAACAGAAGTTTTCTGTCAGAAAAAAATCTGATCCTGCTGCTTAATGTATCTTTCTAAACCTTGTTTTTCTAACTCTAAATGTAGTTAATATTTTCTTCACAAGCTCAGATAAAAGAATAAATGAGATTATCTACATACAATGTTTAACATTGTCAGATAAAACCCATTTCACAAGTGTTAGTTCCATTTAGCTATTCCCACATATGGTTACATACTCTTTGTATCAGTCAAAACAAAAAAAGTATAAAAAACAAATTATAGGACACCTTGCAAATTTAACTTGGATTTATCTCTATAATATTAACTAGAGATTTGCAAAGGTAGGGGATCATCTTTCTCTGCTATCTTCCATAATCTGAGTACTTTTAAATCAGCCTCTAGGTTTCTTAATCCCCCCCGCAAATCCTTAACTACTAGAACAATTCTTGACCTGTTGAGATTTCCTCTTTTTCTCATTTTTTATTGAATTCATTTTCAGTATAGCTAAAACTTTTCTTTCTGTGTAGTTGTCCTTAAAATAACAATCACATTGGTAAATTATTATAAATTATATGAAATCTATTCACCTAGATTCCCCTGAGTCTCTAATGCTGGCAAATAACTGCTCAGAAGAACAATGGCAGAAGTACATGAAACTACCTTTTGTTGAATTCTAAGTTTTATACAATAAAATTGCATAAATTTTGGATTTTCCTCTTCTTTTGGGATTTAAAGCCTGAGGCTGTAAAAACGTTCAAATTTTTGGACAAAATCATGAAAATGCCTTCGTACTCATCTATGGAAAGCTTCAAGGAAAACAGAATTCTATTATCTCTATACTCAAATTTTGAATATTGCTCTATATGTCATTCTATTACTCTTTTGTACAAAGACCTTATTATTTAGATTCTTGGTAAACTGTTTTCCTTCAAATTTCCCAAAACAGCATCTCCATGACCCACGCAAGGCAAGGTGTAAGCCAGAGATTCTGAGACACTTCACCATTTTGCTACATCACATTGATCTAAGTAGTATATTTTGTTATGATGCTAAATCGCTATTTTACATTTGAATATTAATAGTAGAGATGTAAGTGTATATAAACAGTGTAATAATTTTAGGGGATATTATAAAATATGACACTAACATATTCTCAGAAATCATTGTGTCCATTCTCTGTGGAGGGATCCTGTGGTCCAAAGGGACTGAGCATCTGTGATCTTTCCCAAAGAATGAAATTAATACTGCTGGAAAACAAATTAGTTTCACTTAAAAAAGAGATGTTGACAGGAAGCCAGGAAGGCTGGTCAACAACCTTAATTGTTCTAACCTTTAGTTGAGATATTGTTAAGCTGAAGCAGCCTCCACCTTATTTTGACCCTTGTAAGTTTCTGTTATTTTCCTGCCTGTGAATTTCTGTTTATGTTGCCTAAGATGTTTTCCCCAAAGCCTCAATAAAAGGGGATGGCAGGGCCAGAGTAGTAGTAATTCTCCCACTAGAGTTGGACTACCGCCTGGCCCCCCATACTACCAAGTTGAATTTCTTCAAGTCTCTTCATTTGTGTGCGGCTCTTCTCCAGAACCTGAACCCTGAATTGGAACTCTTTCTACGTGGGCTGTGAAAGAGAGTCTTATACAAATACAGCACCATAATAAAAGCTAATTTTAATTTTGCATCAAGTTATGAAATTTTGAACATATTTAAATTTGACTGATTATTTCACAAGTGTTAGTTGTGAAATATTATATATTTATAATTAATCCTAACACTTTTAATGGTCAGGTATTAGGACCCCGGATTCCATTGCCCACCATGGAGAATGACTCACCTAAACTAATTTTACACACTACAATAAAAAAGAAAGAGGTTTAACAGATGTATATACATGTGCATTTTGAGCAGAATTCATTCCTTCATTCACTTGCCCATTTATTCATTTACCTATCATTAGTTCATCCAAGAGCAGCACCATTAATTGTGAATGATGCCTTTATCTATAGCATTCTCTCAGCTACAAAATATTCTAATTCATCCTTAACTCCTATTAATTGTTTAATTAGCATATATACCCATTCTCCCTCATGGTGGTTAATTATATGTGTCAAACTGACCAGTTCATGAGGTGTACAGATATCTCACTAAACATTTTTTTCTAGGAGTACCTGAGATGGTGTTTCTGGGAAAATTAGCACTTGAAAGTAGATTGGGGTTTTTTTCCATTGTGGGTGGTTATCATCCAATCAATTTCTGGCTTTTAAAGAACAAACTTGTGGAAGAAGGGAGAATCTTCTTTGCTTCACTACTTGAGCTGGACACCAGGCTTTTACTGTTCTTGGACTGGGACTTATACCATTGGCTATCCTGGATCTTCAACTTGCTGACAGGGTATAATGAAATCTCAGCCTCCATAACCATATGAGTCAATTATTTATATAAATTTCTCAATATATAGCTATATAGATTAGATAAATAGACAGTCAGATAGATAATCTGTTAGTTCTTTTTCTGTGATTAATTACCTGTCTACCTTCACTTCTCTATGTAAGGTTCTCAGTCAATTAATTCCCTTCCTAACCCTCCTGCACCTTTGAATTCTTCTGTCTCTTTAGCTTTGAGGGTTGTGGTATGTAGAATTCTAGAAGATCCCCAATATTCCCAACCTCTGTTGTACATGTCCAATGCAATCTCTTCCCCTTTAGTTTGGTAAGGACCAGTGAACATGATGGGATAGTCCTCTTGTGATTTTATTAGGGAGAGGCTCTGTCATAACAGACTACAGATGGACACTTGGACCTGGGAGGCCATGTTGTGAGTGGTCAAAGTGGCTAGGACCTGAGAGTGGCCCCTGGAAGTTGAGACTGCATCCCTGTTGACAACCAGCAGAAAACTAAAAGCTCATTCCTATGACCTCAAGGCATTGACTTCTGACAACAACCTGAATGTGCTTAGAAAAGGACCCTGAGCTTCAAATGAAAACTCAGTCTGGCTGGCCGATGCATGGCTAAGGATCTAACTGCAGTGTGCCCAGACTTTTGACTTAGAAAAACAGTAGGATAACAAATGTGTGTTATTTTAAGCTGATACATTTATCAGCAGATTCAAGGTGTTGAAAATTATCTTAAACTTATAACTATTCTAATCAAGCCAACCAAAGGCAAGCTGGAAGAAACCAAGACAATCTCAAATGAGGTGGATGTCTATCTACAGCTTGCCATATTTTCAGTATAAATAGGTATCATATATACTGGCAGGATGCTGACAACATCAAGAATCACACAGTTTTACATAGCTACTCATCTGTCTTGGGAGATTTTGCTTGGTCAATTACCTTCCATGGCATTCCCTGAAGTGGTATTGGGTTTATGCCCTTCATATTTCCCTCAGCTTTTTTTTTTTAGCTCACTTTCACTTCATGCAAATTTGAGGATCTGGGGGTTGTTCTCAAATTGGGAGTTACTGATATTTTGGGGATGTTGTGGGGAACCATCCTGTACTCTCTAGTAAATTTTAGCAGCATTCCTGGCCTCTACCCATTAGCTGCCACTCATGATAATCTAAATAGTCTATAGACATTTCCAAATATCTCCTGGAGGCAAAATTGCCCCTACTTAAAAACCCCTGTCTTAAGAGGTTAATTGCCCTAGATTTGAAGCTTCTTTGACAATAAAATTAGTTTAAAAATATGTCAACTATCGATCTATTTGTTATTCATCATTTTTAGACACTAGCAACTGTCAATAAACCCAAAGTTTCTCCCTAGACATAATTTTTAAGCTTGATAGCTTGGCTACTCTAAGGCCATCTAGGTTGAATGGAAAGGCAACACTTGAATTCTAAGGAGTGACAACAGATCTGACTCTTTAAATTGTATTTTCTGCAGTTTAATTCTATAAAACAGTTGGATTTTCCATTCCTTCATAGTGTCACATTTCTGGATTCTATTTCCTTTCATTTCTGTTTTCAAACTAGCCAATTCTTAATTAGACTTCTCTCATTGTTGTAATACCTTAGCTAATAGCAACCAACACATGTTTGCTTTGACTTTTCCCGAACATGTCTTGAGAGTTTCAGGCTCGGATGGCATATGGTCTTTTTCAAAGTTGTCATAAATAACATTTTACCATAATTTCTCCCACTGTATAACAGGTCTCCATAAGTTTCTAGCCTTCAGTTTGATTTTATGCAGTTTGCCACCCAACCACTAAACCACATATTTTAGGTTTTGCATTTTTGCAGTAGACCATTTCAAGGTACCAATTTCTACATGAGTCAGGGTATGTTAAGTTTTCTAACAAGCAGTCCCTAAATCCCAGTAGCTCAGGACAATATATACTTATTTCCTGCCCATTGTACATTCCATTGTGGGTAAGTCTGTGTGGGATGCATGTTCCAGTCTGTCACTCAGGCACCCAGAATTCTTTCATCTTGTGGCTTTGTTCTCCCCAAAGTCTTATAGTCTTCTCCATTCAGTTGGTAAAGAGAAGATTACACATAGGAGATGTTTGTGCACCAATCCTGTGTATGTGCATATCACTTCTATCCCTGTTTCTATCAGCCATGACTCTGTCAGGATGTCCTTCGAACAGCAAGGAGCTTGAAGATGTAATAGCCATGTACCAAGAGAGAGAGAGAGAGAGAGAGAGAGAGAGAGAGAGAATAAAATTCTATTGGCAAGCACTAGCTGTTTCTGACACAAAATCCAGAATGAAATAGAAATTCAGAGGGCTGTAAGACATATACATTAACAGATTTTAATGGAGTCAATTCAACAAATTATTTGAGTGAGATGCTGAAAATAGTACTAATATATGTTAGGGAGCATATGTTTTATTTAGTAATAAAAATAAAATAATAACATAGAAAGAAAATCGAGACAACTAACATAGTAATAAAATTAGGAACTTCAGTAGGAAAAAAACTATATGAAATGGTCATGTTCAGAAAATAAAGCAAATTATAATATGCATGATTCTGAGTATTTGATGAGGTGAAAAACATTCTTGGACCTTGATATTAGAAATATGTCCTTTGTGTAGTACAAGTTTCGACATATAGAGATATACTTTCCTTCTCAAAAAAATTGTAAACTCATAGTAGGAAATAGTTATATAATTATGTAGTAAACAAAATTACTGGCTTGAAAGTGTTTAGATCCTATGGAAAAAATACAGAAAATTTACTTATAGTTGTAAAATACAATCTAAATATTTTTTATTTTAAATCATTTTTTATTTTTTAATTACACTTGATACACAATATTGTATTAGTTTCAGGAGTACACTCCAATCATTAGAGATTCTATAACCTACTAAGTGAACATTCTAATAAATCTTGAACCCATCTGGCACCATACATAGTTATTTGAATATTATTGACTATATTCCCTATGCTGCACTTTACATCCCCATGACTACTCTGTAACAATAAATTTGCATTTCTTAATCCCTTCAACTTTTTCCTCCAATCCCAAAACTCTCCCCATCTGGCATCCATTAAAATGTTCTCTGTATCTATGAGTCTGTTTCTGTTCTGCTTATTTGTTTTGAATTTTAGATTCAATTGTTGATAGATATGTATTTATTGCCATTTTATTGTTCATAATTTTTATCTTTTTTTCTCTTTTAACATTTAATGCAATACTGGTTTGGTGATAATGAACTCCTTTAGCTTTTTATTGTCTGGGAAGCTCTCTATATGTCTGTGCATTCTAAATGCTATATTTGCTGGGTAGAGTAATCTTAATTATAGGTCTTTGCTTTTCATAACTTTAATAATATTTCTTGCCAATCCCTTCTGATCTTCAAAATTTCTGTTGAGAAACCAGCTGAGGGTTTTATGGGAGTGCCCTTGTAGATAACTATAACTGCTTTTCTCTTGCTGTTTTTAAGATTCTTTCTTTGTCATTTCCCAATTGTGATGTGTGTTGGTTTGGGCCTCTTTGGGTTCACTTTGTTTGGGACTCTTTATGCTTCCTGGACTTGTAAGTCTATTTTTTTCACTAGGTTAGGAAGTCATTTTTTTTTCAAATATGTTTTCAAATTCTTGCTCTCCCTAATCTTCTTCTAGTACCCCCATGAAGTTAATGTTGGTATCCTTGAAGTTATCCCAGAATCACTTTAGACTATCTTCATTTTTTTAAAAATTATTTTTTCTTTTTACTGTTCTGATTTGGTATTTTTTTGTTTCCTTATATCGCAAATAGCTTCATCTATTCTATAGTTTATTTCCTGTAAATTATCCATTTCAGTTAGTGTATTCTCCTTTTCTGACTAGTTGTTTTTTTATGGTTTCCATGTCCTTTTCTATACTGCTGAAGTTCTAATTTCAGCTACTCTTCCTTTAAGTTCATTGAGTATGCTTATAACCAGTGTTTTTTACTCTGCATCTAGTAGATCACTTGTCTCTGTTTTATTTAGTTCTTAGTTCTTTTTCTGGAATTTTGTTCTGTTCTTTCATCTGGGACATGTTTCTTTGTCTTCTCATTCTGGCAATATCCCTGTGTTTGTTTCTGTATATTAGGTAGAGCTGCTATAT
This sequence comes from Vespertilio murinus, assembly GCA_963924515.1. Lineage (NCBI taxonomy): Eukaryota > Metazoa > Chordata > Mammalia > Chiroptera > Vespertilionidae > Vespertilio > Vespertilio murinus. Next base: position 56,584,524 of record OZ004707.1, on the reverse strand, counting down.
CTCCCAGGCTTGGTAGAGGGAACTAATGTAGTAGGTGTCCTATAGGGTCCTGAGGAATAGCGCTCCTCCCTGCCACCCCACTTCACGCAGAGTGAGTACTCCAATTACCCATCCTCACACTATAGGCTGTTTGTACCCCTCCTGTTGTGGTTGAGCCCTGATTACTCTTGGCATGTCAATAGGAGAGATTGATTTACTTCCAGGCCAATTTACTGCAATGATTGACTGTGACAACCGATCACTGTGGAGGATTAGCTGTGCAGGGATCCACCCCACTGAGCCTTCCCCTTGAGTGCATCACTGTGGAAGTGATTCTCTGATGTTTTGACATGGTCTGAAGCTGTCCTCTGGGTGTACTGGTGCTAGAGCCTCTAGGGAGGTGCAGGCCAAGGTCAGCTGCTGCATTATGTTCTGCCCATCTTGAGCTACAAAACAATCTGCAGCTGGCTGCTACTGGGCTTTGATTTGGAGATGCCCAGGAGAGGCCAAGCTGTGAACGACAGCCAGCTGGTGCTAGTGCTGGGCCTGGGGCCACTTCGCAAGAGGAATGGGGCACACTGAGGCCAAAAGCTACTTGTTAGAATCTAAAAGATTTTTTAATTATGACAATGTAAATGATAATTCTACACATAAGAATAGAAAAAAACAAAGGTCCAGATGTGTTTAGAATAATAAATAGTCTGGTAATTGGGCGTGGGGGGAATTACTATAGTTAAAAGTAAGAGCAAAGAACAGGCCAACAGTAGTTACTGTAAACACTGTCCCTTACAAGAGTTATACTATTTTGAATATTATTATGTCTAGAAAAGTTTCCCAAATATGTTTGCCTCCAGTGTTTTGTTTATAAATAATTACCTGTTATAACTTGAATTTAGAAAACCTGGACCTATTGTGAAAAGTAGGCAATTTCCCCACCAATTACAGCTTTGTGTGAAAATGGTGACGGGGAGATAGTAATCGCATTGGATTAGAACTACCTTTGTGAAAGCCTGACTCTGTGGGGCTCCTTCTGTGGTTCAGATAATGTATCCTCATTATTCGGGCTCTGAGGCTTATCAAAAGAGATGAAATCAATCATGCTGGGCTGTGTGGTATGTTTTGGAGAACGGACATGACTCCACTAAAATGAAAAAGGCAAAATAATTCTCCATGGGCTTTTGAATCCTAAGGGTACCCTCCTATTTCCCACTATAGTCCATCTCCAGATTAAAGCTTGGGGCAATCACCAGATTTTTAAAGTGAGCAGGGAGGGGGAAGAAAGAGGAGGCAGTTCACACCTGGAAACCATTTTCTTGATTTGTGCTGGCTGGAGTCCTGGAGATTTAACAGCAACTATGCCTCTCTGGGATTTCTTTGAAATCTGGGCAGGATGATTTGTCTGAAGGGGAGGGGGGAGATATAGGATGGGGGAAAATCCATTCCTGGTTGCCACATTGTTGTTCGGCAGTGGAGGAACTTGGCCTGACTAGAGTTTGAGTTTAAAGGAAATCAATGAGGCAGCCTCAAGAATGCAGGAATTTGCTGTCCTGAACTTGCCAAATGTTCCAAGGTAACTGGGTATAGTATTCACCGTAGGGGGTTGCCAACATCAAGGCTCACGCAGTTCCATGTGGGGGTCTTTCCAATAGCTGTACAAATTACAATGTATTTTCTTCTGCGTTAGCACATTCCAAGGATGACAAATAATCATCTCTTTGCTTACATTACCTGGAAATGCACAGTAATACATTTTCTTGTAACATTTCCTTTGTTGTGCCATTGGGTATTTGCATACTTGGAAGTTTTTATTTGTTTGTTTTTTCATTTGTGCAAACTAAATAGTGAACCCTCAAATGTAAAATGTATGTTACACAAGAAAGAGGACAAAAATATAATAGGATGAAAGTGATATTTTAATTTACATGGACATTTTTCATACAGCTTTACATAGTATGCATCAGTAATGAGTTTGCACCTCTATGTTCCTATCCTCATACAGTGCAAAGCTGTAAGGAAAATTTGAAAGGTACCAACTATTGTCAGAATTATAACTTTTTGGGGAGTTCTTACTATATGCTAGGAACTTTACACACTATGTCTTATCCTCACATTAAGACTGCTCAGGAGGGAAGCTAACATACTTCTTACTTCTTCATACTTCATACATTTACAAAGCTAGTAAATGTTTGCTCCAAGATTTGTGTTGTGGTTGTGGACACATCAGAGCTCAGGCTCTTCAGAGCAAGCCTTTTAATTATGCATTGTTTCACAAATCTCTTCTTCTCTTTAAAAGAGAAAGTTTGGAACTAAATAACATTTTTTATTGTTCTCATACTAAAGAGGCCATTTGACTTGATGGTTAGTCCCTGAAGAACTGGGTTTGAATTTTGTCTCCACCACTATGACTTTGTGAAATCAGGCAAGATCCTTAATTCACATGTCACTGAATTGCTCCATCTGTTAATAAGCTTGCCTATGCTAAAAGGTTATTCTTTGAGTTAAAATACAGTAAGAAAAATCCAGTTTCTTTATGAATGTGAATTAGTACTTCTATAAACTTAGAGAGTAAAATTATACCCAAAGAAACATAATGAATAGTATGTCAACACTTTTTGACCATGTCTTTCCTTATGTTCCATCATGAACAGGCCTCTATATATTTTGTATAATTTTATTTCCTTTCCCTTCAGATCTTCATAAATAAATATTTGCTAATTGACAAAAAACAAATTCATTCTCTTGCCAATAAAATCACTAGCAGATCTACTGTTTCTTTTTTGCTTTTATGCTTTCTCTTATTATTCACTGTGGTGGGCTGGAGTAGGTTTACAGTTATAAGTATGCAAAACAGCATTTTTAAATATTATTATTTACTAATTATTGTGTTATTTTTTTGTATTTCATCTGTAAACATACTTTTGCTCCTTCCTATGTAATGTTCATTGAGCAGCCACTATGTGCTATACCTTGTACTAGCCACTGGGAATCCTATATAATAAAAGAGTAATATGCAAATCAACTGAACAGTAGAACCACTGTTCAATATCATGCTCACTGACCACCAGGGGGAAGACACTCAATTTAGGAGCTGCCCCAAGGTGGTCAGTGTGATCCACTGGGGGAGTGTTATTCAGCCACAAGCGAGGCTGATGGCTGGTGAGCAGAGTGGTCCACCTCCACTGCAGTGGTAAGGATGTCCAACTGATGGCTTAGGTCTGATCCCCTAAGCCATCAGTTGGACCTCCGAGGGGAAGAACTGTGAAAGGGTGCAGGCCAGGGTAAGGAATGTTCCCCAAGTGCACGAATGTAATGCACTAGGGCTCTATATACCAGCTTGGCTTCTTCCATCACCTGGGGAAACTCAAGCCTCCTGATCTCTCCAGCTCCATGGCTGCTGCCATTTTTGTTGGGATTTATTTATCTCCTATAATTGAAACTTTGTAGCCTTGAGTGGAAGCCTGGACATGAGATTAGTACACTGGGGTGTGTGTCCCTCAGCCCAGCCTGTACCCTCTCCAATCTGGGACATCCCTCTCACAATACAGGACTGCTGGCTCCCAACTGCTCAATTCTGCCTGCCAGCCTGATCACCCCCTAACCACTCCTATGCCAGACTGTTTGCCCCTAACTGCACTCCCCTGCAGGCCTGGCTTCCCCCAAACTATCATTTTCTGTAGGCTCAGTCACCCCCAACTTCCCTCCTCTCCCAGCCTGGTCACCCCTAACTTTCCTCCCCTGCAGGCTTGATCGCCTCCAACTGCCCTCCCCTGCTGGCCTGGTCAAACACAACTGCCCTCCCTTGCAGGCCTGGTCCCTCCCAACTGCCCTCCCCTGCTGGCCATCTGTGGTGGCCATCTTGTGTCCACACGGGGGCAGGATCTTTGACCACATAAGGGCAGCCATCTTAGGTGTTGAAGTAATGGTCAATTTGCATATTACTATTTTATTAGATAGGATAGAGGCCTGGTTCATGTGTGGGGCCAACTGGTTTGCCCTGAAGGGTGTCCTGGATCAGGGTGTAGGTTCCCTTGAGGTTTGGGGTGGCCTGAGCGAGGGGCCTGTGGTGGTTTGCAGGCTGGCCACAGCCCCCCACAACCCAAGCAGAGGCCCTGGTATCTGGGATTTATTTATCTTCTATAATTGAAACTTTGTAGCCTTGAGTGGAGGCCTGGGCCCACCAGGGTGTTTGGAAAGCTTGGCTTCCCCCATTGCTGGGGAAACCCAAGCCTCCTGCTTGCTCCATGGCCATAGCCATATTGGTTGGGTTGATTTGCATACTCACCCCTGATTGGCTGGTGGGCTTGGCTTGTGGGTGAAGTGGAGTGGTGGTTAGTTTGCTTATTACTCTTTTATTAAATATGGCATATTATGGTTAATATGCCAAGTGCCATCCAGGTAATGATGTCACATAGCAACACCAGGCTTCATCTCCCTAACGACTAGCTTCCTTGGAGTTTCTTCAGCCCATGAATATGACTTGCTTTATAGCCAGGTACAAACATTTACACTTTAACCAAATGTCAATGAAGCATTTTTCCATGCCTCATCTCATTTGATCCTCACAGAAATACTGGAGTAGGTAGATAGATAGGAGACTTGGTGGGATCCTGTTTTTCTTTTCATTAGCTGGAAAACAGAGATTTAGAAAGTTTAGAAACTTGACCTGAATTGAAAGAAGAAATGGTAGACCTTGAAAATGACTTCAGGTTTTCTTACTACACAGAATACAGTTAAATATTTTACCCTTTGTTCTTCCTGCATGATCTACAATAGTAATCTGCTTTGTGTTGATATTTACTGCTGTGTTGCTGACAATTACCTGAAAGAGAAGTTGGGGTGCTTCAGTGGGCTAGAAAAAGTTTAGTTAAATCAGAAAGCAGGTCTAATTAAACAAGTTTATTTTATATCTATTAAAGGCTAAGTTTACTTGCACATGTGCAATGCATATAAAGCTCTCACTGGCACCAATTGCATTCGTGTGTTTTGATATGTTGATCATGAATTTGATTGACACTTCTATTATAGAGCAAGGGCAAATAGCTATATTAAAATATTTCTTCTAATTAATTTTCTTTCAATGTGCATGGATTCATGCACCAGGCCATTAATATAGGTATATAAGACCCAGTTTTGTGTCTTCTTCAAGAAGTTTGCCTTCTAGTGGGGACAAGAAAAAAGGCAAAGCTAGGTCTCATGTACCTTCACACAAGGTCACATATGCTGTCATGGGGTCTGACAGAGCACTGTGACAGCTCTAAACACAGACTCACTGACTCTGAAGAGCTGATACCTAAAATGAGATTTGATGGATGAGTGGAAGTACATCAGGCGAAGAAGGTGAAGGAGAGGCAGAGGGCATTGCAGAGGGAGAGAGCAGTGTACACAAAGGTGCAGCACCATTAAAATTCAGGACACTCTCCATTAACTGCAAGTAGTTTGGGCTGGTGCAAGCACACACACAAAGGCAAGTAAAAGGAGGTCTGGAGAGGTAAGCTCCAAAGACCAGAGTTATGGCTGGTGAATTGTAATGCCATGCTTCTTAAAAGAGAATATGCTGTGAAGAGGATAGGTGAGCAAGGGTTAATTCTCAAATGGCTAGGGTTTTCTGAGAATTCTATTCAAGGAACCTTCCTAATTAGGTGAGCTGAATTAGAGTACATCTGTTGACCTTGTCATCATTTGAAGAGCAGTTAAATATCAACACCCTTACCAAACAAGACCTGCAGAATTTAGTAAAAAGATAATGAACAATAAAAACTATTGGAAAGAGTGGGTTTTCCACCTGTTGATTTAAAATGTGAGAGTACATTTTTCTTCCTGAATATACAAAGTTATAGATTAGGCTAGCTTACAGTAGGGAGCTTTGCTAAAACTTCATGCAGTTTTTATGAGATAAGCTCTTCTAGGTTGAATAATGTTGCCATGGCTTACCTCCATTATGAAATAAATACTACAGAAGATGGGCAAGGGAGAGTAGTGACAAGAAATTGCCTTTCTCAGAACATTTGTATTTTATTGTCTCTGTCTAGTTGAAATACATGATTTTTCAAAGCATGGGTATACAGAACATTCAGCTGAAGGTACATGAGACCTACCCTGTTTCCCCAAAAATAAAACAGTGTCTTATATTAATTTTTGCTCCCAAAGATGCGCTAGGTCTTATTTTCAGGGGATGTCTTATTTTTCCATGAAGAAGAATATGGCACACATTTATTGTTAAATGAAAATAAAGGAAATTTATTACCTGTATATTGTATGGCAGTACGGTAGTCAACACAAACCAGACAAACTGTGAATCCTACAGTATCAAGAATTTACTCATTTATTCAATGGCAATCATGTCGTCATCATCTGGAACATCATCACAATCCAATTCCTGCATTTCCTGGTGAATTTCTTGTGACTCCATTTCTTTCAGAATCAGTGGACCAAATCTCTCATGTTTAGCAATAGCACTGTGTTTAAATGAGTACTTCTTGTCAAGGTAGCCTGCTCGCAGTGCAATTGTCAGTGATTTTCTCCTATGAATTCTTCACCCAAGTCCTTATTTTGGGGGGATGCCTTATATTTCACTCAGAAGGAAACCTGTAAGTAGGTCTTATTTTCGGAGGTTGTCTTATTTTCTGGGAAACACGGTAGCTTTACCTAGAGGAAATGTTCATTGGGGAAAATCTGTCTGGAAAAAGTATTAGAATGTAAAGAATCATTATTCTGAAACTTACCCTATGGAGCAAGGTTCCCCAATGAAGCCTAAGCTTGCTCACTTAGAATTCAATGTGTCTTCACATCCACTGGGTTCCTTTCCACTAGGAAACTATCTGTGTCAAACAACTGGTAGTCTCTGAGAAAGAATGAATCAAATAGAGTCATGTAAGTTTTATTGAATATCAGTCACAGTCTGCATGAAATAGGGCAAAGTAGAAGGATACTTCTCACTCAGTTGGTCTTTCAATCCAGACCCCATATCCTGTGAAAACAGGATTGAGGTGAAGATGAAACCACTAAAAGTAAAAAGTTGAAAAAACTATTTGCAAAACCATCAGTTGGAGGCTTTTGGAACACTGATTTTGCACTTTAATAAACCTGTAAACTGGTATTTACAGTGCTCACCATGGGTCATATAAGTGTTTCAAGTATATTTGAATTACTGAATCCTCTCCACAACCTTTTGAGCTAGATATTGTTTTTATTGACACTTTTTAAAGGTAATTACAACATAGAAAAGTTAAGAAACTTGTCAAAGGTTACATGGCAAGTAAGTAGGAAAACTGGGATTTGAACCTAGTCACTCAGCCTCTAAAGCCCATGCTGTGAACCATGGTGCCACTTAAACGTAATAGGGAGAGGGGGCTCCTTTGCTGAGACATCCTTTAAGGGTCCTAGTCACCATTAACAGTGTTTGCACTTTTGCATCTGATGTGCATTTTGACACAATGAGGGGTGTTGTCCTGTAGGACCCATGACTTCAATAGCCAACAATTTGAGCTGGTGGGGGCAACATTGGAGTGGGAGGATGGAGGGACTTGGGGGAGTCAGAGGTTCATCACCAACTATAATAATAGGTGCTGGAGGAGAAAAGAAGGAAAATCAAGTAAATCATGTGGTAGTTGAGAGTAGTATTCATAAGTTCATATGGGAACACCCCTTTCTGCATTCCTGAGCTATGGGAGAGACAGCAAGGGGGTGAGCAGTCTCCCCAAGGAGAAGAGCAAGAGTCAGAGCAATACTGTCCATGAACATTGTATGACCCAATTTTGGGTGTGGCCAGAAAAGAATAGAACACATTTCTAATTATTATCAGTAACTAATATAAATATTTGGAAAGTCACAAATGACCTCTTATAGCTCATTTTAACTGTAAAATAATGAGAAGAAGAGCAGTGAAGTTATGAGACAATCCAACAGAGTCTTACCTGTGGAAGTAGGAAAGAATTTGATTTTAAGAAATCTAATTAAATCACTGTCCAATGGAGTTTGAAGCTCTCACGGGTATCAAACTTCCTTATATCCCAGTTTCTTTGTTGATAAACAGCAATATAGCAGTTATTCTCTGATAACTTGTAAAGATAAATGTGAAGACAAGAACCTTAGTAATAACAGAGCAATAACATCCCAGATAATGACTTAGACCTATATATATAATTTGATTTTTAACCAGGAATATAGCATATCTTCCTTTCAGCATGATTTTGCAATTCAACGGTGTCTAAGGCAGTATGCTAACCTAAAAATTCCATTATAAATAGTGATTTAAATGCTATATACAAATGAGATGAATTATTCCATTTCACTAAATGAAAAATAATGGTGCATGATGCTGTAGAACTGGCTGAATAAAACAAATCAAGCTTGGGAAATCATCCCAAACATCATAGTAAAAATTTTTTTAAAAAACTCCATTAAAATGTTTTTATTGATTTTTAGGGAGAGAGATAGAAAAATAGAAATATTGAGAGAGAAACACCATTGATTAGCTGCATTCTTCATGACCCCTACTGGAGATCAAGCCCACAACCAAGGCTTCTGTCCTGACTAAGAATTGAACCAGTGACCTCTTTGTTCATGGTCTACACTCATCCACTGAGCCACACCAGCTGGGCTAAAATTCTAAGTTTTAAAAAATGAAATTGATTTTAACCCATCCTAAGTGACATTTTTTATAAAACAAAATATTGTAGTAAACAAAACGATGACCTATGGTATAGTGATATCATCCTATATAATAAAAGCCTAATATGCTGAGTGCCTGGCTACCCAGTCAGCTGTTTAACCAATCAAAATGTAATATGCTAATGATATGGTAAGACCACTCAAGTGCATGCTATGATGTGCACTGACCACCAGGGATCAGACACTCTGACCGGTAAGTTTGCTTACTGCTGGGGTTCAGCCAATCAGGACATGCCCATCCCTGATCATGCACCAGTGTGGGGTTCCTTGGCCTGGCCTGTACCCTCAGGGGATGTCAGAGAGCCATTTCAGCCCAACAACAGAACGACTGGTGGCTAAGATGTGTACTGACTACCAGTGGGCAGATACTCAATGCAGCATCTGCCTCCTGGTGGTCAGTGCACTCCCATAGGAGGGAATGTTGCTCAGTTAGAAGCTGGGCTCACAGATGGTGAACTCAGGGGCTGTAGTGGGAGTTTCTCCCACCTCTTCCTAAGCCGTCAGTCAGACATCCCCCAAGGGCTCCCAGACTGCAAGAGGACACAGACCTAGCTAAGGGACACCCCACCGAGTGCATGAATTTTGTGCACTGGTCCTCTAGTAAATTTATGAAACAATTTTTTTTTTTACCAGAGGAAAAAAATAACTGTAAAAATTTTAACAATTCTGTTCATTTAGAATTCTAAGATAGCTACCATATAAAGTCCTCCTTAATCATGTTTTTTTGCATGTCAGAGACTTTTTGTCTTGTATAAATCAGTTTTGCGAAACATTCTAACACCACACTATTGCATTTTTCTAATGACTTAAGAACTTTCTAGTTTGGTAATGTCTTCTATGCAGTGATTATATTATTCTAATAATAACCAACCTTCTTCTTATTTTTAAAAAATTCTCTATCACAAAACTTACACCGTGCCTTACATTGTACCTAGCTATGCAGAGATGTAAGATATATCTCTGTGAGTCAAGAGTAGCATCATAAATACTCTATTATGGGACACTAATGAAGGGGACTGTGCCAAGGTGCCGATTGCCCTAGCTTAGCAACGAGTGCATAAAAGAGTCATAAATCAGTGGTTGCTAAAAGCTGGATTGCAGCATTTAACATATAAAATATGATCTGTGTCAAATACAGAGTTGCAGATTCTCCTGATCTGGTAAACTGATACACATAACAGGAAGTAAGCAGTACATTAACATCAGCCTGTGCCCACTTGACTTTATGTTCCTTGGCCCGTGTATGTGCAGAGACAATTGCTGAAATCAGGAAGCCAAACCTGTCAGCTGAGTAATGTCCCTCACCATCTTAGCCCCTCTGAAAGTATACTGTCAGTGAACTTTTAACAGGTTTCTGGTGGAGATAACTGTGAGGTATTCAAAATAATGTTGGCTATGGCGATTTCTCCTAAGCACTCCTTTGTCATTCTAATAACAGCCTCTTCATTTTGGAAAACAGTTCAATGATATGTTAGATAACGCTGAGTCCAGTAGGCCAATAGATACATGGTTAGAGTTATCGTGATTCCTTCTGGAATATTCCTTCTATTGAATATTTATTCCGTGTTCAACCCCCATCTCATACAAATCACAGCCCAAACAGTTTTTTTATAGCCTGATATTTCATGGAAAGGGAGTCTCTTTGCAAATCTAAAGAATAAGATTCAGTGGGGAAATTTAGCCTCTGGCTGCTTTATAAAATTAAATACTTCAACCAAACAATTTGCATAATAAAACAGTATCATCCATAAGAGATTTGAGAAATTGTGGCAAACAATGCTAAACTAAAGCTTAAGGATATGTTGTAAGGGGCAGATAAGTGAATCTTATCAATCCACATAGTTTTATGTTTTGCTTTGTTTTTTTTTTCTGGGCGTGATCTCTTCACTCAGTTTTTGAACAGACCATTCTCTTTGAAAAACACCAGCTGTTGGCTCTTGTGTGCACATCAATTTTCACCATTGACCTAGGAAGATTTAAAAATTCCTGGTGCCTCTTTCATCCTTTAATCTAGTAGTTTACATGTTTGGCTAATAAGTCAGTAGATGATTGGAATTTGGGAATATCCATTAACACAATACAAAGGGGTATCAGGAGTTACCCTAACTTCTCCCCTTGACATTGAGTTGTTTACTTACTTTAAGCATCAATTCATATTGACACACACTCAGTTGTGCCTTTCCCGGAAGAGGCAGCTCTGCATTCATAAATTCTGCTATGTATTTCCTCACACCTGTGCTAAACTCTGGAATCATTGAGATATTACTCTGTTTCTTTTTGGAGACTGACTATCAAAGTGAATTATTTCAATGAAGAAAGGCAGTCAGAAATGTTCAGTATGAGTTTTCCGCAAATCATAATATAATGTCTTCTGGGCTCCTTGAGTCCTATCCTTAGATTTTGTTGTTGTTTAACCTAGCCTCTTGATAAACAAGAAATGTATTGTGAGGTTGGAAAACTGCATTCAAATAAAATAATGACAGAGTTTTACACCTTAATGAATAACATAATGAATGTTCTTCTGTCCAATAAACACTTTAATTAATTGCTTTGATTCTTAATTTCTAAGAAGCTCCAGTATTTCCAGATTCCTATGTGGTTTTGGACCATGTTCCCCCAACTTCACAGCTGTCATCATCAAACATTATTGGGTGCTGTTGTGTACAGCATCATCATTACTTGAGTTCTGGAACTAATCAAGAACCACTTTATGGAACTGAGTAACCATACCTAATTTGTGCAAAGACTTCCTTTCCCTTCTCTTTAGCTGAACCACCTGCTCTTGTCTGCTAGAGGGTCATAGGGAATCTGTGCTTAGAGAATCCTTCATTTCTGGATACTGGGATAATTAGGGACAATTGACTATTAAAAAAACAAATAATGTGTGCCATTATCAACCACGTTTAACAGTACAGCTAGCAATTTTAGTAGGCCAAGCCTGGGAAGAATTTGGGGCTAGTGTCAAATATAAAGAACAAAGAAAGGAAATACAATTTTTTTCTGGTCTTTTCCATAGCCTTATGACTGTAATTCATTAAATATATTTATTACTACTCTGAGCTCCTAATACACATACCATAGGTGGTTTTTAGATCTGGAACCATTAACATTATTACAGTCAGACAGGCTGGTTATGACATACTGTCATAAAAAAGTAACCCAAAGTTTCAGTGACTTTGCACAACGTTTTTGTCTTGCAGATGAATTGTAATGTAGTTCAGGTGACTTTCCAAGGAAGCTATCCTCCATGCAGTGACTCCTTGATTCAGTGACTCAGCTGCTTTGGTCTGCAAAACTGCCTTGTCAGCATGCAATTTCCAGATCACCTCAGTAGGGGAAGAGAGAGATTAAGAGTCTCCCACCACTTCTCATACGTCTCGGCCCAGAAGTGACAATGATCTTAGAACCCATTGGTTAGAAAGAGCCATGTTACCTAAATGCAAAGAGTCTGTGAAATATAGGAGAGCATGTAGATATTTGGGGAACAGTGATTTAAAGCATAGGCTACTAATATGTAATATTGGTAAAAGGTCAGCATTACATTAATCTTGTTTTAGATATCATAAAAAATGAAACACAGAAAGGTAGTTAACTTTTCCAAAGTCACAAAGTGGTTCAATGGGGATTAAACCTGGGTGACCTACCCCTACAGCCCAAACTCCTAACCATGAATGAATTTGCACAGTGTCACTATTAATTTTCTGTGGCTTTTGGCAAATCATTTTATTTTTCTTAGTTTTCCATTTGCAAACTAGAGATAAGGATATCTATTTATTGGAAGTTACTGGTCACAAATAAGATACATATTGTGCATATAGATTTATTTATTATTATTATTATTATTATTATTATTATTATTTACCATTTTTGAAGTACCACTAGAGGCCACCCACCCACCTATCTATTCTAGCCAGTCATTGACAATATGGGCCAGAAGAGTCACAGCCAGGACTGAGCTCAGAAACGTATTGCCTGGACATTATCAGAAGGCCATTATTTATGTAATTAACAATCCCTTTGTGAGCTTTCTTTTGTGTCTGGCACTGTCCTAGAACCTGGAGATATGAGATTATTTACCTGCTGGCCCTCAAAGCGCTTACATTCTAAGCTTTCAAATCTAGCAACACAGCTCTCTACAGTGAGATTTTACTCTTGGCCTGGGTAATTTCTTTAATAAATGTTTTATTTTATTTAATATATCCAAAATATTATCATTTCAACATATAATCAATAAAAAATTAACATTTTATACTCTTTTTTTCATACTAAATCTTCAAAATCCTATGTATATTTTATATCTACAACACATATCAATGCAGATTGGCCTTAATTCAAGTCTATAATTGTCAGCTATGGCTAATAGCTGTCATAAGTAACAGTACAGCTATAGAAAATGGTATATGATTGATTTTTAAGGGGCTAGTTCTGCTCATATATATATGTACTAGCCTAACTCTTTTGTCCCAGTCTTTACCCATGGTTAGGAATCCTATCTTCCTACCTGGTGGTCAACTTCACCAATCATTTCCCCTTTTACATATGACATGTAACCTTAACATACAAAGTGATGTCTTCCCTGCTACAGGCTTGCACTTTAACAGTGAAATCCTAACCTATGTGTACTCACATTACCGAGTGTGTAGGCTCTTACTGGATTGACCTGACTTCTTTGCTGTCAATGGGTGAGTCCATATAAAATATAAATAAGTAAGAGAGTCAAATGATTATTTTTCCCTTTTAAAAATGATAATATGATAAAGGAGCATATATGGATTAAAGAAAAAGTTGAGGTTCTAAAATTTGGGTAAAAGAAAATATTTTAAATTAGTAATATTAGAACAAAAATAGTAGTGAAATTGAGATATCACTCCTTAAATTCATATTTCAGTTTTTAGCTGAGTGGCTCTTCATTCTCACAAACAACCTTAAGAGAAAAGTTGCACAGGCAGAGCCAATGCATATTTTTGTGGGTTTGCCTCTCTGTCTTCAGGTAGAAAAAAATGAGCTTAATTATTTTATAATCATTACAGTTTTCTCAGTCCCATTGCTCTTTGACCTTATAGCAAATTCTCCCTGGATAGCTTAATATTCTCTACCATTTAAAGTCAAATTCCTACATTGCTTTTATTTGAAAAGGTCTTGTAGCCATAGATATAATTGCCTGATTAAAAACCCTTCAGCTTCTCTGTTAAAAGTACACTGCTTTTATCTTCTAATGGGATGAGTTCAGATGGTCCCAAGCAATATTTTTTAAACTGCCACTTAATCCTTTAGAGCTAATAAGCTGTTCTACAAGATGATGTGATTATCCACAAGGTTGTGTAATTTGTTTTAGCAGGTTTTTTTTCTTCTCTCTTCAGAGTAATTGATGTCAACAAAATGCAGGAATCTGTAATATTGGGATAAATTAATATTAATCTTTAAAATTACAATTTATTATAGAATGTAAAACAAAGTTTAAAAGACACATTTCCAGTTTGCCCTTAGGGAAAGAAAAAAATTTCTGAAGAGTCATTGTCCACTTATTCTATTTAACTAATCATATTTTATTGCTTTTTTAAAAATATTTTTTATTAATTTTTTTACAGAGAGGAGGAAAGAGGGATAGAGTTAGAAACATCGATGAGAAAGAATCATCGACCAGCTGCCTCTTGGGGATGTGCCCACAACCAAGGTACATGCCCTTGACCGGAATCGAACCCAGGACCCTTCAGTCCTCAGGCTGACTCTCTATCCACTGAGCCAAACCAGTTTCGGCTTATTGCTTTTGTTCAAAGGTCAGATTTTTATTACTTTTTTGTAAGGAACTGAGTATAATATGATATTTAGAAGAACCAGTAGAACAGTGATTTTTCTAAGCATGAATGTATGTAACACATCAGAGATAATAACCTAATTGGAATCACCACTTATTGTACTAAGTTTGATAACTTAAATTGAGCTCTGATTTTTAAACTGCAGATAAAATGTGATAAATGTTAAATATTATATCGATATCTGCACTAAAGAGTGGGCAACATATTTTCCAGAATGCCATTTAAATTTACTAGGTGTTATCCCAACTGCTATTGGGTCCAGAAACAGTGGGATAAAACTGAAATGAAAGACATGTGCCTCAAATATTTGTAAAATGCTTAGCTGCTCTAGGAGAGCCTACTTGAATTGTCACTAACGTGTGGTCTGCCAAAGCTCTAAAGAGCTTGGGGAGCTAGGATTTCCAAGAAGGTTGGTTCCTCTGATCACTTTGGAAGTCTTCCAACAAACTAAAAAAATCAAGTTGTTTTTTTTTTTGATTGTGTAGAACAGTTTGGTTGACTTTTGAGTTTTGAATATTAATGCCTATGTATCAGAACAAAGACCCATTTGGCTTTAGGAGTCAAAGACAGTTGACTTGATATAGTTGTGGTCATATTGTCCTCCACTTGTTCCTCTCTCCTTTGATTCAGGTATGCTAAATAATGGAGCTGCTGGCCAGAGCAAAGCAGTCTCTTAATCTTTGTCCCCAATGCTGAGACTGAGTTATTTAGATTTAGGTTCACACAGGACAACTTCATGCTGGAGAATATCAACACACAGAAATGTTTTCAATTGGCTTTCTCATTACTGCAGACCCAGGAATACAATGCTAAACCCTGGGTACCCTTTGCCTCAGCTTCCTTTATCTTTCCTAAATCAGTAAGACAAAGGATTTAATCCAGCTCAATCATGCCACTTTTACCAATTGTAATTATTATCAACAGTAATAATAAACTCAGTCTTTACAGTTTTATCGTTGAACCAGGCAAAACTTGATGAATGTTTTGAATAAATCCAACTTTTTCCAGAACTCATGAAGTTTTCTCACTAAGGAGAATTTTACTTTTACCTACTCCAGTATAGAAATACCAGAAAGTTGTTTGGAAATTACTCTGTAAGATTTCCTGCTCTGTAGTGTGTTTGTCATCCCAACTCCCTCTATTGTATAGAAATTGCACATTTAGGTGGCACATACCACCATTAGCAATGTACAGTCACTGGGGATGAAGCCCCTCAAGTACAGCCCTCTCTGTTACAGGGACCTTGAGGGTAATAGCCATTTGACAGAGGGCACAAACTAATAATAAATGGGAGAACTCACCCTTGGACTTTCTGACCCTCAGCACAATAAACTTTTCTCCATGACCTCTCATCTCTTACTGCACCACTATCATATAAATTGACACTTAATAAAATGGCATTTACATTTTTTGTTTGACTTGACACAAGTAGTACAGTTATGATGATTTTTATGCAACTTAATGCTCATCTCTCTCACTATGTGCCTTCACCGGGAATCGAACTGGCAACCCAGCAGTACATGGGACAGTGCACCAACCAACTGAGCCACTCTGGCCGGGTTCATTCAAGTTTTTTAAAACAATGTATTTTACTAAGGGCCTCTATTTCATTACTCCTTCCTATTCCCTGGAAACCACCACATCTGGCATCTACCCTATCCTCACTCCTCCCTCCTATACACACTATTCCAGTTAAGTGGTTTCATCAGTGATTTTACTACCATTGAGCTCCCCAAGGGTAAATCCAATAAATTAGCCTGGATTTTACCTCAGTACCACCAAACATTCTTACTTCCTCACTTTATAAAGCTCAATGTTTCTCATAACTCTAAGAATATTCCTTCTCACTGTTTTTGAACATCCACTCCTTGAATGATACCCTTTTCCAGGGGT
The DNA here is from genome assembly GCA_963924515.1 of Vespertilio murinus. Taxonomy (NCBI): domain Eukaryota; kingdom Metazoa; phylum Chordata; class Mammalia; order Chiroptera; family Vespertilionidae; genus Vespertilio; species Vespertilio murinus. The sequence goes on along the minus strand of OZ004707.1, from coordinate 56,568,166 downwards.
TTGTAGTTTGCTCCTCTGTTTTCTTTCTCTGTGTGGCAGCTCTTTAGGAATTGTCTCACACAGGCCTCTGAGTCTAACTTCCATCTCTATGCTGGCAACTCCGATTTATGGGTCCAGTGCTGAGCTCTTCTCCCTGAATTCTAGATCCATACATCTGATTTCTCCAAATATCTTCACCTGGACCTTATCTTATAAGTCATATGGATCCAATGAATAGCTTTAACCTGAATGGAAGTAGGATCATATTTTTTATTTTATAAAAAAGAAATACTCAAGAAGCAGCATAAAGCTTGAGTTGGGATCCTTAGTAAGATTACTTGAGAAGATATTGAAATAGTGCCAAGATAAGGAAATACTGAATTAGAGCACATTGTATGGAAAAAATAATATATGAAACATTTCAGACAAAATTGACTATATTGGGCAATGACTGAATGTAGGTACAAGAGAGGAATGCTTCAGAGTGACTTCTAAATTCCTGACTTAGATACTTAAACAACGATGCCATCAAACAAGATAGGTATACAAGAGGATGAACAATCTCTCTAAGGGAAAATAATAAACACAGTTCTAAGACCCTGTGTCTACCCTCTGCTCTCTTTTCTGCTCACCATTCTAAACATATATTTTCTGTAGCTTATACTGGCTCCAGGTTTATCCCTACAGCTGCTGCATAGAGACAACAAAACCCCTTTAACAAAGCTGAAATGAAAACATTTTAAGAAAAGCAAAATGAGGGGAAAAAAAAGAGCTGCTACTCCAGAAGGAATTCTCTAGATTAAAGCAAACTGCCTGGTCCCAGAGAAAATGAGTTTTAGCTGCTTGCTCACTTGCATCTCTCTGATACAAAAGCATCTTTTCCGTGTTGCCACCCCCCTGGCCCATACATAGACTTTAATCATTGACCTTTGTTCCCTCTTGCTCAATGAACTCCCTTTTCAGTATCTGCTTGTTCTTCAAAAAGCAATTCTTGGTATCATAAACCTATTGTGGATACAGTTTAATCACTTGAGCACTTTATGCTGAGGGGTATAGTCTTGGTTCTCTTTTATCTATTCTCTACAGAATTCATTCCCATAGCTGATACTAGATCAGCTCCCAGCCCCAAACTGCAACTTTAATGTTTTTTTGCACAGATACAAAGAAGTTGGAGCCAAATGTTTCTTGCCTTAGATTAATAATTGCTCTATACATCACATACGTGTATTGCACTGGTGTTCTAAACCTAGCTAATGTTAACATTGTTATCACAACAGGAATGCCCTAGAAAACCAGACATAGCTAGTGCTTCATATGTATGAGAAAGACATTATATATTGAAATATTAAACAAACTCCTTCTGGATTTACAAAGTATATGATGAGCTATTCCTTGGCTTTTAATTTTGTCACAGGTATGGGACAAAGAAACAGGTTTGGAAATAAGAATAAATCTTTTAAAAAATATATTTTATTGATATTTTACAGAGAGGAGGGGAGAGAGAGAGAGAGAGAGAGAGAGAGAGAGAGAGAGAGAGAGAGCTAGAAATGTCAATGAGAGAGAAACATCGACCAGCTGCCTCTTGCACACCCCCTACTGGGGATGTGCCCGCAACCAATGTACATGCCCTTGACCGGAATTGAACCCAGGACCTTTCAGTCCGCAGACTGAGGTCCTACCACTGAGCCAAACCGGTTTTGGGTAAGAATAAATCTTAACTCTACACAAAAGCTTAGTCCACTAGAATGCCTCCAAGGAGAACCATCCCATGCAATTTCCCTGTGCAGTAGCCCATTGCTTTATATGATGAAGTTTTTCTGCTATTCTCAAATGCACATATCTGAGAGCAGGGCACTCTGGCTAAGAAATATGCATTGGTCTTCTGAATTTACTCATTCTAAATTCATCCTCAGGGTTTGGCTGAAGATGATGTTGACACTACATTGTAAAATGGAGGTGAGGTGGAGGTGTGGCACTAGCAAGTAGGGAAGAAGAATACCACACCACTAACAATACTAAAAAAAATCCTACAGATGTGTGAGAGTGGGCATAAAATTTCATATTTATCTACCTATACATTTGATTGATACATCCCTGCCACACCATTTAATAAGTCTGAATTTCATTTGTTGCTTTCTCCCTTTTAAGGACATTTTAATGTAAGCTTGGCAGAAATATTTGGGAGCTAGAAGACAGTACAATTGTTCTATAAAAATTGTTCTATAAAGGCTCTCAAATCTCCCAATGAAAATAAAACATAATTTAATATTTCCAAAAGAATGTATTACTAAATTATTGTTATAGACCTTTAGGTGAGATCCTTAGAAAATAAAAATAAAAATAAATTACTCTCCTGAGTAAAATATTTTTAAAATTCCTTGCTTGAAATGTATTTTATGTTTGACTTTGGGTTGTGGGGACACAAGGCAATATAGAGATGATGTATCATGGAATTATAGACTTGAGACCTATGTAATTTTTTATTAACCAATATCACTCCAATAACTGTAATTAAAAGGAAAACAATTTGGAAAAATGAATTCTACTTAATATTTATCTTAAAATAAGAGCAAATGATCACTAGTTTCTCAACTTTGAAGTGGAAACAATTGCTATCTAGTGTATAAATGAGCCCAAACATTGCCTCCTTCCTACTTTTAGCACATGGGAAAAAGCACTTCACTGGATTAAAAATCACAGCCCATTTGTTAAAAATCTCTATTGAAACCACACCCATAAAAAGTGTTAGTTGGAATCCCATAGCTCCTGAGCATGCCTCCAAGACTGTTTTAAAGATTTATAATGCCCTGAGAGATTGAAGTCTATATATGAAATCTTAATTCCTGCTCTGAGCCTTACAGATTTTATCCAAAAACTAATGGTGTCAGTGCAAACATACCCTAAAGGGTCAGACTTGCTAATGCACATTTAAATTTTTCCATGGATGACCATCTCCCTTGAGAAAACTATCCAATCATAAAAGTATCAAAGATTTTCAGCAAGGGTATGACACTGAATATAGAATAACTGGAGAAGGAGATAGCTAGGTTTTGATCAAAGTCTTTAGCAAAATCCCTTTACCATTGGGATTTTGGTTAACTAAAGCTCATCACTTTTAATCTGGAGAAATGCAGGAGGCCCAGAGGCCCAAATAAGAGAAAGTTATGTAGCTAACATGCTGAATACATCTCTAAAAGGAGAAATGTCATTACTTAAAAGGTGAATTCTCTGAGAAGTTAGTGCTTACCTAAATTCTGATGTATTATAAAGAAACCATCATTATTGTTTATACTAGAGGCCTGATGCATGAAATTTGTGCACAGTGGAATAGAGGTGTCCCTCAGCCCGGCCTGTGCCCTCTCGCAGTCCCAGACCCCTCAGGTAGGGTCCCTAGGCCTGGCTGCTGACCAGAGTTTATCAGGACTTTTCTTCACTCAGCAGCTGGTAGCTGGCCCCATCCCGCTGCTGCCACTGGTTGCTATCTGAGTAGTGCTGCCCCTCCCACCCTCTCCACCCCCGCCACCACCAGTCACCTTTCTCTGCAGGTGACAGGCTGGGGTGCAATTGCTTGGCTAGCCTGAGCCTCCTTCTATGGGATGATCACTAGCCAGTCCCACACACCTACCACAGTGTTGCTGGATGGTTACCTGGGCCTCCTTCTGTGGGGCAATCGATCATGGGGCCTCCCTCTGCAGGGTGATCATGGGGCAATGGTGGGGGTCCCCTGACCAATTGCATCACACCAGCCTTGGCCCGCCTGGTGCCAGTGAGTGTCATAGCATTGGTCGTCTGGATGGATGTTCTATTGTTTGGTCGTTTGGTCAATTTGCATATTATGCTTTTATTATTATAGATTATTATAGATTCTCTGAAGGTGTCCTCTACTTACTACTAGATTTAATGTAAAAGAAAACATAACCTCTTTTAGCAGCATAATTCACAATCTACACTGTATGCTTTTTATTGCAGGGAAATGGCAATCCTCAGACGTTTTGTAATATGGTCTCTAACAGCATTCACTCATTCATTTGGACAGTAATAAACAGTTATTCAGAGTAAAAAATATCACAGGGGTATCAAAGCTTATTGGAAATTATGACAAGTGAGCAAAGCTGAATTGTTGGTATGTCAAGTTGTTTTTGCCTTGAGACTGAGTTCTATGTTAACCTCATCAGCATTTTCAACTTTCTATGGTAGGGGTGTATGTTCTTTTATTCTATCTTAATGCTGGTGAAGGATAGAGATTGTTTTACTTCATGAAGCCAGTGAACTTTTAGAAGTGCATTATTGCCATAATCACAAACTTGGATTTCCTTGGATGATGGATTCTCTGCCCAGAGTTTCATAAATGAAATCTCCTGGGTGTGTCTTTTATTTACAACTCCTCCCTCTCCCATTCCTATATAGGGTTCAGAAAGGATGGAACTGCTACAACAGTCTTTTCTGGACACTCAGTTCACATGAGGAAGGAGGCTAATAAATTGTGTGCCAATTACCCTGGCATTTACTCCTACTAAGCTTTGAGCTAGCATATGATTCAGATATCCATGGCACACCCAATCACCATCTGATAGCCAATGTATAATAGGACATGTTCAGAATAACTATATAGAACAAAGTATAAACCTATTTCACTTGAAAGTAGACTCATTTTCTCAAGGTATGTTGCTGGTATGTCAGGAGCTTGTTCTTGTCCCAGGTATAGGCAAGCTCTTCTGTTCTTCAGCATCCTCTGAGCAAGCCTTTACCCCTCACTTCTTAACAGTTACCTCTTCAAAGTCAAGTTAGCTAATTACTTTGATGAGTCATGAATGAATTAAAAGTTAATCACTTTGAGCAAGCATAACAATTGTTTAATTGTAATCAAAATTTATATGGCTATATTTAGAATCCTGCCTTACTAGAAATAAAATTACCCTCTGTGATGATTACATTTATGTTAGCGTTACTGGATCTCAGGATGCGCAAATAGCTGGTTACACATTATTTTGGGGTGTATCTGTGGAGGTGTCTCTGGAAGAGGCTAACCTTTGAGGCTGTGGGCTGAGTAAAGCAGCTGATACTCACCAGTGTGGGTGGGCAGCATCCAATCCATGGAGGGCCTGAACAGAACAAAGCGAGGAAGGTGAACTTGAGGATCCCTGCCTGGCTGAGTGGGAGGATGGTCCTGGCACTCAGGCCTTTAGACTCAGACTGCAATCTATACCATGGGCTCTGGACTCCCAGGTTTCAAAACACACCAGCAGGCTGTCCTGGATTTCATTTCTGCAGACAGACAATAGATAATGGAACTTCTCAGCCTCCATCATCGCATGAGCCAATACAATAGTTCTCCTTGACCCACAGTTTTGCTTTCCACAGTTTCAGTTACCCACCCTCAGCTGTGGTTCAAAAATATTAAATGGAAAATTCCAGAAATAAACAATGCATACGGGTTTGTGTTTTTTTTGTTTTTTTTGTTTGTTGTTGTTGTTGTTGTTGTTGTTGTGTTTGTGTGTGTGTGTGTGTGTGTGTGTGTGTGTGTGTGTTTGGGTCATGCGTTTTATTTTTTTTTAATTTATTAAGGTATTATGTGTACATAGCTTACCATTGCCCCCCCCCCCCATATATGCCCTCCCTCCCCAGAGTTCTATGTCCATTGGTTGTACTTTTATGTATGCATACCAGTCCTTCGGTTGATCCCCTATCTCCCCCAGACAATGCATAAGTTTTAAATTTCATGCCATTCTGAGCCGTGTGCCGAACTCTCCTACCATCCCACTGGGTTCTGACCTGAGCTGTGATTCATCCCTTTGTCCAGTGTCTCTACACTGTTTCCATGCACGCCTCATCCTTCCCTTCACTCCCCGTTAGTCACTTAGTAACTATCTTGGTCATCAGATCAACTGCTGAAGTATCATAGTGTTTGTTCAAGTCACCCTTATTTTACTTAATTTCACACTCTCAATACTTTTATTACAGGTTTTTTTTTTTAATGGTTGTTCTATATTGTGTTATTTTTATTCATCTCTTATTGTGTCTAATTAAGAACTAAACTTTATCCTAGGTATGTATGTATAGAAAAATAGTCTATATAGGGTTCAGTACTATCTGTTGTTTTAGGCATTCACAGGGAGTCTTGGCATATATCCCTGCAAATAAGGGAAACTGCTGTATCTTGTAATAAATTTTTATTGGTTCTGTTTCTCTGTAGAAGCCTGAGTAACATACCCTCTATTTGGAAACCTGTTTTCCTTACAAATCTGTAAAGTTATCAGTGGGAACAATGGAGTGTGCACATTCCCATCCCAGCCAGTCGCTTCCCCTCTGTCAAAGGGGCCCCCAGACCAAAGACAAACTCATGGATAATGACATTGTTCTGCACCCCGTTTCTTAGGTTATTGGGCTCTCAGACCTCCCAGGAGAGTACCTAAGTGCACAGCTTCAGGAATTTTATACTATATATTCATTTGCCCACTAGTTCACAGTCAGTAGATCTTCTGTTTTAAATTGGTGTATCTAATGTCTTCTGCATCTTACCAGCTATTACTTTTGTGCATGAAAAACTTACTTTCAGTCCCCAAAAAACTAGCCAACCATCTAACAATCAAGGAAACCTCTGGTTCTCTGAGATGCAAAGCAGATTACAAATCACAGATGCCATTTGGTTTAAGAGAACTGAAATAGACTGGAATGTTTATTCTCTGGAGTTTTCTTTGTTTTTGTTAAAGGTACCACACTTTTAAATTACATTTAAATACAATTAAATCTATACTAATAAAAGAGAAAGGTGCAAATGAACCATACCTCCATGGCATCCACCAACCAGTCAGGTGTGAGTATGCAAATTAACCCACCAAAGATGGCAGTTTAATTTGCATATACAGGTATAGAGCAAAGACTGAAAGCTCCACCTGATTGAAGATTAAAGACTACAGACTGAAGACTGCTCTGACCATGGGCAGAGCCTTCAGCCTTCAGTCTTTAGCTTTCAGACTTCAGCAGAGCCAAGCCTTCAGCCTTCAGGCTTGGCTCTGGCAGTGGGTGGAACCTTCAGTCTTCAGTCTCCGCTGAAGGCTGCTGGTTGAGGTCTTGGCTCCACTGAAGGCTGAAGGATGAAGGCTGAAGGGTCTGCCTGAGGCCAGAGCCAAGCCTGAAAGCTGCAGGTTTGGCTCATCTGCAGCCCGGGTCCTGGGTGCTGGAGGAAAACTGGTGCCAGCATCCAGGGGAAGGAATGCCTATTGCACGAATCTTCCTGCAACAGGCCTCTAGTATTATTATAAAAATACATAAGCATATATTTCTGAACTTTCTTACTGCAAAGTGAATCCCAAGTTCATTTTCAATAACTCATTCACTAAATATTACAATATTAAAGAAAGATCCTATTGATAATTACTAAATGATCTTCTCTCTCTTATATGAATTACAGTAAAGTATTCACTTACATTTTTAACTATTTACATAAAGAACAGTAAAAACTAAAACCAATTGTAAAGATGACTAATGTAACATCCAAACAAAATTGAGGCTCCTCAGTTTGCATATAGATTGGGGCAATTCCTCATCTAAATCAATTCTCTCCTTGATTCAACAGAAATAAGCAGTTGAATACTGTCTAAGAATTTACCCTCAAATGGAAAAATAGATATACCTCATCTCTGGTTAGATCAGAGTTATTCAGGAATTATATATGTTCAAGCAGAGAAGCACTATTTAGGTCAATGTTTGTTTTTTTGGTCTTTAGTATTACTACTCTCAACTCCCTGTAGAAGAATGTCAGTGGGTCAAATGGCTACAAATTCAAAGTCAGGAAACAAGGTTTCTCCTACAAAACAGAGGAAATTCTTTTCTCCAAATCCAAAGGCATCTTAGCTTGTTTCCAAAGATGGAGATTTTGAGTGAAGGTAAAATAGTTGCCATAAAACAATTATTTGGGCATCTAAATGAGAATTTTTTAAAAAATATGCATGGTTTTAAAAGTATGGTGCCAGTGTTAAAACACCTTATTTGTCCAAAACAAACTTTCAGGAGCATAACCAAATTCTATAGCATTAAATGAAAATCAAGATAACATTGGACCAATAAGAAATGCTGACAGGCCAAAATTGGTTTGGCTTAGTGGATAGAGCATTGTTCTGCAGACTGAAAGGTCCCAGGTTCAATTCCTGTCAAGGGAATATACCTTGGTAGTGGGGAACTCCCTGAAAGAGGGTGTGCAGGAGGCAGCTGATGTATCTCTCTCATCAATGTTTCTAACTCTCTATCCCTCTCCCTTCCTCTCTGAAAAAAAAATCAATAAAATATATATATTTTTTAAAAAGAAATGCTGACAGATACAGTAATTATGCAAAATAAGGGAGTTTTCATTTTGGAGATATGCGGAACAGACAAGAATGTGAGTAATTGTGTGTTTGCCATTTAAGGTACCCCTAAATCTTGTTCCAAACAAATATGCTCTTGCTTTCTTTTCAGAGGCTCTGTGTTTAATCTCTCTGGAACTTTTTGTTTTATTTTTTAAGTCTCCTCCTTCAGTTGCAAACGGACAAAGTTTCTCTTTGTCTTTAGCTAGATATTTTCTTCTGAAAGCCAAACAATAGTATTTCTTCTTATTTCTGTTGGGGATGATTTGGGCCTTGTTATTTGAAATTCATGACTATGACTAAGAAGAGAGAGGCAATGTTATTGCAAAGATATTAACAAAAACATGTCAAATGAAAATGTAAAAAAAAAATTAAAATATTTTAAGCTATTAGGCATTTTTACAAAGATAGTACCAATTAGAGAGATCGGACAGAGGGAAAATGTTAACATCCAAAATTCTTGTCAGAGTTTAATGGAAAAAGGCAACAAAAGTGATTTTATATACATAAAATCAGTAGACAAGAGAGAAAGGTGGATTATTAGTAGGAAGTCAGGGGGTTGCAGGCAAAGTTAAAAGTCAAACTTTAATGATGTAATAGTCCTCAGAAATTAGAACAATCATATTGGATCATACATTTTATTTAATTAAAACATGTAAATGGCTTCAGAAATTTAAAAATGTAATTTCTTTAAACTAGAGAAGAAATTTATAGAAATTACACTCAATGGATTTGATAGGATTGCACGATTAGCAAATACAAAGACACAAATTTAATTAAAATTTCAGATAGCCTTGCCAGTGTAAATAATTTTCAAGATAAATATATTCCAAGTACTACAAGAAATATAGTGAATAGACTGCAAGGCAAGGATGTGTTTGTTGAAACAAGAATTAGGGCTGACCCTAGGCAGCTGCAATTTGTACTTTAAGCAGACACACAATGATGCATTTTCCCATCTGCTCATCTCTAATAGGAAAATTCCCTTGTTTTGTATGAATATTTCTCAGCATGGGACATACTTATATTTTTACAATTATTTGTTTTTATTTTAAATTCAGATTTAAGTGAACATCCTGTATTTTATCTGACAACACTAAAAATGCTAGAATTGCTTTTAATAGCAGTGACATTTAACATTAAAAAACAAAAGTTGATCCAAATTTTCATATACTTTGGAGTATTTAATACTAAAAAGAAGAAGTTATTTTAGAAAAGGAGAGATTTTTCAAAGGTAGTTATGATCAAAGCTTAGGAGATGGATTTTTCAATGTGTCTGAGTTACAATTTTTTCAATCTGAAGTACTTAATCTCAAGTTTCGGTTTTGATTTTGTTTTTTGAAATTTGGAGGTCTAGGGAGGACAAAATGTATTAATATCCTTGCAAAATCTGTGTTTTCCTCTTCACATTGTTACACACCATCCACATTATGTCCTTGCCTAAAACAGTCGATCTAATCTGTCTTCTGTCATTTTCTCCTCGCCGCATTGTACATGGCTTTCCGGGCTGACTCAGGCTGGATCCACTGTCTTCAGTCTGACCCGCAACTCTTTTTTTTCACAAGTCATGAATTCCTCAGATCAGTGGTCACCAGAAAGCTGACAGAAATTTTTAATCAGGTAGGCTTCCCTGAAATACTGATTTTCTCGTATCTTTGATTAGCTAAACTAATAAAAGGTTAATATGCTAATTAGACCGAAAGTCTTCCATACAAAGCCATAGTAGCTACTCAAGTGAGGGCTGGGCCAAGGCTCAGACAAGCCGCTGTGGCTGCAAGGGCTGAGGCTCAGGCAGCCAAGGCAGCCAGCAGTGGCATGATGGGGGCTTCGCCTTCCCCTGACTGGCCAGTCGCCTCCTGCAGAGGGAGGCCAGCCATCAGTAGGACATCCCCTGAGGGCTCCCGGACTGTGAGAGGGAGGAGGCCAGGCTGAGGGACCCCCTCCAGAGCACGAGTTTTCGTGCACTGGGCCTCTAGTCTATAATAATAAAAGGGTAATATGCTAATTTTACCAAACATCCTTCAGGGCTTCATTCCAGATATCCTTCCAGATGAAGCCGGGATCAGACCAAAGCAACCCAGGTCCTGGGTGCCTGCGGGTGGCTGGAATGAAGCAGCCTGGGTGCTGGGCTCCTGAGGGGAGCTAGTGCTGGCAGCCAGGGGAAGGAAAACCTACTCTTGCACAAATTTTCCTGCATCGGGCCTCTAGTTTAATATAATTGATATGGTTAATAAATGTTTCCATGTTCATAAAGGACCTTAAAAACACACCACTGCCCTTTTTGCCTGATAAAAACCATCACAATACCATTTGACATTAACTTAATGTAGATCCCACATGTAAATGTTAGAAACTTTCACTCCAGACATCAACAGTCAGAGCTATCTCAACTCAAAAGGAAATTCATTAGCAGCAAAACTATTCTCACTTCAGTCTAGAGTCACTCTAAGAGGGCTCCTCAAAGTAAATCTGTCTCAAGGACTCACTGGTTGGGTGAGATAGAAGTTTAATGATTCAAATATCTGTACACAGAAGAGTGACCTTAGAGACCACCATGAATAGGACAAAAGGAAAAGTAAACTTTAAGTCACCTCAATAGGGAATTTAATACTTTAAATAGAAAGCTCCTAAATCAAGTATACCTGTGTGAAAATATTTAAATTTATAAGTTATTTATATATTCTGGAGAAAAGTGTTTGTCAGGTATATGTATTACAAATATTTTCTCACAGACTATATCTTGTCTTTTAATTTCTTGTTTTCACATTATTATTATTATTATTATTTTATTGAGTCATAATTGACATATATCATTGCTGTAGTTTCAGGTGTCCAACACAATGATTTTTTAAAAATATTTTTATTGATTTTTTTACAGAGAGGAAGAGAGAGGGATAGAGAGTTAGAAACATCGATGAGAGAGTCATCAATCAGTTGACTCTTACACACCCCCTACTGGGGATATGCTATATGCCCACAACCAAAGTACATGCCCTTGACCGGAATCGAACCTGGGACCTTTCAGTCCACAGGCTGATGCTCTATCCACTGAGCCAAACCGGTTTCGGCCAATACAATGATTCTAATGAACCCAAAATTTCTGTTTGGGTCCGAGTTCATTGTCACAAAATAGATGAATTCACAGACAAAAATGGTTAGCAAAAGCAAAGTTTACTGAGAGAAAGACAACTCCCTGTAGCAAGGAGCAGGAGGAAGAGGGCCTAGAGCGGGTTCCCAGTTACCTGGGAAGTTCTTTGTCTCGGGTTATGAAGCCCCCGCCCTTTAAGCCAGTCCTGGAAAAGGAGCAGGTGGGGTTCCAGGAGAGTAAAAAGCAGGCCACTGTCCAGAGTTTCTGTGCCTAGTTGCAGCCTGGTATAGTTCAGTATCAAACCAACTTAAAGCCTATTAGTCTGTGTGAGGTCTCCCACATGGCCAGAAGCCAGGGTTGCACAAGGGAGCATGTCCCCTTCCATAGGAGAACCAGAACCCAGTTCTCCAGAGAGAGAGAAGAGAAGGGAGTGGGCTTTTTCGTCAAGGGGTAGATAAGTGCCTTGCTAGCGCCTGGTTGGTCCCTGTTCTGTCTTAGCAACATCATTGAGATTGGGTATACCTTTCACTGCCTTGTGATTGGTTACCTGCAGTCTGTCTTAGCTACAACCATACATTTTTAAAGCTCACCTCTCCTGCAAGTGTCCTTCTTTCCCTACCTATCTGGCTAGTCTTAGTAACTTCCACCTAACTGGGTTCTCCAGTTCTACTTCTTCTTCCCTATAGTCAGTCCCTGACCATGCAGCTTTCTTCTGTCTCTTCAATTTGACACCCATATGCATTGTGAAATGATCACCACAATAAGTCCAGCAACATTGGTCAAAGAGTTATAAAATTAAAAAAAAAACATTTGTTATTGAAAATATTACCAATGTCTCCTTTATAATTTGTTTGTTTTTCCCATTGACCCCCTTCATCCCACCCCCATCTCTCCCAACCCTTCACCACACTATTGTCTGTGTCCATAGGCTATGCATGCATGCATTTGCTAGTATGTTCCCCCACCCACCCATTCCCCCTTCCCTCTGAAATTTGAGTCTTTCCCATGCTTCTATGTCTCTGTATCTATTTTGTTAATCAGTTTATTTCACTCATAAGAGTCCACATATGAGTGAGATTATGTGATACTTATCTTTCTCTGACTGGCTTATTTCACTTAGCTTAAGAGTCTCCAGGTCCATTCATGCTATTGCAAATAGTGTCTTAGTGAGCAGAAATTATAAATTTTGCAAAGTATAATTTGTAAGATTTTCCCTCTTAAGAGTCCTGTCTAAGAATCTTTGTCTACCCCAAGGTCATGGGTTTAATCTCCTATATTTTATCCTAGAAAATATAGTTTATCTTTTATATTTAGGAATGTAATCCATTTCAAGTTAATTGTCTGTATCATATGAGTTAGGGGTTAAGTGGATCTTGCTCAGTGTTGTTTGCTTTAGAAAAAATAACTTATATCACCTCCAATTACTGCTTGTTTTTACTTACTTTCCAGTGGCTTTAAAGTAGCAGTTGTTGTTTTTAAATTTTGTCAAGAGTCTATAATAATTACCATTAGGATGTTTTAGTCCACTCAGGGTGCTATACAAAAATACTATAAACTGGGTGGTTTAAAAACACTATTTCTCATAGTTCTAAAGGCTGGCAAGTTCAATATCAAGGTTCCAGCAGATTCAATATCTGGTGAGGGCCTGCTTCCTGGCTCATACAAAGCCAGCTTCTTTGTTCTCACATGGCAGAGTGTTATTTCAATTCAAGCTACTCCTTTACTGCCAGAACCCTTTTCAAACATAAGTAACTTCCTGTCAAGGGAGTTTTTTGATAATGCCTAACTAACTCATTCCTTCTAGTATATTCCCAGACTATCTTGTACCAGCCACTTGTGCCAAACTACCAGGCCTCCATTGGTGGGGTCTTTGAGAAGCATGAAATATTTTAGGTTAGGTGGTAAACACACACACACACACACACACACACACACACACACACAAATTAGTTTAAATAGAAGTTGAGCACCTGGACAGCATTATGCTAAGTGAAATAAGCCAGTTAGAGAAAGGCAAGTAGTATATCATTTCACTCATATGTGGAATCTAATGAACAAAATAAACTAACAAGCAAAATAGAGACAGACTGATAAATAGAGAGCAAGCTGACAGCTCCCAGAGGGAGGGAGAGTTGAGGGTCTGGGTAGGGGAGGATGAAGGATTGGTGGAGGTGGTGAAAGAAAACCTCACTGATACCAACAACAGCATGGTAACTGCCAGCTAAGAGAGGGTGGGGAGATAAATGGTGATGATAGAAGACTTGACTTGGGGTGGGGAACACACAGTACATGATATAGATAATGTGGTATAGAATTGTACACCTGAAATCTATATAATTTTGTTAACTAGTGTCACCCTAATAAATTAAATAAAAATAAATAAATAAAATCTGAGCAATCTTATCTTAAAGGATATATGTATATATCCTATATAATTAAGAGGTAATGTGCAAATTGACCTTCATACCCTCATGTCACAAGATGGCAACCACAAGATGGCCACCCCCACATCACCACAGGATGGTTGCCCCCATATTGTCACAAGATGCCCAGCAGGGGAGGGCAGTTGGGGGGGACCAGGCCTATAGGAAAGGTCAGTTGGGGGGACCAGGTCTGCAGGGGAGGGCAGTTGGGGGGACCAGGTCTAAAGGGGAGGGAGTTGGGGGTGATCAGGCCAGCAGGAGAGTAGTTAGGCATCAATCAGGCTGGCAGGGGAGCAGTTAGGGGGCTACCAGGCTGGAAAGCAGAATGGTTAGGGACAATCAGGCAGCCAGGAAGGCAAGTGGATAGGAGCCAGTAGTCCTAGATTGTGAGAGAGATGTATAACTTCCCCCAAGGGATCCCAGATTGGAGAGGGTACAGGCTGGGCTAAGGGGCATCCCCCTTATGCACCAATTCCATGCATCAGACCTCTAATACACACACACACACACACACACACACACACAAAAAAAAAAAAAAAAAAAAAAAAACCACTGAGTGGCCAGATTATTATGATCTCTGAATGCATAATAATCTGGCCATTCAGTGTATATTCTATACAATAAAAGGCTAATATCCAAATTGTCCCCTCAACCAGGAGTTCGACCAGGAGACAAGCTGGCCAACCACCCATGTCCCCTCCCCCTGGCCAAGCTGGCCAGACCCCACCCATGCACAAATTCATGCACCAGGCATTTATTTTAATGCTTGGTACTTATTTTTTTTTAGTTTTCAATAAACCCTTTCATAGCAGTGAGATAAAAAGTACATTTTTAATGAAAAATTAATAAATTTATATTTCTCAGGACAGTTGATAATAAGCAAGTAGTTTGTTTGTCTATATTTACTGTTAAACATGAGGAAAATTCTAACAGCAGGAACTGTGAAAACCAAAGAACACATCTAATAAAGAGCTACCAACATCTGGAAGCAGGTCCAAGATGGAGACAGGAAGATGATGAGATCACCCCCTCCTAAGGACACCTATATTTTGAGCATTCCATTCCGAGAGCCAAGCTGAAAGCCAACTGAACAGCTTCTGTCAACAAACAAGAGAGATACTACAGCAGGAAGGTGAGGGAATATGAAAGTTCTCTGGAAGATGAGGGGGAAATCCAATACCAGAGGAATTGAGTAAGTGCAATTGTTTACATTCCCCTGCACCTGGATAGTGGGCAGGAGCTCTTTCCAGAATCTCTGGCTGCTATAGTGTCCCTCCAGCCACCCCTCCAAGAATTAAATCCAGCAAGGACAGGGGAACTCAGTAATGTACATATAAGGGACTCCTTCACCTGGGAATTAATCCAATTGGTACAGTAAAATGCTGACGTATGCATCCACAGAGCTGCATATGCACACAAGGCTCCCCTGCCTGGACAAAGTGCAGAGCCAACAATGCACTGAGGTACCCACTTGCAGGGATGCCCTGTCCAGAGTGAGTACAGAGAGAGTGGAGCACCGCTGCAGGCATGTGGGGCTGCCTGACTGGAAAGGGTTCAGAACTATCAAAATGAGACCATGTGTGCACGCAGAGTTGCTCCAGTTGGAAAAAGTGCAGAGCTAGTAGGGCATTGCCAGGTATCCACTAAGAGCAGCCCTGCCTAGACCTAGCTCCCGCAACAGGCAATTAAAGCAACAGGTAGATGGCATGCAGGTGGTACAGTTCCACCTGAATCAGAAGGGAAAGGAAGTACATATCAGGCTATCCTGTCCAGAACCTTCTCCCTCTGGCCAACCAGGCACTGCATGCCAAAACCATCCACCAAACAATCTATATAGAGACCACTTTTTCAACATTGTGAGAGATTGCTGTTTCATCTCACTCATAGAAATAAACATTGAAAGTCAAACAAAATGGGCAGACAGAAGAATATGCGTCAATTAAAAGAACAAGAAGAAAACCATGGAGAAAAACTGAAACAGAGATAAGCAATTTGCCTGATAAAGAAGTTAAAGAAAAGGTCATTAGAACGCTCAACAAACTTTCATAGAATAGAGGAACTCAGGGAGCACTACTGGGAAGAGTTAGAGCCAATCAGAGATAAAGAGTACAATAATGGAAAGGAAGGCTGCATTAGAAGGAATAGGCAGCAGGTTATTTGACTGAAAGAATGGATAAGAAACCTGTAAGTCAGAATAGTGAACACCAGCCAATAAAAACAGCAAAATAAAAAAGAATTCTGAAAAATGCAGATAGTATAAGGGACCTCTGGGATAGCATCAAGTGCTCTAACATTTGCATGTAGGGATTTCAGAAGAAGAGAACATGGGGCAGAAAGTATACTTGAAAAAATTAATTGGGGGGGAGTGAAATAGGTGAAAAATGTAAAGGAGAATATATTACATGATATTGTGATTAATTTGCATGGTGACAACTGATTACTAGAATTAGTGTGGTGATGACACTAAGATATATGATTGTCTAATCACTCTACTGTACAACTGAAAGTAATATAATATTGTATACCAACTATAATTAAATTTTTAATAAACTGAAACTGAACAAAAAATAAAAAGGAAATCAAGCTAGAAAAAAAGGGGGGCTGAAGGAAGCAAGAAGCAGATTTTTAAAGACTTCTCAAATGCATAACCTTAGAGGAATTAGAGAGAACAATTTATTTGTCTCTAAAAATTTTATTATTTTATTGTTCTATATAACAAAGTCTTTAAAATACTGAATTTAGATTATAAATATGTCCACCATCTCACTCAGAACCTTAGCGTTATATGCCATAATGGGAAGTGCATATTAAGCAGCAGAGCAATACAGTTCGCTTCCATTTCAGTAAGAGCATCCTGAGGGACTAAGAAGACTGTTCTGGGGGAATTGGACACTGATAGGAGATGAGCAGGTCAGATGCCATGTCAGGATTCCAGGTGGAGAGGGTGATGTTCAAGATAGTGCAGTGGCACTGTGTTTGCAAGATATTCAATAGACTGAATTGACAGACTTTGTATCAATTGGAGAGTGAGAGGAAATGATGAAGAAGAGTTGAGAATTCATCCACTCATTCATTCATTTGTTCAAAAATAGTTAACTGCTTGCTGTGTGTCAGGCACCCTATGAGATAGTGAAAATATAGCCATTCACACAAGAGACCAAGCTGTGCCCTCATGGGAATTTACATTCTAGGTGAGGGAGCAACTTATTTTTTTTTAAATACCATTTTATTGGTATTTTACAGAAAGGAAGGGAGAGAGAGAGAGAGCTAGAAATGTCGGTGAGAGAGAAACATCGACCAGCTGCCTCTTGCACACCCCCTACTGGGGATGTGCCCGCAACCAATGTACATGCCCTTGACCGGAATCGAACCCGGGACCTTTCAGTCCACAGGCCGACGCTCTACCACTGAGTCAAACCGGTTTCGGCGAGGGAGCAACTTATTAAACACACACAAAATGATACATACCTGTTGGAAAGCAGAGATAAACTGGGTGATGTGGTTAAGAATGAATATATTTTATTGCCATTAATTAGGACAGGAACTTTCAGGTTGAGGATGGAAGGAAAGAGGGGATGCTTTCATTAAGAACATGCTGGTTTTAAGTGTCTGTGCAGGATGTCCTGAAAGTAGTTGTGCAACTATCTCAGCCAGTTCTTAAGATTCTCTCCAATTTCAAATCAAATATTTTTGGTATCCAACCCTTCATTCTCTCTATGAGCACATATTCCAGGTGTCTCTGCTATGAAGAGTTAGAGAAATTAAAGAATACATTACTTAGCATTCTCTGAGTGTTTTCCAAAGTGACTGGCACTGTTCTAAGCTCCTTACATATACCGGTTTATTTAATGTTCACAGAAACCTTTGGAAGTAGTGTTGTTATTATTTCCATTATCCAGATAAACAAATTGAGTTATAGAGGCAATACTGCGCATGATTTCCCATGGCCACATAGCTGGTAAAGGGTGAAACACCAGAGGCTATTGCTCTAACCATTACACTGTGACATCTCTACTTAAAGCGTATACCATTACTAGCACTATATAAGCACATTTTTTACTCAGATTTTTACTATTCTTGTATTTGTCTTTGTTGTACTTATTAACCTATCTAAACTGATTTTGCTTAATCTCTTGAGCACCTTCTTTAATAAAAGGGAGTCTTCCCAGGTCCTTTATAATAGTTACTTTCCTATTAGAGAGAATCCTGTTCTCTAAGGCTTGACCAACCTGCCTTGGGATACTTTTGTAAATGACTTCGTATATATAGACAGTATAAGTTTTCCATCAGTGTCAGAACTACAGTAAAACTCCAAGGAAGCAAAATTTAAGGAGGCAGTTACTATCAGGCCCTGACCCTACACTTGCATAACTCCAAAAAGAATGAGTGCCGCCTTAAATTTTGTGGTCTAAGCACCTAGCTTGCCTCATTCTGGTCCAAACTGTGTTTTTTTACCTTTTCTTCCTGGAGATTAAGTTTCTTCCCATGTGCTTTTATAGCATCTGAAATTACACTGTAACAGCATTTTGCCCTTCTGGTCTATGTTGCTAGCTGCTTGAGGGTGGGGACAAAGTCTGTCATCTTCACAGTTATATCCCCAGCCCTTAGTGCAAAGTAGGTGTTCAATAAATATTTCAAAATGAATTACGAGTTCATTCAGAAACTCTAGGAAACTGAGTGCCTTAAAGCAGCAGGACATGTTCTCTATCCTTGGAGCTCAAACCTCAAAGATAAAAGACATGAATCGGATAGCCACACAGCAGTGAGCTGCTTTCTGTAACAGAGACATGGGCAGAAGTCTCAAGAGCACAGAGGATGGAGCGAGAACAACTATCTGGGAGATGTGTGACGTGGACCATACCTTCAGCCTATTCTACCCATCCCAGTGGCTTCTTCCCTGAATCCAAGCCTGCAGAGCAGCTGTGCGGATTCTCTGAGAGCAAACAGACAAGGGATGGAAGAGCCATTTGTGAACATGAATTACCTAATGAAGCAGCTGAACAGGGAGGAGGAGGAGTCCATTTTCTTTCTTTTTTTAAATATATTTTATTGATATTTTACAGAGAGGAAGGGAGAGAGATAGAGAGCTAGAAACATCAATAAGAGAGAAACATTGACCAGCTGCCTCTTGCACACCCCCTACCGGGGATGTGCCCGCAACCAATGTACATGCCCTTGACCAGAATTGAACCCTGGACCTTTCAGTCCGCAGACCGGCGCTCTACCACTGAGCCAAACCGGTTTTGGCGAGGAGTCCATTTTCTGACAAATTAAATTTGCCATGCTGCAGGAGATCCCATGTGAAGTATTCCTGAAATGCTGGGTTTGAGGTGGTTCAAGATAAAAAAACAATCAAGGACAAAGCTATAAATGTGGAAGTCATAGCAATAGTTGAAACTTTTTTCATAGGTTACAAAGATAACCTATGTAAAAATATTCATATAAAATTTTATATGGACAGGACTGCTATTTCTTGCATTTTGTTCTACTTTTTTTAAAATCCCCACCTGAGGATATTTTTTCCATTGATTTTTAGAGAGAAGGAAGGGGGGGAGACAGAGAAATTTCCATGTGAGAGAAACACATCCATTGGCTGTCTCTTGATGCACCTGGACTGGAGTCAAGCCTACAACCTAGATATGTACCCTTGGCTGGAATCGAACCTGGGACCCTTCAATCCCCGGGCCAACTCTCTATCCACTGAGAAAAACTGGCTAGCTGTTTCTGGCATTTTAATTGTCTCTTTCTCAAACCCTTGTGATAGCAAAATGTTGGTTTTTATGCAATTTTTTCCCCACAGTACTAAATCTTGATACAATCATTACTATATATGTTAACTATCTTCAGGCTGTCTGTAGTAAGTTTGAATTATTAGATTCCTCTGAGGCCTAGAGGATTTTTCTTTCTGCCATTACTTACCATTTATCCATCCCATCTATAGAATATAGATGTTTTACATGAATATTTCTAGGTACATAAATAAATTATGTGGCTGGTTGCAAAGATTGGTTGTTATAGCAAGATTCTCGCATATTAAATTAATAACCCAAACTGTGATAAGGGAGAAAGAAAAAAGGAGAAAGAATATGTACCTCTCAGTTCTCACTGGTACTTTCCAGAAAGTGCCAGAAAAGATAGCCATAATGGACTCTGTTACCAGTGATACACTTATATCATGGGCACAGCATGATATGTGTGAAGGTGCTGACTGATATAAAGTGCCATCAATTAGGCACGTCAATGCAGTCCTTCCCAGAAGCTATGGACAACCAGATTGATTATACTATACTGTTCTTTTGACAAATGCTTATTGGGCTGTATATTGGGGGGGGGGGGGGGTAGGTCCATCCTCCCCTACCCTCCTCCCTTCTTTTTTCTCTCTACGTCCACTGCTTGGCTCCACAAAGGGTTGGGAACAGCTGAGAAGAGAGTCCATGTTAAAAGGTAATTAAGTTGATAATGTAGATCAAGGGAAATTAAACCAAAATAGAAATTTAACAGTAGCCAAAGGGAGAATACTAACTTGCAGACTAAATGGGTCAACTGAGTTGTTGCTGTTGGGCTTCACAATGGGCTCTGGATTTTCTGGAAGGTGGAGCAAAGTGGGAGCTATAAATGTCTACACATAATTCTTGTTTTAAAAAAAAGGAGGAAGTAGAGTGGTATCCCAAGGGAATCGAAGTTATCCTAGCAGTGGTCTTATAAGGTATCTCATGGGACTATGAGGCATTTAAATTTTTCATTTAATTTTCACAACAAGGCAAGTATCAGTTTTAGTAGCTCACAATTGAGGAAACTGGACACAGACACAGAAAACAGTTTGTTCAGTCATGCTGGTGCTAGGTCAGTGTCAGTATCAAACCCAGCTCACTTGATGCTTTTTATTTTTACTGCTGTTTTCATAGCTTGCCCTCTCCTGAGAAACTCTAGCCTACTCTGCTTCCTTTATAGATGCATTCCTGAAAATCCTCTGTGAACTCAATATATCTATCATCTATCTAGTAAATACAGGTGTGTAGATATGTATATCTCTCCCATATATGTATATTTATCACCCATATACATATGTGTACATACATTCACATATATAGATATATATGATAAATCAAATTGCGTTTTTTTTTAATTGGGAAAATTCATGAACCAGGGATATTTTTTCTCATAACTGGTATTCATTTGACAGTAGCTCCCAGCTTTTAACCTCGTCTTTAACATTCAGATTGAAAACAGTGGGGATCCATGGAAATTCTCAACAGACCCCCCATAGAAAAGGGTGAAAGGGAGCTATTCTTAAGGAAGCCTGGATTGGACACAGGGAGTCCTGAGCTCTCAGAGACCCTGCAGGCACCACTCCATCAAACACAATTTTAAACAAATGCCTTTAGCACTGACAAATTTAACTGTCATATTCACTGCCTTGTTTAACAGTTTAATTTATCCTTTAAAAAAATTCTGTTGCACAGATTGGTCTGGAACATCCTTCATTTGAAAGATGGAGAAACTGAGGTTCAAGTTAATGATGTGGTGTAACCACTGTTAATCCACTGGCATTTGTGCTCTTTCTTTTAAAAAATATTTTATTTTTATTAATTAGAGAGGGCGATAGGGAAAGATTTCTTGTCTCACTTATTGATGCATTTATTGGTTGATTCTTGTCTATGCCCTGACTGGGAATCTACCTGCAACCTTGGTGTATGAAGATAATGCGCTAACCAACTGAGCTGTCCAGCCAGGGCTTGCATTTGTGTTCTTGTCTGGATTATTTAAAATGTCATATTTAAAATGGTCATTCTCATAGTGCATTAAGTTCTGCCTTCTCACTGGAGAGAGAATATAGCCTGAGGGACTGTTCTGATGCCATAATCACAATTCTGTAACTGATCTTGAGATCCACACTTATAGAGTTTGATTCTGTTCTTTCACGTTTGGAAAGAGAAACTGGAAACTTGTCTCTCCCAGAATGAATAATGACTAAACATTTATCATTCAGGAAGGCAGAACTTGGTGACTGTGCCTTCAGGGCATGGGTGACTGCTCCCATATGCTCTCTGGCTGAGTCTGCTTCTATTAGCCGAATGCCATGGGGGGGGAAACAAAACAAAACAATGATTTTTACAATCTATAGCAGGATCTTCTAGATAGGGACATAGACTCTTAGAATGTCCATGGATGGGCTTTGGAAGGTCTATGGACCCCTGATATCATATACAAAAAAATTGTGTGATATACATTTTTAAAGGGTCTATAGCTTTCCTCAGCTTCTCAAAGGGGCCTGAGAATTTCCAGGAAATTGTGACACAAATCATTGATGTTCGGCACAGAGAGGCACATCAGCGTCTGTGGTAGATCACAGTGAATGGGTCTTCAATGTAGGTTTGACCCAAGCAGAGAACCATGAAGCCAAGATCCTGTGAATGTTAGAGAAGGGGTAGAGTTTTTGTTTCTATCTAGAAGGTGCTTTGTCAATATCAGGGAGAAAACACACTGTAGCTTCCACTTGAGGGACTATTCCATAAACTGCCAATTTGACATGAATTAAACAACCACCATGAGTCAAAAACATTAATTCCTATAGCAAAATATCATCCTAGTATGTGCTCATGATTAACAATAAAACACTGGTTAAAGTGATAGGATGATAGCAGATTAAGTACCTTAAGCTCTTTGCGCTAATAATAGAGGTAGTGCTTCTTATACTTAGGGATTGTGTCTATAGCTTTTGTGTCATATTCAAAATTTTTTAAGACTCCAAAAGAGTCTAAGAACCACTGATTTCATACAAACTTCCCCCACAATTTATTATTAGGTGTTTCCCTAGCTATAACTTTTTTCTGTATATAAAAATAATGTGGCTGTTTCTTCCTGTCCTCAGCTGTTAAACAATCAAGAAGGCCCCTGGAATTGCCTTCACACACCAACACAAGAGGCTGTGTGGCTTCCCTGAGTACAAACAAGATGAAGAGTGGCTTGTGAATATGGGTCCGGAAAGTCTGAAAGCATCAGGAACATACACAATGGAGAAAACTTAAGATGGGAACAGCAGTTCAAATGGCAGTTGTGATAAACATCCTGCGGGGTAAGGCATGGAGTGTGTTTCAGCAGGTGGGAGACACAATTCCTCTCTCTGTGCCTAGTCTCAGATAAACGCGGGAAGTGCTCAGCAGGTCTCTATATACCTTGTCCCAGTTTTTCCCTAAGTTAGACCCCCATTTCATTCAATGCCTAATATCCCATTGAGAAAGCCAAAAGCATCATTTTGTATTTTTATGCTTCCATGCCATTAGGAAGAAAACACAGACATAACGTGGGCAGTCTAGGCATATCTCAGAGATATGGAGGGTTGGCTTGCAGACCATCATAACAAAGTGAGTATAGCAATAAAACGAGTTATAATCTTTTTTGCTGGAGGAGGATCTTGCCTTTGATTTGTAAAAAAATGCAACACCTGTGAAGCCCAACAAAGCAAGGCGCAATGAAACAAGGCATGCTGGCACACAGGGAATAAGTAACACCTGTGAAAGATGAGAGGCAAGCGATGCAGGACTGGGCAGAAAGAGCCTTCAGACAGCATTGCTGATCAGACACCGATGGAAGGAAACAGGCTTGGGAAGAAGAGCCCCACACCAGGACACACATCAGAAAGTCCCAGCCAGCTCAGATGAAGTCCTAGAGGAAAAGCCCTCACTAGAGGAATCCCGAACTCGGCAGAAACAACTGAGCCCCGCTCCCCTTCTAGTCTCAGTCCTCGAATGGGGGCTGCTCTAGAGGAGTGTGGCCTTGAGTTGCCATTTGATACAGATTGTGAAATTGTGCCGTTGCAGCTGAAGGGCAAGTTCTTTTCTGAGGGGAGATCTGAGCGGCTCAGCTGCCCAACCATCACAGCCCCTTCCCATTTACATGAATGATGAATCCTTAGCCTTTTTTTAAAGTCTGAAGTAATCTAAATTAATAAATAAATTGCTTTTCCTAAGGATTACTTAAATTGATAGAAAGGGATCCTTTTCTTGTTTTTTGGTGTGTGTGGTTTTTCCCCCCTCTGTAATGAAGAGGCTAAAAAAAAAAAAAAAAAAAAAAGGAAATATAAAAGATACAACATGGCACAGTGAAAAAATATGGTTAAGCATAGCTGTGTGCCAGGAGTCCTTCAGGTTCTTATCATTCTGTCCGCAAACATTGATGAAGACATTACATCTCCTAGCCAAGTGGTCGGCAAACTCATTATTAGTCACCAGAGCCAAATATCAGTAGTACAACAATTGAAATTTCTCTTGAGAGCCGAAAACTGACTTATGCGCATGGGCCACGAAGTTTCAGTCATACTGCACATGCACGCCTGCACGTGGTATTTTGTGGAAGAGCTCCACTCAAGGGGCCAAAGAGCTGTATGTGGCTCGTGAGCCGCAGTTTGCTGACTACTGTCCTAGAGAACTCTATAACAGCAGGTCCTACAGTGAACCTTCACAGTATAATTGTGGTGACCTAAAAATCAGTAGTGACAAAGCAAAGTGTTAGAGACTCTAGTCCGCATATGATCTTATTCTCCTTGCCACTATCATTGTCAGCATCACCATCATCACCACGTGTTATTCATGTGCTATTTTCCTTACTCAGCCCTTTAAATGCATGACCTTATTTAAACCTTACCTAAAAATCCTATCAGGTGGCTAACAACATTTGTTGAGAGAATGAATGAAAAGGAAGGGAGCAGAATTGAGGTGAAGGGAAGAGATACCCTCCAGGCACAGGGAAGGAGAGCCTGAGGGCACTAGAAGCTGAGGCCTCTGGCACAGTCAGAATTCACCTACCCATAATCCCTTGAAGCTACAGCCCACATTCCATATTGACAAGGAGCTTAGAAAAAGGACAAACTGGTAAAATTGGTGGAATAATGTAGATCTTGAAGAATGTTGTGATCTAAGCTATAATAGTTACTTTTTTGTGCTGAAATGAGGAGGAACTACTGGAGGAATTTAAGACTTAGCTGCCTGTCTCTCCTCCTGGGTAATCTTACCCTCACCCTGCTCTCAGGATTTGTATGCTGTAGTAGAACCGATACCCACAGTGAAAGCATTAAACAATAATGCCATGTAGCACATCAAGTCTTCTCTATACTGCTACTCTTAGGTAGGCAGCACGGGCGGGGGTTTTAGGAATGCTAATTAGCCCCCTTACTCTGAGGATAGGGCTCCAGCATTTAACCCACCCCCAGATGATTCTGAAGCTCAAAATTTGGAGGAATTCAGCTCTGAACCAGAATTGTTTTCAAGTGCAGTTGTCTGCTCCCTCGTGCTGGCCTGTGCACTGTTTTTGGCTCCTGAGGAGGTCTGCACAGAAATTGAGGGATGTTTAGAAACATTTAAGCAGTTCATCAGAAAGGTATGTTGATTGAATGCTATTTAAAATGCTGGCTTTGGCCGAAACCGGTTTGGCTCAGTGGATAGTGCGTCCGCCTGCAGACTGAAAGGTCCCAGGTTCGATTCCGGTCAAGGGCATGTACCTTGGTTGCGGGCACATCCCCAGTGGGGGGTGTGCAAGAGGCAGCTGATTGATGATTCTCTCTCATTGATGTTTCTGACTCTCTATCCCTCTGTCTTCCTCTCTGTAAAAAATCAATAAAATATATATTTTTTTAAATAAAATGCTGGCTTTGTATTTTCAAGTGGCTATTTTATTTCACTTTTCTAAATATTTTATTTTTATGCTATTTTACAAAAGTAACAATCTGTGAAGGAGTTGGACACACAGGCACACAAATTGGCCCTCCATCACAGAAGCATGAGATGTTGTCTACATTGAGCCATTGTGGCTCTTTCCACAACTTCTTTTCAGTTTAGGCATCAATATTCACAGAGATTGAATATTCTATTTTGGAAAGGTAAATGTTAACTTATGTTTTGCACCTTGCGTGTGCCATGATCATTCCCAGGGCCCCCTGATTTCCTGCCTTGGGGTCACTTGATAAATGAGCCTATTTTCCCCTAAGTGCTGTTGCTAGGAAGCAAGATGCCAGCTTCTCACACTTCCCACTGACTTCAATTTTCCAGATGTGTTCAGACCCCGAGATTAAACAATAGACAAAAGAGTCCAGAAGGAAAGCATTTTAGGGCACTATGTTTGGGTGGTGTTATCATAAGCAATTTTTGAATTGGTCTATTGAAACAGAAAAAATATATATCTGGATAATTCTCATGTTGTAAAATCACCAGAAATATTTAATTTTCATGGAAACAAAATACCCTTTACATATGGCATTGAAAGTCTGTGAAAGTGCAATATAATACTCCAAGCTTCCTTTGGGGAGCTCTTGTGCTTTATAGTTTTGAGGAGGGGGGAGTTTATAGTCCTCTTCTGCTTTTGTTTAATGAAATAGACAATGAGGAGTCTTCAAAAGGAGAAGGATTTCTTCAATAGAAAATAATTAAGTGAAATAAATGAATCTCTTACTTGTTTCACAAAAGAAAAATCATACAAAACAAGTGTGATCAAAAGATAATTTAATGATGTAAGCTGACTTAAGTTGTTATGGCAACTAGAATCTGAAAGTACCTGGTTAGGCCTGTGTATTTTATTTTCCTCCCCTTTTTATTTTTTATTTTTTTTTAAAGAAAGAAAAAAGAATTGTCTCCCATCTGGTTTAATCACAGTGTTAAAATACCAACATCAAAGAAAAGTACCTAATAAGGATAATTTCACATCTGTTTCAAGACAAGTGATATTTTCACCTTAACAAGAAATAAATACAATTGTAGGCAAAAGTGTTTTAGGAAAAGAGAATATGATTGTACATTACCAAGTAGCTAAAGAATCTTAATTATTTAAGTATGTGCTAACTGTAATATTCCTTAACTTGAATTAAGGTAACTAGATCCATCCTTGCTTTCTTTCCTCCTTTTTTTCTTTCCACCTGAAGAGGAGAGCATAGAATTGTGGTTGTACAGAGAGTGGGAGGTGCTATTCAGTTGTTTTATGTTCCCACTTTAGTAGCTTCTGTCAATAGTCGATGTGAGAGCTTTTCTTTTGTTTTGTGTACTAAATATAAAGAAATAAAGCAACTTTCATTGGAATGGGAACTTTAAAATATATTTTATAAGCCATACGAATATATATTGTATGAAAGAGTTTATTTTGCCTAACTTGCTGCAGTCAGCTGCTCTTTACTATCACAATATTCTTCTTTGTTTGTACTTGAAGGTGAAATTACTATGAATCCTGTTTGGCAACCAAACAATGAACCATCCAGAATAACTCCATTGGAATCCAAGCCAGTAGAAACATTTAGTAAGTAGGGAAGCATTTTCTTTGCTTTCTTTTGTAAGCAAGTTATAGATTCTTAGGAATATTCTTTCCTGGATCCATAAGTGAGGGCAAGGCTGCAGAGGTGATTCCTGCTGCCTAGTTGTTTCAAGCAGAGGTGTTTTAGTATCTCAATTTTCATTCTTTCATTCTTAGGTATTGATCCAGCTTAAGTCTCTAATACATTCATTTCATATGCACTCTATTCTCAGGAAACCTTTATTCTCAGGGATTCTTTATCGGTAAAGAGGTTAGCCTATAGAAAAAAACTACTGTGGCTATTTGTAGATCTACTGAGCTAGGAGTGTTGAGAAGGATAATACCACCAGTTAAATACAATAAAATCAGAGGTTGCCTATGGGCTCCTATGATCTCAATAGGTTTCTCTATAAGTGACAAATTAGGGTTGTCTGTTTGAGAAAATGCTGCTGCTGATTGTGATCAATGTATCCTTTCATTTTGAGTTACTTCCTGATACTCCAACAAAAAGAGGTTAATTAAACAGAAAGCTGAATGCACAGAAACAAGGTAGTGAGCTGATTCTGAGGGTTTCCTTTAAGTCCAGTCTCACCTGCTATGTACCAACCTTGCCAAAAGCCAATTCCAGCATGTCATAATTGCAAGAGTCCCATCAAAAGATTGATGGAATCTGGGGACTCAACAAGGGCTGAGTCATGTATGTTATCAACTGTTGGGAATGGCTAAAGGCATTTCCCCAAACCTGAAAAGGTGATTGTTTACTGCTATGACAGCTCAGGGCATCTTAATCTACATGGTATTGTCTCTTACTGGCCAAACATCTGAATAGCAATAGACTATTCCTCAAGCTGACAATGGACTCTGTAGACTAACCCTGATCTTTGGAGAGTGTATCTCCACCTTGCCTTAGGACAAATTGTGTTAATAAAAAGCAAGGGGTCCTGAGACAAGGAGAACTTAGCTCCTGTAGGTAGGCTCCTCTGACCCCAAATGCCTTTCAAAATTATCTTTCATCTCTGGATTCTTACTTCAGTTATACACAGCCTTTCTCCAGATTGCTGAGCCCTTCTTAATGCTGGAACAAGAATCCCAGCAAACATAAGTTAATATTGATTAACACTAATGATTTATACATTATACCAAGCAACTAGGTGTATTGTGGCAGGTGATATAAGTAAGTTGCAATAGGAATGGGAATTCTCTACACATGTCTTAGAATTTGGTGTCTCATCTTCCTTGGGAATAGAAAATACTGAGAGCCAAAACCGGTTTTGCTCAGTGGATACAGCGTCAGCCTGCGGACCGAGGGGTCCCGGGTTCGATTCCGGTCAAGGGCATGTACATTGGTTGCAGGCACATTCGGCAGCTGGTCGATGTATCTCTCTCATCGATGTTTCTAGCTCTCTATCTCTTTCCCTTCCTCTCTGCAAAAAATCAATAAAATATGTATTAAAAAAATACTGAGAAAAGAAAAACTTCATTTCTAAAACAGTAGTTAATATATACAGTGAGGTAGTAAGTAAGTATTAAACTATGTAAGTCAGAATCTTCATATTTCTAAAACATCAGAAAACCATGAATTACTTGCACTCTAATTACTAGAATTATTCAAGTTTAACTAGACACAATTGCCAGGTAGGGAATATTTTACAAAAGAAGCAGGGAATTTGTAACCTCACTATGGCAGTCTCTATTTATCAGGAGAAAGATTCTAAATCCTCAAAGGTGTCTTTGACCAAAATTAGATTAAAAATTACTGTACAAAAGAGATTCTATAAGACTGACTTCTGTTTACAGTGCTAACAGTGGCAAAAGTAGAAATCCAAAGAAATGTCTTAAAAACCAACCCTGTGCTAGGCTTCTTTGAAATTCCTTATTAAATAAATTGTTCTTCATTTGGAGTCCTGTTTGTGTAGAAGATAATTATTACTGATATTTTTAAGGTAATAGGAAACTTATTATCCTAAGAATGGCATTTCTCTCTCTCTCTCTCTCTCTCTCTCTCTCTCTCTCTCTCTCTCTCTCTCTCTCTCTCTCTCCATAGTTGCATAGCACCACTGAGGCATCATTCTCAATCTTTCTCATCTGTATCTCCACTATGAGGTAAATTTCCAAACACAGAGTGCTTGCTGAGAGAACACTCTTGGGTTGTTTTTTATGCCTGAGTGCCCTAAACAATCTGTGAGGAAGCTTAGGATAAATCTCCCCTTAAATAGGAACAGTATTGCTGCATAACAAACTTATTCAAAACTTTTTGCATATTTATTACCTTATACTATTTGGAGCTTGGGAATTCAGTTGTAGCTTAACTGGTCTGAGTTTTTGGTCAAGATGGTAGTGGACATGCATAATATGTGGTTTGACAGAGCTTACAGCATCCATTTCAGAGACAGCTCACTCACATAGCCATTGACAGGAAGCCTCTACTCCTCACTGGCTATGAACAGGTAGCTTTAGTTCTCTGCACATTCACCCCCCCACAGAGCTATTGGAGTATTATCATGATACAGCGACTGGCTTCCTTCCCTCGAAGGAAGTGATCCAAGAGGAGGACGACAACAAGAAAGCCATAATGCCTTTAAAGACCTGGTTGCAGACGCAGTTATCACCACATCTGCCACACTATTTGTTCGATGCAAGTTGCTAGTTACGGCACCACTCAAGGGGGAGGAATTAGTCTCTGAGGGAAGTAGCAATACAAAGTTTAGATTGCAGTTTAGAATCGCCACAAATGATAATCAGCTGGGACTGTCTGATTCCTGTTCTCAAAATATTATTGAGATATGATGAGCACCCAGATGGCAGCATGAAGATACCAAGGAGACTCAGAAGCCAAGAGTTAGAAAAACCCTTGAGATGGAGGGAAAAATATATATATATGTCATGGAGGGTGAGGTGAGGAGCTGGCTGCCGCAGTAAATACTGTAGAAGCAGTGAAGCAGACCACCTAGGTCACCATGACGGCAGGACACTGACAGCCTTTTACTGTTGGTCTTGGATTCTGCATCAACACATGAAATTCAGCTGCTTGTTTATTCTGGAGCTGGTAATAGCTGTAGCTTTTATTTCCACACTAGCATCACTGTTACTTTAGGTGGCTCTTGAAAGTTAAAAAAAAAAGGAGGGGGGGCAAATATAATCATTTGAATGAAAGAACTACATATCTACCATGAAATTTAGGAATTTACTGAAAAGATACCAAAATAAATGCAGCAATAATTCCAACACTAAAAGGCAAATAGAGTTCATGTTTTATCATTTATCATTTTCGATGCATTTTTACACCTAACCACCTCTGCCTGCCAGCCTGATCACTCTTTTTTTTTTTAAGGAAAGAAGCATGATTTTATTTATTTATTTTTAATATATTTTATTGATATTTTACAGAGAGGAAGGGAGAGAGATAGAGAGCCAGAAACATCAATGAGAGAGAAACATCGACCAGCTGCCCCTTGCACACCCCCCACTGGGGATGTGCCCGTAACCAATGTACGTGCCCTTGACCAGAACCAAACCCGGGACCCTTCAGTCCGCAGACTTATGCTCTACCACTGAGCTAAACCGGTTTCGGCCAGCCTGATTACTCTTATCTGCCCCCCCCCACCTGGTCACCCACAACTGCCGTCCTTTGCTGACCTGTTCACCCCTAACTGCCCTCTCTGTTGATCTGGTTGCCCCAACTGCCCCCTGCAGTTCTGGTCACCCCTAACTGCCCCCCCCTTCCCCTGTCTGCCTGGTCACCCCATGAAGCCTGTTGTTCAGTCATTTGGTTGTCCCTCACTAACCTTCCTGACAGCCTGGTCGTCCTATGCTACCTGCTGTTTGGTCGTTACTGTTACTGTGAAGGCATCCCGGACAATTTGCTTATTTATCTATTATTAGTCAAAATTAAAATGATTGTCAACATAAAATGTAGCCAAGGATGTGGATCCAGGTAGGATTGGGCCTAAACGGGCAGTCAGACATCCCTTGAGAGGTCCCAGATTGGAGAGGGTGCAGGCTGGGCTGAGGGACTCACACCCCTGTGCACAAATTTTGTGTGTCAGGCCTCTAGTTATATAGATAAACTCTAATTTGTCCATTTATGAGTTGAACATTTTATTTTTTGTTTTTGTTTTGATTTTTTCATTTGGATGCTATAATCAATTAATCTCCTCTGAATAGTCAAATACAACTCTTTCAGTAAACATATGTTTTCATTTCTCTTCTGTATATATCAGAGAGAAAAATTTCTGGATTTATGTAAGTATATACTTAACTTTATAGCAAATTGTCAAACTGTTTTCCAAAGTAGCTGTACCATTTTCTATTCCCAGAAGCAATGTATGAAAATTATAATTACTCCACATCCTTGGGTACATTTTATGTTGACAATCATTTTAATTTTGACCATTATAGTATATTTTAATTTGCATTTATCCTATAACTGGTGATATTGAACATATGCATGTGTATATTTGTTTTCAAGGGCTGCCATAAAAAAGTAATCACAAACCAGGTGGTTTAAACAGTATTTTTTCATAATATTGGAGGCTCAAAGTCTAAAATCAAGATATTGACAGGGTTAGCTTCTTCTGAGGACTCTTTTGTTGGCTGTTTTCTCTGTGTATCTTCAAATGGTCTTCCCACTTTGTAGGCCTATATTTTTATTTCTTTTCTGTTTATGGATAACAGTCAAATTGGTTAGGGCTACCTAAGTGACCTCATTATAACCTAACTATCTCTAAAGATAATTAAACTTACATTCACATTCTAAGGTAGGGATAGGTGGGTGTTAGATCTTCAATGTATGAAGGGGGGGACTTATTTGCTATTAGTATATATTATTTGATAAAATGTCTATTCCATTTTTTTCTGATTATTGGACTTCAAAAGTTAGAATTGTAAGAATTCCTCACATTCTGGATACTAGACCATTATTATGTACAAGTATTGAGAATGTTTGGAATTCAGGTAGAATATTGTTGAATCTGTACATCAATTTGGGGAGATTTGAAATCTGAGCATTGTAGAGCCTTTCAATTCTTTACCAAGCTATATCTCTCTATTTCTTTATGTCTTCCCTATTTTTTTAAAATATATTTTACAGAGAGGAAGGGAGAGAGAGAGAGCTAGAAATGTCAATGAGAGAGAAACATCGACCAGCTGCCTCTTGCACACCTTCTATTGGAGGTTGTGCCTGCAACCAATGTACATGCCCTTGACCGGAATCGAACCCGGGACCTTTCAGTCCGCAGACCGATGCTCTACCACTGAGCCAAACCGGTTTCAGCTCTTCCCTACTTTTATTTGCCAATATAATATTCTGTATAAATTTATTATACATATTTTATCTGTAGCCATAAATGTTAGTTTTGACATTATAAATGATAAATAAATGATATAATGTTTAATTTTAATTGTTGCTAGTATATAGAAATATAATTGTATATTAACCTTGTACCTTGCAAACATTCACTTAATAGAGCTAATATATTTTTGTGGGAACCATAGGAATTCCTATGAGAAACTCCAACTTTAAATAAAGCCAATTTTGTTTCTTTCTTCCTTCAGTGTTTTATTTATTTGGTTTTATTCTTCATGTGAGAATCTCCAGTATAATGTTGAGTACAAAGAATGAGTTCAGATATACTTGCCTTGTCCTTGATTTTTAGAAGGAGCACTTTTTATACCATTAAATATACTATTAGTTGTAGGTATTTATAGTTGATATTTGTCAGAGTGAAATTCCTTCTATTCCTAGAATATTAAGAATTCATCATGAATGAGAATTATATTTTGTTAAGCATTATTTCTGCATCTACTAATATGATCATATGTTTTTTCTTTAATTTGTTAATATGCTGAACTACATTATTAGATTTTTGAAGGTTACATTAATCTTGCACTTTTTGGATAAATCTCAGTTATGATATACATATTTCAAAAGCAGTTTATTTTTATTTTTTATTAATTATGGTATTGCTATTGTGTCCTTATTCCCCCATCACCCACCCTCTGCTCACACTCTCACCCCCATGGTGTCTGTGTCCATTTATTATGCTTATATGCATGCCTACAAGTCCTTTGGTTGATCTCTCCCTCTTACCCTCCCCCTCCCCCACAAAAGTGTATTTTATTATTTTCTAAGAAACTTTTACACACTGTTTTCTATTAGTGATACTAGCATTTCCCCTGCCACTTAACATTGAAAAGAAAATGAGTTAAATATTTATATTACATACTATTAAAAGCATACCAGAGCATATATATTCAGTAAGAGTCATACTTATATAAACATTCACACAACCAATGTATTTAATAACAAAAATATTACTATTCCATTTGCATATACATTTGGGCTATCTCTACAACTAAAGAGATCCCTAAATTTTATTTTATTTTATATATATATATATATATATATATATATATATATATATAATTGATTTTTTACAGAGAGGAAAAGAGAGGGATAGAGAGTTAGAAACATTGATGAGAGAGAATCATCAATCAGCTGCCTCTTTCACACCCCCTACTAGGGATGTGCCCGCAACCAAGGTACATGCCCCTGACCAGAATCAAACCCGGGACTTTTCACTCCGCAGGCCAATGCTCTATCCACTGAGCCAAACTGGTTTCGGCCTACATTTTATTTTTATTATTTATTTTCCTTTTAGATATTTTTATACTTTTTTTTTACAAAAAAAGGAAAATTATTATATGTAGTTTTCTGTGACTTAATTTAACTCAATATTATTTTTATAATATTCACCCATATTGTGGGTCAGTATAGCTCACTTATTTTTTCAGCATTTTTTGTTTGAAATATAATTCACATACCATAAAAATTCATCTGGTTAACTTATATAGTTCCCTTGTTGATTTCATAACCTTGTGAATTTCTCCACTACCTAAGTCTAGAACATTTTCATCACCAATAAAAGAAAATCAAGGTCTTTAACAATCATTCCTAATTTCCTTCATCCCCCAGGCCCTCACAACCACTTTCTGTCTCTATGGATTTTCTAGCCCACAACCTGGGTATGTGCCCTGACCAGGAATCAAACCATGACCTCTTTGTTCATAGGTCAATGCTCAACCACTGAGCCATGCTGAACATATGGTTTTAATTCTCTTGTTATATGCCCAGGAGTGGAATTGCAAGGTTATATGGCAACTCTGTTTAACTTTTGGATGAACTGGCAAACCATTTTTACAAGATGACTGACTATCGCTCTCACAAGCAACTCATGAAGATTTTAATTTCTTAACATCCTTACCGATGTTAGTGATCCAGTGAAAAAAATATTATAGCTATCTTAGAACATGTAAAATAGTGTCTCATTGTGATTTTAATTGTCATTTCCCTATTAATGGTGATCATTTAGCCATGTGCTTGTTTATTTGTGCTTTTTTCTTCCCAGAAATTCTTTTTATATGTTTTACCCATTTAAAAATTGGGTGACCTGTTTTTTTTAATGGTGGATTTGAAGTGGTCATATACAAATTTCTTATCAAATACAAATTTTCAAATAAAACCTGTGGGAATACAGGTCCTCAGACACTGCGTATTAGATGAAGATATGAGCAATCATCCTACACAATAAAAGGCTAATATGCAAATTGACCAAATGGCAGAACAATCGGTTACTATGACATGCACTGACCACCAAGGGGCAGATGTTCAATTCAGGAGCTGGCCCCTGGTGGTCAGTGTGCTTCCACAGGGGGGAGTGCTGCTTAGAAGCCCTGAGCTCACAGCTGGCAAGTGCAGCAGTTGTAGCAGGAGTCTCTTCCGCCTTTGTGGCAGCGCTAGGGATGTCTCACTGCTGTTTAGGCCTGCTCCCCACATCAGTCAGACATCCCCCAAGGGCTTCTGGACTGCAAAAGAGCATAGACCTACCTGAGGGACCTCCTCCCCCCAGTACACGAATTTTGTGCACCGGGCCTCTAGTAGGCATATAACAGTCTTTATTATAGACAAAGTAGTCATTGCTATCAGGAAGCCATAAGATAACACAACTTTTCAGTGTAGCCTCACAAAACAGCTGCAGCAAACACATGAGCCAGCCACCTTTTGGTTAGTAACACACTCTTATACTAGCATAGACAAAAGAGGCTTTTTGCCAAATATGGCATCAATATTTGAGTTATAGAAAGGTACGCCTGCACATTGCGTACAATAAGATTACTCTGTCCTTGCTTTTGCACCTGTGTATGGCAGATTGGCCTTGAACATCCAGCGTATTCTGATTTGGATTCCCACAAAACCCTTTGTGGATTTTATCTATTCATTTTCGTTAGTGTTAGTTCTATTCAGTACACAAATGGTAGCTTTGAAGATGTCCAAATTCTAGATTTTTGTCTTTGAATCATTCTGCTTTTGATGTCATAACTAAGAAATTGTTGACTTATTGAATGTCACAAAGATTTATGCCTATATTTTATTGTTTTATACTTTTTGCTCTTAAATGTATGGCTTAGATCCATATCATATATATGAGGAAGGGGCCAAATTAATTCTTTTATATGTGAATATAAAGTTGTCTCAGTACTGTCTGTTGAAAATATTATTCTTTCCCTATTGAATAGTATAGGAAGTTAAATGGTGACCCCCAAAAAGATATGTCCATATTTTAATCTCCAGAACCTGTGAATTATTTTTTTTAAAAAAAAAGAATCTTTGCATATGTAATTAAGGATCTCAAAGTGAAATTATCCTGGATTATCCAGGTGGGTTCTATACAAGATAGGGCAAAATTTAGGGTGAAACGCAGTTTATTCATGTATTATTATTAATTATTGCATTATTTCCATCCAAACAACCATAAATCTACTTTTGTCCCACACTGTTGAAGAAACCAGAAGAAAAAATATAGGCACACTGAAGAAAGGGCCTCATGAAAGTGATGGCAGAGATTGGAGTGACATGACCACAAGCCAAGGAGGCCAGCAACCATCAGAAACAGGAAGAGTCAAACAGCAGATCTTCCTTAGAATTTCCTAAGGGAGTGAGGCCCAGTTAACACCTTGACTTCAGACTTCTGGCCCCAAGAACTGTGAGAAAATAAATTTATGTTGTTTAAACCACTCAATTTGTGGTAATTTGACGCAGCAGCAACTGGAAAGTAATACAACTGGTCTAACATCCTTGTCAAAAATCAATTGACCATAGACAGATGGACTTATTTCTGGATCTTCAATTTTAATCTTTTGATCTATGGATCTATTCTTATGCAAGTCTATTCTCATTACCTTGCAATTTCATGTGAATTTTAGAATCAGTTTGTCTATTTCTGCAAAGAGGTGGTTGGACTTTTGATGGAGATTACCTCAAACCTGTAGGTTGAGCATGTCAAACTCAAAGGCTAAAACAGACCAAATAAACAAGGTTTAAGTTTATGTGGGCTGCAAAAAATGAAAAGCTTCAATTTTCATAGAAATGTAGGTTTATTTCGATAGAGAAATGCTGAATACAAAGGGCTTAAATAAATGAATACTTGTTAACATAAAATAATAGAACATTTTAATAAAAAATACTTTTCTTGAACATTAACTTACCAGACACTGAATAACTGCACAAATTAATAAGTGTAATGCAAATAAATCTATTTTTGCTGTTCTCCGAAAGCAAAACATTTCCTGTTGCGCACACCAAACACGTCAGTTCAAGACTAAGGATGAGGCAATTGGCTGCTAAAATACTCCTGCTAGTATTAGTGGAGAGAAACAGTGCACTTGAATGTAAGACACAAAATGGAAATGAATGCACACGATTATAGTAATCAGTCATTAGCAAACATTGTAGTTCGTTATTAATAATTACATATAACAGGATATTGTAAAAATATATTTGACACATAACATTGTGTAAGTTTAACACAATTTTTAAAAAAATATATGTTTTATTGATATTTTACAGAGAGGAAGGGAGAGAGAGAGCTAGAAACGTCGATGATAGAGAAACATCAACCAGCTGACTCTTGCACACCCCCTACGGGGGATGTGCCCGCAACTAATGTACATGCCCTTGACCGGAATCGAACCCGGGACCTTTCAATCAGCAGACCAATGCTCTATCACTGAGCCAAACCGGTTTCGGCTTAACACAAATTTTTATTAAAACATTTCTTATATACAGTTATATTAAATGGGCCAAAAAAATATTCCTTGTGGGTTGCATGCCGCCCACAGGCTGCATGTTTGAAATAGTTCCTGTAGATCAATTTGTGCAATGCTGCCATCTTTACAAGATTTTAATCTTCCAAACCATGGGCATAGGATGTATTTCCATTTATTTTGGTCTTAATTTTTTTCAACAGCATTTTTTATTTTCAAGGTACATATACTTGTATTATTTTGTTAAATCTATCTCTAAGTACTTTATTCTTTTTGATGCTGTTATAAATGAATTTGCTTTCTTTAATTTTGGATTATTTATTCATCTTTAGTCATTCGTTGTCATAGAAATATACTGAATTCTGATTTTTGTACATTAATCTTGTTTACTATAATATTGGTGTACTTATATATTAGCTCTAGAGTATTATCAGTGCCTTTGTGAAATATTTGGGCTTATCTATTTATAAGATCAAGTCAACTGCAAATAAACTCTGCTTTGCTTCTTCCTTTTCACTCTGGATGTCTTCCACCCTCCCAAACCTTCCACCACACCAATTCCCTAGCAAAAACCTACAGTACAATGTTGAATAGAAGTGACTAGAGTGGGTATCCTTTTCTTATTAATATTAGGAATAAAGCTTTCAGTCTTTTACTGTTTAATTCTGATTTTAGTTCTGTGTGTGTACATTGTGTTTTTGTGTTTTTGTCAATACCCTTTATTACTGGTAATTATTATTACTGATAGCAATATTATTACTAGTGTGAGTCTTTGTCATAAAAATGTATTAGATTTTGCCCCAGTGTGGCTCAATTGGCTGGGCATTGTCCCATGCACCAAAGGGTCATTCAATTCCAGATCAGGGCTCATTCCTGGGTTGCTAGCTGTATCCCTGGTATGGGGCATGTAGGAGGCAACCAATGGACATTTCTCTCTTCCTCTACCTTCCTCTCTCTCTAAAAAATTAATAAATTTTTTTAAATATTGGATTTTGTCAAATGCTTTTTCTATAGCTATTGAGATGACGTGAGATGACGTGTACTCCCCTTTATCCTATCATCATGTTGTATTATTCTGATTGCTTGTGCACTGACCCCAACCAGCACTCCTAGGTTAAATCCCACTTAGTAATGGTGAATTTTTTTTAATATGCTGCTGGATTTGGTTTCTAGCACTGAATTGAGGATTTTTCCTATACTTATTAGATGGATTGGTAGGCAGTTTTGTTGTGATGTCTTGTTTTGGTTTGGTATCTGGGTAATGCTGGCCTTATAGAAAGTTAGACAGTATTCCCTTCTCTTTCATAGTTTGAAAGTGTTTTTGAAGTATTAGTGGCAATCCCTCTTTACACATTTCGTACAATTTATTAGGGAAGCCACCTGTGGGCTTGAAATTTTTTGTGGGAAGATTTTCTTATTGCTAACTCAATCTCTTCCTTGGAGATTTTCTGTTTATTCGTGAGTCAATTTCAGTAATTTGTATCTTTCTTGAAATGTATCTGTTACATATAGAGTATATTTTTTGTGGACACATTCAATTATTTTTCTTATTACACTAATAATCTTTTTTATTTCTGATACTAGAGGCCGTGCACAGGTGGGGTCCCGGTTCCTCTCTCCGGTCGCCGGTCCCACCCTACCAGGGCCAGCCACCCAGTTCCCCTCATTGGTCCCCAGTCCTGCCCAGTCACCACCAGGGGAGCCTGCGGGCTGAAGGGTTGGGGAATAGAACCAAGAGGTGGTCAATGCACCTCATAGTGACTGGTTGATTGGTCTTTCCAGTCATTATACCCTTATGGTCCCTGGGATTTTATTATATAGGATGTCACCCATTTCTTCTCTGTTTTTAGTAATTTGAGATTTCATGCTGTTTTGCTTTGTCAGTGTAAGTAATTACCGTATTTGCCGGCATATAAGAGACTGGGCGTATAAGACGACCCCCTAACATTTCCACCCAAAATACAGAGTTTGTTATATATTCCCCGTATAAGACTACCCCCCACTTGGAGGCATATTTTTCAGGGCCAAAAAATCGTCTTATATGCCGGCAAATACGGTATGTCTCAATTTTTTTTTTTTTGAGAGAAGGCAAGTGTAAGTTAATCAGGATACTGGTAACATATGCTTCCCTGTTCTCTATTTCCCCCTAACTAAAATATATTTGACACATAACATTGTGTAAGTTTAACATGATGATTTGATATAGATGTATATACTAGATGCCCAGTCCACAAATTCGTGCGCAGGTGGGGTCTCTTGGGGGTGACCTGCAGGAATCAGGCCCCAGCTTGTGCCCCCAGCCTCACAGCCCAATAGGCCCACCTGCTCCACCTGCCCCACTATCCTACCATGGCCCCACTCTCAGCAGTGCCTATCGGGGCCAGCAGTGCCTCCACTGCCACCCACTGCCAGCACGGCATCACCAACACCTGCCATGTTCTGTGCCACTCCCTGGTGGTCAGCACACGTCATAGTGAGTGGTCGAACTCCTGGTTGGACAATTTATGTATTAGGCTTTTATTATATAGGAGGATCATAACATGTTTACCATAGAGGCCCCTGATAGTTAAGGCTGATTAAAGCACAGCGGCCTTGTTGTCAATACACCCGACTGTCCAGACCACTCGGCACTTTGGCTAAGATACCAAAAGCAACTGCAAGGCCACAGCAACCTCACAGTACACTGTGCCCTTCTGATTGGTGTCACAGTTGGCAACTTGCCTTCTTTGTCTCTGGAGCAATATACAGGTTACTGACCAGCTAGAGAGTAGGCACAGAGAATGCAGGGGAGGCTAGAGAGCTCAGACGGAGCTGAGAGCCAGTATTACCTCACTGCAAGGCTAAGAGTCCATAGAGAGCTCAAATACAGCGACCATGTAAAACAGCTAGAGTGTGAAGATGAAGCTGGAGAAATGATGCGGGAGAGAATCTCGGAGGCAGTTACTATGTGAGGCTACAGAGATCAGTCAGTGTGCTGAGCAGGCGAGATGGGAGAAGCTGCTGAGGCAGGGTGCTGAGGTACCACTATGATGTGAGGTGGAGAGTGTAGGGGGCAGCCTGCGGCTGCTCAGATAATAACTGTGGGCACAGAGATCAGGGCTGCTTTGTGAGAAAGATGTACATGTTAACTGGCTGGTGTACAGCTGCCTGTCTGTACGTGGGACTTTGCTTTGAAGGACTCTTCTCTCTGACAGCTATATGGCCACTGGCTTCTACAATAAAGACTCATGCTTATATACCCACAACTTCTCATGACTTCTCTGTCTAAGGCCCGATATCCTAGGAAATCCAGCCCAGACCCGACACCTGTGAGTAGAAGATAAAGTAGGAACTTGGACTAAGTTCCCTACCGTTAGTTCAGTGGGCAGGGTTTGAGAGGAACCAGCCCTGACATACATTTGGTATAATTTATCAGTGAATCCATCTGGGCTTGAACTTTTTTTAAAAGAATTGAGAAGATATGGACTCAAAGAAACTCAGAGCAGCAGTACTCAGCAATGCTCTTGCTGTCTTTGACACATAGTAAGGCTAATTAACACATCCATTCCATCACATCATTACCTTTTTTTAATTTTTTTTTATTTTGGACTGGGAACAATTAAATTCACTTTCCTTAGCAACTTTTAACTATACATTCCAGTATTGTTAACTACAGTTACCATGCTATACATTAGGATCCTACAATTTGATTAAGGATGTTTTTATGCACTTAAATAGAAATATCTCTGAGATTTGTTTAGTGAAGAAAGAAAAATGGAGAACAGTATGTTGAATATGCAACTGTTTTGTAAAAAATTGGGCAAGGAGTATATAAATGTCTAAAAAGGCAGACAAAATATATTCACTTATATTAGTTATCAGCAGGAAGTGAGCCTGAGTGGATTATAGATGAGTGACTAGGAAATTTTGCCTTATACCTTTTATTGTTTATTATTTTTACATTTTAAGAAAACATATTTTCAAAGTGAAATTAGAGACATTTAAAATGAAATTAGAGACAGGATTAGAGACATTTTTTATACCCTAGCCCAAAACCTGTGAAGTGACTTGCTCATTAGTCTTCTCACCTCAGATCAGGCCCTTACTTAGTGGCAACTGCTTTGCTTCTCAGTAGCAACCTTGCTCTGACTCCTTGATGGAAAACTCTTTAGATTTCTGCCTATATCGCAAAATTAACTTTAAGTTCCTATCTATATATGTAAAAGGCTAGTATGCTAAGTGTCCAACCATCCGACTGATCACTATAATGTGCACTGACCACCAGGGGGCAGAGGCTCAACACAGGTGCCCCGTGACGCACACTGGACATTTACAAAGAAATGGCACCATGAACCTGGTGCCAACAAGGCAATGCTTGGCTTCCCCCAAGTGGGGCACAGGCCCTGACACCACCCCAGAGCAACAGCCCACCAAATCACAGCCAACACTGCCATGACTCCATGGCAAACCTGAAAACGGTCACTGTGGGTGCCAGGTAATGACATCACATAACAATGCCCTGCTTCCTTTCCCTAGCAACTAGCATCCTTGGAGTTTCTTCAGCCCAGGACCACGACTTGCTTTATAGCCAGGTACAAACATTTACACTTTAACCAAATGTCCTTGAAGCATTTTCCCATGCCTCATCTCATTTGATCCTCACAGAAGTCCTGGAATAGGTAGATAGAAGACTCATTAGAATCTATTTTATTTTCATTAGCCAGAAAATAGAAATTTAGAAAACTTAGAAACTTGATCTGACTATAAAGAATAAATGGTGGACCTTAAAAATGACTTCAGGTTTTCTTACTGCACAGAATATAGTTAAACATTGCTACAGTTATATATTTTACCCTTTCTTCTTCCTCTGTGATCTACAATAATAATCTGCTTCATGTTGATATTTACTGTTGTGTTGCTAACAGTTACCTAAAAGAGAAG
The DNA here is from genome assembly GCA_963924515.1 of Vespertilio murinus. Taxonomy (NCBI): domain Eukaryota; kingdom Metazoa; phylum Chordata; class Mammalia; order Chiroptera; family Vespertilionidae; genus Vespertilio; species Vespertilio murinus. The sequence goes on along the minus strand of OZ004707.1, from coordinate 56,526,041 downwards.
TTGGGGTGCTTCACTGGGCTGGAAAAAGTTTAGCTACATCAGAAAGCAGGTCTAATTAAGCAAGTTTATTCTACATATATAAAATATATATGCCTTATCTTTTATCTATATCTCTTTTCATTTACAGATGATACATATAAAGCTCGCATTGATGGTAATCACATGCATATGTTTCAATCTGTCATTGTCAATCATGAATTTTGTTGATAACCTCTATTATAGAGAAAGGGCAAATAGCAATATTAAAATATTACTTCTAATTAATTTCCTTTCAATGTGCACAAATTTGTGCACCAGGCCACTAGTCTATGATATTTAAGGTTTATCTTAGTTCCGCCTAAGTCCAATTCTCCAGCCCTGATCTCCTATCACTCCTCACTCCTAGCATATTATCTTCTGGCAATAATCAATACTTTATAGTTCCTTGAAAACATGATAATGTGTCACACTTCATGGTTTTCTGCATGCTATTTCCACTACTTGCAATTACTTTTCTCTCTTCCCCTTTTCTCCTTCAGAATCTCCTAGTGAACTTCATTTGAGCCTCTCAAAATAGTATTCTGATTTCATTTATCACCATTCATCACTGGAATGAATCACTTATTCTTTTGCAGCAATATATAGAATATATGGGGTTTTTTGCAATTTTGACAGGTTTTTGTTTTTTTAATTTAGAAAACTTTTTAAATGTACACACCTGTCATCACTATTAGATTGGGATTCCATTGAAAGAAGAGATAATCTTTCTGTCCCAGTTTCAAACTCAGCCCCTATAAAATGGTAAATTTTCAGAAACTGATTGCAAACATAATCAGAACTAGTGTTTTCTAGTGATAGCATTTCTCTCTCTCTCTCTCTCTCTCTCTCTCTCTATATATATATATATATATATATATATGTGTGTGTGTGTGTGTGTGTGTGTGTGTGTGTGTGTAATTTCTTTTTTCCCCTTTAGACACTCCAAATACATAGTTTTTCCAGACAGACATTTTTTTTCTTAAGCAAGATGACAAAGTAACAAATGTAAGACAGCTTTTTGGCAGTATAGCTAGAATTAAAAACAATGATAAAGGGAGTTTGTCAAGGAGAAATATGGTGGAAAAAGTGTTTTCTCAATTATTTTATTACAAGAATAATCAATTAAAATGTCCATTTTCTATGAGTTTACTTGGCAATAAATAAGTGCTGATTTTTTCCCCTTCAGAAAGATCTTGTAGGTGTCATTTGTTGCCGAGTAACTATGAAGCAAGGGAACAGTTTACTTAATTACAGAAAAGATATATTGCACGTTTGTATATCACGCCTGGGTAAAAAGATTTAGAGGGAAAGTTATCTTCCTGCAAAATCCCTTGATAGTCGCTTACAGTGTCATTTGAATACTCGAAATGCAGAACAGTAGATGTTCTAAACCTGTTCATATTCTCTTAGTGACAAGCCAATGCTTTTTATAGCTTGTACTTGCTGCAAGCTTCATTTGGAGGTTCAACTGTTCCTGATAAGCAGTTTTCAATAACAACAGAAACATCAAGCCAGGTTGTGCCCATTCTGTGGTTCTGGAGCTTCTGACTTTCCTCTGAGCATGCTTTAGAATTTGGGAGTGTATGAGGTGCAGTCTTCCCTATTTTATGTTAATTCGCATGTCACTATAAGTGTGTTTACACAGCATCGTTTTGCTTTTATGCATTTAATCAATTAGAGCCATGATTTCATTTAAATACCTGGGTGCCTCATAAATTCAGTTTTGCTCAAACCAAAGCAAAACTTGAGACATCATGATGGTGTTCTTATGGAGCTAGGTAGAACCTAACTGTTTTAAGCAAACACTTGGTGGCTGCTTGACAAACACATGTCATTCTAATCCCATTGTTATTTGTTATTATGTACAAATAAAAGAATACACTTTCTTAAAGAATATATACTTTTTTTCTTTTTAAGTATTTTTACACAGGTGATGTATACTGTATATGTTGTTCTAAGCTTACATTTTCCACTTACTCATCTTGGACATTGTTTCACAACTGATTAAATTTTCTTAAACACCTATGTGACATTTCATTATCTGAAGTTACTGGAATTTAATGCCTCTTATAAAATGAATATTTAGATTGTTTCAAATATTTTTATTACTAACAATAAGCACCCGCACAAATATTTTCTATAGCATGTGGGAGTATAATTGTGTGGTAAATTTCTAAAAGTAAAAGCTTACGGTCAAAAGTATGTAGGTTTAAGTTGCTCATATGGAAAAAGATATGCAGGATTGGGTTATTATAATAGCTTTTGATTATTACTAACTTAAAAGAATGGCACAATGGCATAATGGCACAGTAAACCTACTTTTGCCCAGCTAATATCTTAGCTCAGGCTGCAATAGCAAATACTGTAAACTGGGCGGCTTATTAATAGAAACGTATATCTCTCAGTTCTGGCGATCAGGGTGCCAATATGGTTGGGTTCTAGTGAGGGCCTCTTCTTGGTTGCAGACAGCTCACTTCTGGTGTGTCCTCATGGGGTGGAGAGCAGAAAGCAGGAGGGAGAGTTCCTGTCTCTTTAAAAAGGCACTAATGCCAGTCATGAGGGCTGCTCTGCCCTCATGACCTAAACATCTTGTGAAGACCTGCACTTCCTAATACTAGCATATTGGAGACTAAAATTTCAAATAGAGATTTTTGGAGGGAAACACTTAATTCCCAATTTCTATATAAGTTACCTATGAGCTTCCAGTTTGAAAAATGACAAAATTATTATATTGCTACTTCCTCCCTCCATATTTCCATCACTTGGTTTTTAGGTGATATATTTATTTGATATTATTTTTATACCCTTAAATATATGTATATTGTATCTTTATTTGGTTTTAAACTCCTACTGAACCCAGGTATAAAATCAACAATGTCTGCATTTTTATATTAACTCTTCTCTCACTTTTCTGTTTCCAACTCTCGTTGAATTTATCATATTTACAGTCTGTACTGTTACCATAATCCTGGCATTTATTTTAATTTTAGCTTGACACTTGAAAGGAGTCAACACCATGGCTAGTTCATTTGTAACAGGTTTTCTAACCTCAAGATAAATGAAAATTTTCTTTTATTTTTTTTTCAAGAAGAGTTCCTAAGAACTAAATTTCAATTGCATTGATTTTCAAATGAGATAATTTTAATTATTTATTGGATCAGTTTTTCTCCCTGAATACCTTTGAGCATTTTTTCCTTTGTCTCCTGGCAGTGAATATTACTATGAAGTCTGAGGTTAACCCAATATATTTACCTTTACTTAATCTTCTTATCTAAGTGCCTACTTTCCTTATCTTATTTCAATAACTTTACTAGGGTATGTTGTGGTATTAAACCTTCAGTGTCAATCTCTCTGAGAAAAGTCAATCTCTGAGAAAATATCTTTTCATGTCTAAAGATTCACACCTGTTTTTTGTGTCTACGCAGGTTTTTTTTTGTTTTGTTTTGCTTTGTGTGTGTGTGTGTGTGTGTGTGTGTGTGTGTGTGGTGTGTTTTCTGGCAAAGTTTTTTTTTTAAATTATATCTGTATTTATTTTTATATCTATAGTTGTTCCTTAGTAACTGTAGGAATTTGGTTCTCAGAATCTCCTGTGACTACCAAAATATGTAGATGCTCAAGTCGCTAAAATAAAGGGCACAGTATTTGCATATAACCTGTATTTATACTAGTACATAGACTACAGCTAGGTTTGCATACAGACTTCTTCATGTGAATTCAGCATAGTGCTTGACATGCAGCAAATTCAAGTTTTGCTTTTTAGAACTTATTGAATACAAAAATATCTTTTCAATCCATGAATGTAAAACCCATCAACATGGAAAGCTGACTGCATTTTAATTCTTTTCTTTGGGCTCCTGAATGCATATATTGGATATTCTTATATGCCTTTTTTCTCTGTTACATTTTCTATATAATTTTAACTTTCTTTAACATTTTACTTGCCTTTTTCTGACCTGTATTTTATGATTTGTACTGGTTTTCATAGGGTGTAGTGCCCTTTTGCTCTTTTTTTATGTACCAATTTTCTGTTACCAGAACTGATAAAGTTTCATTTTTCTCTAAAAGCTAATGTTGTATCACCTTCCGTTATAGCTTTCCTGAGCTTTTAATATTCCTGCTTTGAGCTATTGCCTCTTAGCATCTATGTGAACTTGTAATTTTTTAATACTTCCAATTCTCTACATTATAAATAGGATAATAATTATTCTACTTGATAAGGATGTGGTGAGTTAATTTATTTAAAGCACTTAGACTAGTGTCTTACCCATGGTAAGCACCTTATAAGTGCTTGTCATTATATTTGTGGTTTTATTTTTTAGAGGCAACTCCTTTTTTATTTTTATTTTTATAATTCATACAGATATTTGATCCCAATTTTTATCTGCTTTGTGGCAACATTATTCTGGTGAGTGTTTTTTTTTGTTTTGTTTTGTTTTGTTTTCCAATCTGACATCTGGCTCTTTGGAAACATACATACTCACATGCAATAAAGTAGATAAATAATTAAGTGGCCTAATCAAGGGAAATGTGAGCAAAAGTTAAAATGAAATACTAGGAAATAGGATTATAAAATAAGCTGAAAACTCATAAAAGTATACTTCTCACAATTCTATGCAGACATATTTGAAAGAATTTGTGGAATGTAGAAATATCTACAAAAAGATATCTTATCTAAATGAGGGTAGGAAAGGAGGAAAAGCATAAAGAGAATGATAATAATGGAAGGAATTGGTAAAGTCATGCCTCAAATGGTGTCATAGGTAGATATTTGTAACCCTCAGGGACCAGGTTCTGCCATTGCTCTTCTAGGTTTTGAATAGCACAGTGAAGGAAAGGCTTTATAGGACCAGTAACATATCTAAACCTGAAAATAACACACTTTTACTCACAAACAAGTACACACACTAGCAACTGCACCTCCCACCCACACAAATATTATAGAATAAGCTATTTTTTAATTAAGATATTGTTATATAACATTGTATTACTTTAAGGTGGGCAATATAATGATTTATTTCCTACCTAATAAAAGAGTAATATGAGAATAACCATCACTCCACTACACCCACAAGCCATGCCCACCAGCCAATCAGAATGAGTATGCAAATAAACCCAACCAAGATGGCTACAGCCAACAGAGAGTAGGAGAGAGGTTTGGGTTTCCCAGGCAATGGAGGAAGCCAACCTTTCCACCTGCCCTTGCTAGCCTAAACATCCACTTAAGGCTACAAAGTTTCAATTATAGAAGGTAAACAAATCCAAACAGAAATGGCGGCAGCCACAGAGCTGGAAAGAGTGGGAGGAGGGATTCCCCCTGCAATGGAAAAAGCAAAGTTTTCTGCACACCCTGGCCAACCCAGATCTCCACTCCAGACTACAAAGTTTCAATTGTATAAGGTAAATAAATTCCAGATACCAAGGCCTCCACTTGGGTTGCCAGGGGGTGTGGCTGGCATGCAAATCACCACAGGCCCCTTGCTCAGGCTGCCCCACACCCAAGGGAACCCCCACCCTTATCTGGGACACCCTTCAGGGCAAACCGGCTGACCCCCACCCAATCACCAGGCCTCTATCCTATCCTATCTAATAAAAGAGTAATATGCAGATTGACCATCACACCAACACACAATATGGCTGTCCCCATGTGCTCAAAGATCCTGCCTCCATGTGGACATAAGATGGTCAGCAGGGGAGGGCAGTTGGAAGGCACCAGGCCTGCAAGGAAGGGCAGTTGAGAGGGACCATGCATGCAAAGAAGGGCAGTTGGAGGCGTTCAACCCTGCAGGGGAGGGCAGTTAGGGATGACCAGGCCAGCAGAGGAGGGAAGTTGGAGGCAAACTGGCTGGTAGGGAAGCAATTAGGTATCAATCAGGCTGTCAGCAGAGTGATTAGGGAATGATCAGGCTGGCATGCAGAAGTGGTTAGGGGCAATCAAGAAGGCAGGCAGCCGAAACTGGTTTGGCTCAGTGGATAGAGCGATGGCCTGCGGACTCAAGAGTCCCAGGTTCGATTCTGGTCAAGGGCATGTACCTTGGTTGCAGGCACATCCCTAGTAGGGGGTGTGCAGGAGGCAGCTGGTCTATGTCCCTCTCTCATTGATGTTTCTAACTCTCTATCTCTCTCCCTTCTTCTCTGTAAAAAAATCAATAAAATATGTTAAAAAAAAAAAAAAAAAAAAAGAAGGCAGGCAGGTGAGCAGTTGGGAGCCAGCAGTCCTGGATTGTGAGGGGGATGTCCGATTTCCCTCGAGGGGGGTCCCAGATTGGAGAGGGTGCAGTCTGGAGTGAGGAACACCCCCTCTCCATGCATGAATTTCATGCACTAGGCCTCTAGTATGTATATATTGATAAATGATTACAACAATAATTTTAGTTAACGTCCCTCACCACACTTAGTTACAATATTTTTTTCTTGTTATAAGAATGTTTAAAATTTGCTTTCTTGGCCCTGGTCAGGTAGCTCAGCTGGTGAGGGAATTTACTGATATATCAAGGTTGTGGGTTAGATCCCCAGTCAGGGCACATACAAGAATCAGAATAAACCAATAAATACAATAAATTAGTGGACAAGAAATCTATGTTTCTCTCTCCCTCTCCCCCACTCTTCCTTCTTCTATTTCTCTAAAATTAATTTAAAAATATAAAAATAAAAAGTAATTCTATAAAAATATACTTTCTGATAACTGTCAAAAATACAGTAATGCACTGCTAACTAGAGTCCCTATACCGTGTATTATATCCCCAGCACTTGGCTTAAAATGTGAATCTGAGCCACCTTAACCCATCTCCCCAATCCTTGACTCTGGCAACCATCACTGTGCTCTCCATATCTACCCTGTTTCCCCGAAAATAAGACAGAGTCTTATATTAATTTTTGCCCCCAAAGATGCGCTAGGTCTTATTTTCAGGGGATGTCTTATGTTTCCATGAAGAAGAATACGGTACACATTAATTATTAAATGAAAATAAAGGAAATTTATTAACTGTATATGGTATGGTAGTATGGTAGTTGTCAACACAAGTCAGACAAACTGGGAATCCTACAGTATTAAGAATTTACTCACTTATTCAATAACAATCATGTCATCATCTTCTGGAACATTATCATAACAATCCAATTCCTGAATTTCCTGGTGAATTTCTTATAACTCCATTTCATTCAGAATCAGTGGACCAAATCTCTCAAGTTTGGCAATAGCACTGTCTTTAAATGAGTACTTCTTGTCAAGGTAGCCTGCTCGCAGTGCATTTGCAATGCAACTGTCAGTGGTTTTTTCCCATGAATTCTTCACCCAAGTCACAACTTCTTGCAGTTTAGGTTTCACAAAGTTTCCATGGTGATTTCTCTCCATTCTATTTTCAATGTAGTCATTAATTTCCATGCGCAAATTGTCTTTGAATGGCTTGTTTATTGCAATATCAAGAGTCTGGAGATAGGCCGTCATTCCTGAGGGAACCATTATCTGATCTATTTTTCTTTGGTGAAGAAATATCTTCATGTCTTTAGCACGATGAGTGTTGGCTGCATCATAAACTAGCAGACCTCTTTGGCTCCCTCGCATAATAAGCAGCAGCATTAAATTGATCCACTCCCTTATAAATGCTTGTGTGGCCCAGGCTTTTCAGTTTCAAGAATAAAAACGCCCAAAACACGTTCAATCTTTTCCTTCTTGCCCTTAGAAATGATTAAATATGGGATTTTAGTGCCATCCAGACAAATTTCCAAAACACAGGAAACACGTGCACTTTTGTAAGCAGTGGAGGGAATGTACACTAAGGAGGCACCCCGCTGTTCAACTGTTGTTTGAGATGATTGGCCCATAAACACTGCAGTTTCATCCATAGCAATCATGTTGGAAAGGTTTATTTAGAGAAGTCAGCATCATCAGTAAAGGACTTGAATGCAAGTGCTCGCTTAATAACTTGAGTATCTTCTAACCTACACAATTTTGTAGATCTTCTTAAAGACAGTTCACTTCGCTGAAGGAAATTATCCAGCCAGAGTTGTGATGCGTTGAAGTCTTTGGGGGCTATGTCAAACTGTGGTGCCATTGCAAGGGCAAATTCTTGAATCTGAGCCCTATTCACAACCAAAGCCTTTGCTCTCCTGTCAACAACCCATTCACAGATCAGGTCTTCCAGCTCGGAAAATAATGGTTGCCGACCTGATCCACACTTGCGCTTTTTAGCATTCTCCTTGTCCACTTGTTCAATGAGGTTACCATACGCTGTTTGCCATTTTCAGACCAATTGCATACTCAACATCTTCTCTTTGCAGAAAGCAGTAAGATTTTGGCCCCAAGAGTCTTCCATGATTCCTTTCTTGTACTCCACAGAGTAGCTTTTTCTTTTTGAGCTCATTTCTAGGGGTAACAAAAAAGGAATTGGGGTATCAAAGTGGGTGGAGGGGGATCACTTAAAATGACACAGGAGGGATCAGAGAGGGGAATCAAAATGGCACAGAAGAATCAGAGGGGGGATTACCATTTTAGTAACCCCTTTTGATCCTCCTGTGTCATTTAGATTGTCCCCTCTGATCCTCCTGTGTCATTTTAAGTGATCCCCTCTCCCCCCACCCCTGTGCCACTGAACACCTTCACCAGACATCCCCCCTACCCCTTTAACAGACATTTACCCCCTGGGGCCTGCCTGGGGACTGTCACTGGGCTTGCTGGGGCCTGGATCTGGGCTGGAGCAGGGTCTGCCACTGACTGAGAACCTTCAGTCATCATGAAGGCGGCCGCAAGATTCAGGTAGTATCACCCGAGACAGACCAGCACTCACCGCCTTCACTGCGTCCTGTCTGTTCTAATCCTCCTGTTGTTCTACAGGCATCTGCGAAAGTCTCCTCCTCTTTCCTGCCCCGCACTCTGCTCACTCTGACCTCTGCTCCACACAGCAGTGATGTCAGGACTCCGTGTAATGTCACTAGTTGCTAGATGCCAGTCTGGGTGGTTCTAGTGACCAGTTTACGGTAAATTAATTTTCATTCTGAGACAGAGCCTGGGAGCCTTATTTTCGGAGGGATGCCTTATATTTCACTCAGAAGGAAACCTCTAAGTAGGTCTTATTTTCGGAGGATGTTTTATTTTTGGAGAAACACGGAATGAGTTCAGGGTTTTTTGTGTGTTTGTATTAGATTTCACATATAATTGAGATCATCTGGTATTTGCTTTACTCTGTCTCATTATACTCTCTTATTTCACTTAGCAAAATGCCCTCAAGGTTCATCCATGTTTTAGCAAACTGCAGAGTTTCCTTCTTCTGGCTGGACAATATTCCCTTGTATATATATTACATTTACTTTACCCATTCATTCATTGGTGGACACATAGGTTGTTTCCATATTTTGACTATTGTAAATAACGCTTCAATGAACATGGGGGTGCAGTTATCTTTTTGAGATAGTGATTTTGTTTCCTTAAACTTTCATCCATTTTTTTATTATGTTTGTTTTGACTTTAGTGAGAGAAGAAGGGAAAGAGAGAGAGAGAGAGAGAGAGAGAGAGAGAGAGAACATTGATATGAAAAAGAAACATTGATCAGTTGCCTACTCCATGCTCCCTGATCAAGAGGATGGAACCCACAACTCAGGCATGTGCTTTAACTGAACCAGGAATTGAACCAGTGACCTTTCAGTGTACAGGATAATGCTCAACCAACTGAACCACACCAGCTGGGGCTCATCCACTTATTAAAAAAAATGGAAAAATACACCTTGTTCTTATAAGATTTAATACTATGAAAATTGTTAACAGGCAATTCTTAATTTCATTTATAAATAAAGTGAGGACTCAACTAAAATAGTCTTCAAAATTAAAAAAAAAACACATGAGAAAATGATACAAATTATATTTGCAAAAACAAAATATCAGACTGGCAATGTTATGTGTTACATGTTACTGAGTCAACTCTGACCCCTGGCCACTGTATGAATGAGCAATGTGCACACTGTCCTGCACTCAACAGCTCTGCTCAGCTTTGGGGACGTGAACTTATGACTTCTTTTATGCTGTCAATCCACCTCATATTTAATTTCCTCTTTTTCTGCTGTCTTCTAGCATGATGGTCTTTTTTTAAAATTTATTAAGATAGGCGCTCTCTGCGCTCTCGCGCTCTCTGCGCTCTCGCGCTCTCTGCGCTCTCGCGCTCTCTGCGCTCTCGCGCTCTCTGCGCTCTCGCGCTCTCTGCGCTCTCGCGCTCTCTGCGCTCTCGCGCTCTCTGCGCTCTCGCGCTCTCTGCGCTCTCGCGCTCTCTGCGCTCTCGCGCTCTCTGCGCTCTCGCGCTCTCTGCGCTCTCGCGCTCTCTGCGCTCTCGCGCTCTCTGCGCTCTCGCGCTCTCTGCGCTCTCGCGCTCTCTGCGCTCTCGCGCTCTCTGCGCTCTCGCGCTCTCTGCGCTCTCGCGCTCTCTGCGCTCTCGCGCTCTCTGCGCTCTCGCGCTCTCTGCGCTCTCGCGCTCTCTGCGCTCTCGCGCTCTCTCTCTCCCAGAAGCCTCACTGCTTGCTTCCAGGGCCTGCAGACTCGGAAGATGGCGGCGTAGTGGAAGGACGCGTCCAGAGCCTAGTCCCAGAGCAGGTGGAGGGAGCAGCTGAAACGAGTGGAATTCAGCCCAAATTTGGTGAGGAGACACAGCTGGTGAGCTAGTTTACACCCAGGAAGGGCAGAAGTTCCGGAAGTAAGGTAAAATCAAAGATCAAAGCGGGAGAATCTGCGGAGCCTCAGCGACCAGAGGCAGGGGGGAATCCACAGGGTGCTGGGCCGCGTCCCTGAGGACAGGCTAAGCATTTCTGTGAGAAAATAAAAGGGAGGGGGACCAAGGGACTTAGGGAGGTCGGGGATTCTGATCCTAAGGGTCTGGATTTAGATTTGAGCAAACTCTGAAGGGTAAACTGGATCTCACAGTGCCGACAAGAGAGAAGCTCTTAGAAACGCAATCCCTCCTCGCGCTGGTGCCTGTGCCTCCTCCCACTAAACCTGGTTCGCAGGACCTTTGAGATACACTTACCCGTGGCTGAGGTGCGGGAGAGGGTGTGGGCTTGTGGAATTGGGGAAGAGTGGGTGATCTGGGGGAGGTGGTCACAGACCTGGTGCTGAGTCATCTCCGTAAGCACAGTCGCCATTTTCTCCCGAGAGACAGCCCCGCCCTCCAGTCTCCAGGCAACCAACGTAGCCACACCCCGATCACCCATTGAGTAAAACAAGGAATCTGAATAATCCCTGAGGATATAGCAACCAGGAAACTGATAGAACAATACAAACGGAATCATAACCCAGCCAAAAGAAGACACTCTACTTTTTTACCCCCACTTTTATTTTTATTTTTCCTTTTTTCTCCTTTCCTTTTTTCTTCCTTCCTTCCTTCCTTTTTTTCTATTTTTCTTTCTTTTTTCCTCTTTCTTTCTTTCTTTCTCCCTTTCTGCATTTTTTTCTTCTTTTCTTCTTTGTTTTCTGGCTCGGGTCTGATACTTTTCTTTTATATCTGTCCACCTTATTTCTCATCAGTATTTTTTATTTGCTATTTTTAATTTTTTATACCATTTTTGAAGTTAATTTCTTTATGTAAATTTACCATTTTTTAAATTCTCTTTCCTTTCATCCAATTATTCCCTTTCTACTTCCTTAATACTAAATTGAGGCCTTCCCCATAGTCATCCAATTCTCAATCTTATTTTCACTATATAAGTTTAGCCTCTACAAATTCTGCTTCAATCCTCTTATTCTTCTGTCTTTTATTCCATATATCTTCCTCTCTCCTCTATAGCATTTGTGCTCTCTTTTCGCTGTCCAATATCTATTTTCTCAGGGGGTCACTTATACTGGGGTTTTAGGTGTCGTGAGTACATCTGTGTTTAGTTCCCTCGGTGTTGAGTCTTGTTGGCCCAGGGAGCAGCAGCTGAGGGAGCATCCAGATCCATAGCAACCTCATAATCATCCCAACACCGCCCAAGGAACAGAAGCTATACGAGCAACTTCCCCCACAAACCAGAGGAGGCACCATTGCTGCGAACAGCACCCACCAGAGGAACTGCAGCTAACCGTAGCTACTGCCATAGAGAAACGGCAGATAGAGAAGCTATTGACACCCAAGGAGTAGCCCCTGCAAAGCTCAACATCTAGATCAGTCAGTAAGACCAAAAATGGGTAAGCAAAGATCTCACCAAAGGAAGGAAAATGAGGAAACACCAGAAAGACAGCTAAGTGACACAGAAGCCTGCAATTTGCCAGAAAAAGAATTCAGAATAAGGATCATGGAGGTCTTAAATCGGTTGGAAGGAAAAATTAACACCATATGCAAGAAACAAGAAGAAATGGATGAAAAAATCAACAACTTATGGAAAAATCAAGAAGAAATGAAGAATGATATAGATGCAATAAAAAACGCCATGGGAAGCTTCAACAGTAGACTAGGAGAAGCAGAGGACCGAATTAGTGAATTAGAAGACAGGGAAGCAAAACACAGCCAAGTTGAATTGCAATTGGAGAAAAAACTTAAAAGACAGGAGGAAAGCCTAAGGGAGCTATGGGACAACATGAAACGAAGCAACATAAGAATAATAGGGGTGCCAGAACAAAAGGAAGAACAAGGTTTAGAAGAAATATTTGAAGAAATAATGTCAGAAAACTTCCCTGAGGTAGCAAAGAAAAAAGTCATACAAGCCCAGAGAGTCCCAAACAGAATGAACCCGAATAGACCCACACCAAGACACATCATAATTACTATGGCAAATATTCAGGACAAAGAGAGAATCTTAAAGGCTTCAAGAGAGAGACAGAAAGTTACATACAAGGGAACCCCCATTAGATTATCAAATGATTTCTCAACAGAAACACATCAGGCCAGAAAAGAATGGAAAGAAATCTACAAAGTGATGCAAACCAAGGGATTAAATCCAAGAATACTCTATCCAGCAAGGTTATCATTCAAAATTGAAGGGCAAATAAGGAGCGTCACAGACAAAAAAATGCTAAGGGAGTTTATCACGACCAAGCCAGCAATGCAAGAAATGCTAAAAGGGCTGGTGTAAAACAAAATGTTAAGAAGGAATAGTCTCAAAAAAATAAAAATGGCTACAAACAATTTCATTTCAATAATAACCTTAAATGTAAACGGACTAAATGCTCCACTCAAAAGACATCGAGTGGCTGAATGGATAAAAAAACATGACCCATATATATGCTGTCTACAAGAGACCCACCTCAGAAAAAATGACTCATATAGATTGAGAGTGAAGGGATGGAAAAACATATTTCAGGCAAATGGAAATGAAAAAAAAGCTGGGGTAGCAGTACTTATTTCTGACAAAATAGACCTCAAAGTAAAGGCCATAACAAAAGATAAAGAAGGCCACTTCATAATAATAAAGGGATCGATACAACAAGAAGATATAACCCTAATAAACATATATGCACCCAATGTAGGAGCACCCAAATACATAAAAAATCTCCTGGAAGATATCAAGGGAGAAATTGACAACAACACAATCATAGTAGGAGACTTTAATACGCCACTGACATCAATGGATAAATCAACTAAACAAAAAATCAGCAAAGAAACAGCAATTCTGAATGACTCACTAGATCAGATGGACTTAATTGATATCTTCAGAACATTTCACCCCAAAGCCACAGAATATACATTCTTCTCAAGTGCACATGGGACATTTTCAAAAATAGACCACATTTTGGGTCACAAACAAAGTCTCCCTAAATTCAAAAAGATTGAAATCATTCCAAGCATTTTCTCAGACCACAATGGCATAATATTAGAAATAAACTATAAGAAAAACACCCCCCAAAATTTAAACACTTGGAGATTGAATAACATGCTATTAAACAATGATTGGGTAAACAATGAGATCAAAGAAGAAATTAAAAAATTCCTGGAGACTAATGACAATAAAAACACAACAATATCAATACTATGGGATACAATGAAAGCAGTACTGAGAGGAAAATTTATAGCTATACAGGCATACCTCAAAAAACAACAAAAAGTGTTAATAAATAATCTAACTCAACAACTCAAAGAGTTAGAAAGACAGCAACAAGAAAAACCCACAGTGAACAGAAGGAAGGAAATAATAAAGATCAGAGCAGAAATGAATGACATAGAGACCAAAGAAACAATACAAAAAATCAATAAAACCAAGAGCTGGTTCTTTGAAAGGATAAACAAGATTGATGAACCACTAGCCAGGCTCACCAAAAAGCAAAGAGAGGGGACCCAAATAAACAAAATCAGAAATGAAAGAGGTGAAATAACAACAGACCCAGATGAAATACAAAGGATTGTTACAAAATACTATGAGCAACTCTATTCTAATAAACTGAACAACTTGGAGGAAATGGACACATTCCTAGAAAAATACAACATTCCAAAACTTAATCAAGAAGATACTAAAAATCTCAATAGGCAGATAACTATGGATGAAATTGAAGCAATCATCAAAAAGCTTCCAGCAAACAAAAGCCCGGGGCCAGATGGCTTCACAGGAGAGTTTTACCGAACATTCAAGGAAGAACTAAAACCTATCCTCCTCAGACTACTCCAGAAAATTCAAGAAGAAGGAACACTTCCAAGCTCCTTCTATGAAGCCAGCATCACCCTAATACCAAAACCAGATAAAGACAACACAATGAAAGAGAATTACAGGCCAATATCCCTCATGAACATAGATGCCAAAATCCTCAACAAAATTCTAGCAAATCGGATCCAGCAGTACATCAGAAAGATCATACACCATGATCAAGTAGGATTTATACCAGGGATGCAAGGATGGTACAATATCCGCAAATCAATAAATGTGATACATCACATAAACAAATTGAGAGATAAAAATCACATAGTTATATCCATTGATGCAGAAAAAGCATTTGACAAAATCCAACACCCTTTCTTGATAAAAACTCTCAGTAAGGTAGGGATAGAAGGTTCATATCTCAACATAATAAAAGCCATTTATGACAAACCCACAGCCAACATCATACTCAATGGGCAAAAACTAAAACCATTCCCTCTAAGAACAGGAACAAGACAGGGATGCCCACTCTCACCACTCCTGTTCAACATAGTGCTGGAAGTACTAGCTATAGCGATCAGACAAGAAGAAGAAATAAAAGGCATCCAAATTGGAAAAGAAGAAGTAAAACTGTCCTTATTCGCAGATGACATGATACTATACATAGAAAACCCTAAAGAGTCCATAAAAAAATTATTAGACTTAATAAATGAATTCGGCAAGGTAGCAGGATACAAAATCAACGCCAAGAAATCTATGGCATTTCTATACACCAATAATGAACTTACAGAAAGAGAGACAAAGAAAGCAATCCCATTTACCATCGCACCAAAAAAATTAAGATACCTAGGAATAAACTTAACTAAGGAGGTAAAAGACTTATACGCAGAAAACTACACAACACTGAAAAAAGAGATAGAGGAAGATGTAAACAGATGGAAGAACATACCATGTTCATGGATTGGTAGAATCAACATCATCAAAATGTCCATACTACCCAAAGCAATCTATAGATTTAATGCACTCCCCATTAAAATATCAACAGCATATTTCACAGACCTAGAAAGAAGTCTCCAAAAATTTATCTGGAATAAAAAAAGACCCCGAATAGCCACAGCAATCCTGAGAAAGAAGAATCAAGTAGGAGGGATCTCTGTACCAGACTTCAAGCTGTATTACAAAGCCACTGTTCTCAAAACAGCCTGGTACTGGCACAAGAACAGACATATAGACCAATGGAATAGAATAGAGAATCAAGATATTGACCCAAGGCACTACGCTCAATTAATATTCGACAAAGGAGGCATGAATATACAATGGAGACAAGACAGTCTCTTCAACAAATGGTGCTGGGAAAATTGGACAGATACATGCAAAAGAATGAAACTAGACCTCCAACTTACACCATACACAAAAATAAACTCAAAGTGGACACAGGACTTAAACATAAGACAGGAAACCATAAAAATATTAGAGGAATCCACAGGCAGGAAAATCTCAGACATATGCCGAAAGAACTTCTTCACTGATACTGCTCCTAAGGCAATGGAAGCTAAAAATAAAATAAACAAATGGGACTACATCAAAATAAAAAGCTTTTTCACAGCAAAGGAAACCATCAGTAAAACAACAAGAAACCCCACTGCATGGGAGAACATATTTGCCAACGATATCACTGATAAGGGTTTAATCTCCAAAATTTACAGAGAACTCATACAACTTAACAAAAAGAATATAAACAACCCAATTAAAAAATGGGCAACTGAGCTAAATAGACACTTTTCTAAAGAAGACAGAAGGAAGGCCAAGAGACATATGAAAACATGCTCAAAGTCATTAATCATCAGAGAGATGCAAATCAAAACAACAATGCGGTACCATCTTACACCAGTCAGAATGGCTATCATCAACAAAACAGCAAACGACAAGTGTTGGCGAGGATGCGGAGGAAAAGGAACTCTTTTACACTGCTGGTGGGAATGCAGACTGGTGCAGCCACTGTGGAGAACAGTATGGCGTTTCCTCAAAAAACTAAAAATGGAACTCCCATTTGACCCAATGATTCCACTCCTAGGAATATATCCCAAGAAAATGGAAACACGGATCAGAAAGGATATATGCACCCCTATGTTTATAGCAGCACAATTCACCATAGCTAAGATTTGGAAACAGCCGAAATGCCCATCAGCAGATGAATGGATTAAAAAACTGTGGTACATCTATTCAATGGAATACTATGCTGCGTTAAAAAAGAAAGACTTCCTACCATTTGCAGCAACTTGGAGGGAGATGGAGTCCATTATGCTAAGTGAAATAAGCCAGGCAGAGAAAGATAAACATCACATGATATCACTCATTTATGGAATATAGTGAATGGCATAGACTGATGAATAATAACAGACCCAGAGACTGAGTAATATTGATCAGAACCCCAAACACCAGAGAAGGAGGGGATCGCTGGGAGAAAGGGGGAGAAATCAACCGAGAGACTTGTGGGCATACTCATGAGCCTCATTAATGGCCACAGATAAATGGGGGTGGAGTATAGGTGGAGGGTGGGGGATAAGGGAGGGATAAGAACACATATGTAAAACAATAATAATAATATTATTATAAGAGAGAAAGAGGAGAGAGAGAGAGAGAGAGAGAGAGAGAGAGAGAGAGAGAGAGAGAAGAAAGTGTGAGGTAACCAGAACCCCAAGAACACCTGAGAACGCCTTTACCGCCAGGCTAGCAGGAATCAGCTGTACGGTAATATAACCTGGGGCTATTGGGTAAGTATTTCTGGACCTATGTTCCTAATCCTGCATGGGTGGGAGCCCTTACCTGGGTTGATCCTCCTGCCCAAAGTAGTCACTGATGATACCAAACACCTTAGTCATCCAGGAGGACTACTGGTGGGACAAGGAAGTATAACTACATAGAGCGCACCACCCAGCTCCCCTTTTGTAGGACACAAAATTAAGCTACTGCTCCTTTGTGTGTAAAATTAAATAGAAGATTCTGGCTTGTGAGGACACCAAAGGAAGGGACCATCACTACTTCCTCCTGGGAAAGGTGTAGAAAATGAAACAAAAACCTTGCCTAAGCAAAAAGAAATTGACAACCAGTTTAAAATGGAATTTCCATGACCTAGAGCAAAGAATATCCTTACATGATATTATTCTACAAGGTCATTACAATTGTTCCCAGATTTGGGTTATCCCCATTACCTATAATAGTATCTCCCATCAAGGACTATCAATAAAGAATGATTTATTTTATTAATACACACACACACACACACACTTTGTTGGCGGTTGGAGACAAAAGCAACACAACTATAGATATTTTAGAATTACAACAGCATATTATACAATTATCCCCAAAAAACATACAAACCAATCCTTTGAATGTCTGACAGCAATTTAAAAACTATATGAAAGGACCTCATCCCTTCCACTAGGCAGAGGGCCTCCTGAGAAGGCACCTGAGCATTCTATATTGGCCTGTCTTGCCCTTGTGGCCAAAAATGAACCTTTTCTCATGGTCCAGATGCCCACAACTGTTACCTGACCTTTTAGTTCATGCCAAGGCTGAAGCACCAACGTGGCTGGCACCACGGATGTCCCACCCGCCCAGTGGGGGGAGCTAGGCCCTCTCTGGAGAAGAAACATGGAGTCCCAAAAATATGAGCTCAACGCCCGGACCTTGCCAGCAGGTGAGGGGTTCCCAAGGCAGGTGCTGGGTGTGGAGCCCATGGGGCATAGGTCACCAAGGAGACAGAACTAAACCTCACATCACCCTGCTTGGCCCCGGAGGATGGCTGGTTAGCCAGAGACGGGTAAGATTCCTCATGGAAGGAACAACCTAAGACAGGCACAGTCACAGAGGGGCCATCAGGAGAGAACTTGGGGAGCAACGGAGGTGGGGCACAGACCCTTACCACCCCTCCTGCAACCTGGCAGGCGCCTGAACATTCTCCCATTCTGAGGGAGGTCTCCTTCCCCCATGGCTGCTTCACTACCCATGCACAGCTCAATTTGGGACCCATGTAACAGAGACGTGGCTGACAGCAGCTGCCATTTCACTGCAACAAGACTTGTTTGAGAGGCCTTGTATCCATGGTGGGGGCAAGTGGGTTTCTAATTTCCAAGTCCAGCCTAATAGCTAGAATGCTCAGGCCCTTCTCAAGAAGCCAAACAATCAATTCCACTAATACACACATGGTAAATAAGATAGTTGCTAGAGTGTTGAGTCTGACATATGAATAGTACCCAATTTCTCAGAGAAAATCAATGTGGCTAATAGAAGTAAATTAATATTCTAGAAAAACTGAGTGTACTGTACAAAATGCTGTTCCTATAGTATTAACAAAAATTCTTATTGGCAGAGCGCCTCATGGTAAAATTGCACAACATGTTATGAACCTAATGCAGTCATAGTGTAGCGCAAATAATTAAAATGTAAAAGATATCAAGACTAACAATAAAATCCCCAGAAGTCTCCAATTATCTAAAGTAAAAAAGGGGGTGACAGTGGAAGAATATCATGTAAGGAAAAATATACTGAGAATAATTTACATCTAAAAACTTTTTTTGTACTTAAGAAAATTAACCTTTATTTGAAACGCTAACAGCAAGATATCCATAAAAATACACACATGGAGTCAAAATAAGCAAGAGGAAAATTATTTGGGGGAGTGGGGTGGGGATGAAAAAGAATCCCAAGTCAAATTTAAAGAGAATATCTCTGTATTAACTTTTGGTCGAGAATATGTTTGTATAGTTTCAGAAAACAACTCTGAGACCACCTGGAATCCAGTAACAGAGAGGAATAGACAGAAGTGCTCCAGCCATGAAGACAGAAGAGACAATTCAGAGATGGAAGATGCTGAGGACGCCTCACCATACCAACAGACAGCGGCTGCCTATTGCTGAAGGATACCCACGATCAAACAAGAGATGGTCGGACCTGCATTACCACCATTTGTCCACCAACCAGATCTGAAATATCATGGCTGACATGTACACACAAGGAACTATTTGACATTGAAACTGGGACTCAAAAGAACTGCTGGCCCAGAACGGAACTCACTACAGACTGATTCATTTGCCTCTCAGGATAACCATTAAGGCTTATCGCAGTTTAGGTTTTTATAAGGGTATTTCTTGGATCACATGACCTCACACATCTAGACGAAATAATGAACAACATAGACTGGTGAACAAAGATAGACCCAGAAAAAGAGAAGCAGCGATCAGACTCTCAAACCTCAGAGGGAAAGTAGGGGAGGGTGGGGGTAAAGGGAAGAGATCAACCAAAGGACTTGTGTGCATGCACTATGGACAATAAGGGGGTAGGGGAATATGTAGGGATGGGTTTGGGTTGGGAATGGGGGGATAAGGACAATTATGTGATACCATAATTAATAAAAATCAATTAAAAAAAAAAAAAAAAAAAAAAAATTTATTAAGATATTATATGTGTACATAGCTTACCATTGCTCCCCCCCCCCCACCTCCCATTCATGCCCTCTCTCCCCAGAGTTCTGTGTTCATTGGTTGTACTTATATTCATGCATACCAGTCCTTCGGTTGTTCTCTTATCTCCCCCCAGGTCTCCTTCCCCTCCCCGCTGTCATTTGACAACCTGCTTGTTTTATGGTGACTATCTCAGGACCACACAAATAGAGTCTGCTCCTCCTCTGGTTCACACAGCCCCTCCCCCCGGTTCCCACTGCTTCCCCAGGGCACACGGCTCTCCCAGGGCACATGGCCCCCCTGGGACACAATGTTCACCCTGGGCACACAGCCCACTGGGACACACGGCTCACCCGGGGCAAAGGACCCCCTGAGGAACACAGCTCTCCTGGGGCACAGGGCCGCTTGGGACACAGGGCTTTGCATAGAACCCTGCCTTCTCATAATGTGCTCAAAGAAGGGAAGCTTCAGTTTTATCTTAGTTGCCTCCAGCAATGTTTCAGGGTCAGTGTGATCACTTGTTATGATAGTTCCCTAAAGGAAGGACCAACAGAAATAATGATGATTCTAAATTAATGAATTAAAACTTTGTTTTTATACTGGTGAATGTATAGAAATCAGAAATTTGGTTTTCCAGAAATAGAATGAAACATAATTTAATTTATGGTAAAGGTATAAGTGGAAGAATAATTACCCACTCACCCGCACCCTATTTACTCTGTGCCTGTGCACACGATGTTTGACGTTCCCCCCCGCCCCCCCATCTTGGCCTCTTTATCATGTGTCACGGTGATTGCTTTTAAAAGTAATGCTCACTCTAACACTGATTTAAATTCCCTCAGCAATAAACTTAATGTATTTTTTTTCTTGTTTTATCACATCATTAGAGCATTAACATTTTCTACTGCACAGAGGTCTTGGTAAGCAGGAAAGGGAGAACTGGACCAACTGGTCGCTAGGAAGCCAGCCTCACCAACGGGAAAGGTGGGATGACTGGGCAAGGAGCTTTAAACAGTCTGTGACTTTGAATTTGGCTCCTTCTCTGTAAAAAGGTGAACTATGACCTGTTCTGCTGTGTATTACAACTATTATAGAGGGAGGTGAGTGTGGGCTTGGTCAGGAGACCCGGGAACATTTGTGGAGAATGAAAACCACAGATGTTCATACTTACTTTCACTTCTAATTTTCTAAGCCTCTAGAAAAGTTTCCTTCTCCTTAGGACTTATTTCTAGAAACGAGAGAATGCTTTAGAAAAATCCTTCTTATTTTTGTTTTCAGGATTGTTTTAGTCATTAAATTAAGCTCATATGCACATACTAAATTTTACATGGAATTTCATAATGCAATCTCATGTTAACTTATTCACTAATCATAAATTGCTGGGATAATTATACAACTCATATTTTATTAATGCTTAATTAAGATATAGGTTAAGTAATTGTGGCATATTATAGTACTAGCGAACCAGAAAGGTATAATAAATGATACAATGACAGAAAATTACTAGATAGAGGCATTTAATTTTATAGATCTTTTAGTCAAATTCATAAATAAATTACATCATTTTCATATGTTTTGTGAATTCATGTTAACCTTTCTAAATAAATTTCTGCCATGGTAATAGTATATTCATAAAGGTGGCTTTCAGTGATAAGCTAAAGTAGATATCAACATGCCCTTTGGGTTTTTTAATAAATCCAATTTTTAGATCTAATGTCAATAGTGGTTTAGAAGTAAATTGAGAGAAAGATTGACAAAAAGTCATAGATTGAATAACCACAGGGACTTAGGCTTAGGGGCCTCAGGGGGCACTGTGACTTATTGAATTATAACCTTAAGCCAAATTAAACAGTTCCTTCTTTAGTTCTCTCCTGCCAATCAAAGGCTGCCTGTGTAGTCCATTCTGCAGTTCAGAGTGAAATGGTTGTCATTGGCTTCCAATGCTAATCTTCCCTGATCTTTTAAATCACCATTGGGCCCAGACACTGTGTGGTAACAGGAAGAATAATAACCTAACTATGTAGACAATGGTGACAAAAGTTTGTTGTTCTAGGTTTCTCTAGGTCTAGAACAATGGCTTACATATTTTAACTAGAGCCCCGGTGCGTGGGCTGGGGGGAGGGAGGGTGGCAGGGGACAGGCATCCCTCAGCCCAGCCTGTACCCTCTCCAATCTGGGACCCCTAGGGGGATGTCTGACGGCCAGTTTAGGCCCGAAATGGCAGTTGGACATTCCTTTCACAATCTAGGAACACTGGCTCCTAACCACTCACCTGCCTGCCTGCCTGACTTCCCCCTAACCACTCCCCTGCTGGCCTGATTGATACCTAACTCCTCCCCTGCCAGCTAACCATCCCCTGCTGGCATGATAGCCCACAATTGCCCTCTCTTACTTCGACCTGCCTCCTCTGCCAGGCCCCACCTCCAATGTCCATGCAGCCATCTTGTGATGGCCATCTTGTGAGGATGTTAGGGTGTGATGTGTGAGGGCTTGAGGACCACCTAGGCTATTATTAGTATAGATTATAACTTGCATAAGTAAATAGATCCTTTAGGAAAACAAATGGATTAAATCATGAACAAAAAGGAAATCAAATACTTTAGCTGATTATGAAATATTTTAGCTGATTATGAATTAGTATATAATTTTTCATAAAGTAAATTATTATTTTTAAAGTTATTGTCAATGACCTAGCCAGTGTTTCCCAAACTTTTGACATATGTGTACCCCTTCTATAATTTTTGTAATGCTAAGTACCCTTTGTCAAAAAAAGGATGTATTTTAATAACAATCAAAATATATTTATTTTTTTGGTACATACACAAAATACTAATAAATGAAAAATAAATTATTCATAATAAAATATAAATAAGTTATATTATAACTAACATTTATTTGGATCAATGAGAAGGATGAAATTTACTTGACTCATGAGAACACAGAATTAGGCATAGCTAAGCAAGGCACAGTGCATATCTCCACCAAACTCCAGTGCAACGTGTACCCCCACCAAACTTTTCCCGTACCCCTGGGGGTCCGCGTACCACACTTTGGGAAACACTGATAGACTATCAGGGCCTTTTATTCAAACTGAAATTCAATATATGAACTTCAAAACCGGATCAGTTTAATTTATCTTCTGAAGTGTGGGAAAGCTGTCTCCCCCTGAAACCCCCCCTAGAAATGAGGGAAAATTAATTTTTACAAGATATAGGTAACTGGCACTGAACTCTTGTCTATATTCTACTCTATTCTCTTCCCATTGATAATGAAAGCACATCCAAGGAACAGGGAATAGTCCCCAAATGGAAAATACTTAGAAAAATAAGGTATGTGCTTCACTCTGCATTTCCATACATGGTTGATTTTTAGTATTCATTTTTTGATTTACATGGGATATGACTTATGTACCTGTAAATGAAAAATGCTGAATGTTTTACAATATTAGTAGACAACGAACAAGCTGCAGATAGCTGGCTCGAGGTCCACGGGCAAAGGTTCTTTAAGTAGGAGTCACAAATCAAAGTAGTTTTATTTGATCCTCGTGTGTGTGTTTTCAAAGTAAAACCTTTATTGAACTTATTGTACAAAACAACATTGTAAAGAATAATACAGAGAAGTCACCTGTATACTTTACCAGGTTCACCTCATGTTGACATTTTACAAAACTATAGAACCCTAAGACATCCAGGATATCGGAGTTGATACAATCCACTGATCTTATCCATATTTATGTAGTTCAGCTTGTACTTGTGTGTGTATGTAATTTTATCAATTTTATCACATGTATAAGTTCATGTAGCTACCACCCTCATCAAGATATGAAATAGTTCCATCACTACAAGTATTCCTACACTCACTTCCCTCAGAATTTCCTCCCCCAAAATTCTTTGCAACCACTAAGCTAGCTGTTCAATCATTTCTGAAATTGTGTTGTTTCAAAACATCATAAAAATAGAACTATATGGCATGTTCCATTTGGGGATTGCCTTTCTCCCCACACTGATTAAATTTCCCTGGGGATTCAGATTTAATTTGTTGTCTAGGCCACTAGTTGTTAGAAGTGCTCCTGATGGGTCCTTGTTACAGCCTTGCCTGATATTTTCCACCTGATAGGTTCAAGAGAGAAATGGGCCTTTCTGCTCTGCCTTCTTATGCTAAGACAGGGGTCAGACACTCCCAGTCTAAATAGCCATCTGTTGGTAGAAGGGAATTACACACCTGACTGCTCTGTTATTCTTCCAGTCTTGGAGTGCTAAACCACTTCCAGTTCTCCTTACCAGACTTCAGACTCGTATGGTTGTCTTTCACATTATTTCTAGTCGCACTGATTGGAGCTAGAGCAGAAGCCCTCATGGTGGTTCACATTTTTCTATTTATCTTCCCGCTCCCTTCTCCCCTTTTCTTCCAAATATCCTCTCTCATTTTATAAGTTCGCATATTTACCTCATATGTGTTTGTAACTTTTGAAGGAAATTTTGGATCCATCTTGCTTCACTCTCAGGCCTCTGTTGGAACTTGGATACAAGAGTTAGGATGCCTTTAACCTGTAATTCAGCATGTGTTACTAAAATTTACTTAAATAACGAAGTAACAATAAGAAGGCTTAGAAGTAGGGGGTACATACTTTGAAACCCACCTACATAAACGCCTACATCACTCACATGGAGCACATACACAGCAGTAATGAAGTGAAACAGTAAAAAAAAATAAAAGAAAGATAACAATTCCTGACCTTTATTTGTGAGAAATAAATAATTTTAAAAAAACATATGTACATATGTTGAAAATGACGGAACTTTTTTTATATAAGTAAATGGGAGATGATGACATATGTCAAGCCTGACATAACCCGAGGACTGCCTGTAATTGTTTTGGAGTAATTCACATTTACTTCATCTGTAGTTTTGAAAGGATTTCATAATTGAAACACTGGTTTCGAATTTCAAAATAATATCAAAGCTTTGGAAGGAAGTGGGTGATGGAAGTCGTGGTTAGGCCATACTAGACTACTTTAGTGTGTTAGTTGTCTTATTTTAATCATGAAGCCTGATTTGATCTTTGAAATATAAATCGGTAGAGATTAGATAGATATTAGGACCAAGAAGGATGGGATGCTGAAATAAACTGATTCAACTACAGAGTTGGTCATTAACCTGTAAAATTCTGTTCGTAAGAAAGGAATTGGATTTTAGGTCTGATGGTCACAGTTTCAAGTCAAACTTTCAATCACACTGATAACAGGGCTACCAAGTTAGTAGGATAGCCTAGGAAAGTGGAAACAATGGCCCAGGGGTCAAACAGGAACCCAAATGTCATCCAAGTCATATTAGGCCTCAGGAGGTACTGATGGATTGGTTCAAAATTGACAGGTCTTACTCTACAAACACAAGACATCAGTGATGCTTGTTGGAAAGAAAAGGCAGTGGCTCCCATCAAAAATCCTGGTTATCAATGATTATTTGCCACCCTAAATTAAGTAACTCAGCAATGCACTTTTCAATTCTAGAAGGTTTATGTCATTCAGAAATATTTGAAGTCTTTAATTTTTCAGAACACTGATTCAGTTCAACAGCTGAGAATTATTGAAAACTAAGGTTCATTTAGCAAAGCACTGTTTGATATTATTTAGAAAATATTCGATGATCTGGATTAGGGCACTGACACTAGGATAGAAAATAAAATTAATTGGTTGCGTTATTAAATATTTATTTATGCTAGCATTAGTTGAAAATTTATGTGCCAGGTTCTATTCCAGGTACTGATGGTTCAAGTCTCTATTTCTTGGAGAGCAGACATTCAATTGAAAATTTACTAATTAGATGCTAGACTCTAAACGAATGTGAGGATGCAAAGATGACTATGTTCTCTAACTTCAAGCAGTTTAGTCTGGAAAACAAAACAGGACAGACTTCTTACCTATCCTGATTGTCATTGAAATCCAGTGAACCAGCAGAGACACTGGCACAGAACTGATGCTCAGAACCCTTTTTGCATAAATGAATATGTAAATGACCAACTACAATATTGCATGGTACTGCTATACTAAGTGCAAAGGGAGTGTTAGAGTAGGGAGGATACTTGAAAGGTTAATTATGCTCTCTGAAGAAATGCAAGGCAGGAAAGGGAGAGCTCCAGAAGGAATAACATTTGAACTGAAACTTGAAGGATGAGCAGGATTTGGGTAAGTGAGAAGTGAAGAAACAGAATGCACAAATTTGTAAACTTACTTTGAAGTCTTAAGAAATGTGCATATGAAGGAACCTCTAGTGGATAATGAATGGGTGATGGCTGCAGATGACTTTGGAAAGGCAGGATGAAGTGATTTTGGGAATACTTGAATATACTCTTTAAGTGGTTCATGCTTTATTTTGTAGGTAATGGAAAATCAACAATTGCATTTAAGTGTATAAACTGCATGATAAGACATGATTTATATAAAGGATACATGGGCAGCATTGTGGAGGATGAGTTGGATACAACCATGAACTAGGGATTAAATCAATATAGACATTTGCAGTTATCCAAGTGAAAATGCTGAGAGCCAGAGTTGGGGTACTGACCTTGGGAATGACAAAATGTTTTGTGGGCATTGAGAGAGATTTCAGAAGTAGAATTAATGAGACTTGATAATTGCTTGGGTATTTATGTGATCAAGGAGATGAGGAATCAATCTTTACTCTGTTTTTTAGTTTAGGGACTCAAGTATTGTGGTTGACTAATCAAGGAATAGTGTTCTTGGGGAGAGAATTGAGATAAGCCCTTTCACTGAAAATATTATGACACAGGCAGAAAAACTGATATCAGACAAATATTAATAAGGTATTAGTTACTTGGAATACATAATGTTGGTGTTTTTAAAGTTTTATTGCAATATAACATTCACAAGACATAAGTGATCAAAACAATGAATTTGGCACAAAGTGACACACCTACATAAACCATCCCCAGGTTAAGAAATAGAACATGATTAGCACCTACAAATTTATAAATAATTAATAAATATTTTATGCTAGCTCAGTTGGCTTGACTCAGTGGCTGAGTATTGGCCTGTGAACCAGGAGGTTGTGGTTTGATTCCTGGTCAGGGCACATGCCCATGTTTCAGGCTCGGTCCCTAGGAGGTGGTGTGCAGGAGGCGGCAATCAATGATTCTCTCTCATCGTTGATGTTTCTATCTCCCTCTCCTCTCTAAAATCAATAAAAGCATATTTAAATGTACATACACACACACACACACACACACACACACACACGCACACGCACACACACACACACACACACACACAAGCGCGCACGCACACATACTGAGTGGCCAGATTATTATGAATACAGAGATCATAATAATCTGGCCACTCAGTTTATATAGTATATATATAATGCTAGTCTATCAATCAGCATACCTATCAGTTCTAAAACAAAAAGGCAAAATGTTTACAAGAAAATAAAAATAAATAAATAAAAAATTTGAGTCTGTTTCTTAGCTCACTGGATGAAATGGCTAGATTATCTTTTCATTATTTGAGAACTAAGTTTGACTTGATTTGACTTAAAATGTAGACTCTGTGGAAGACATCCAAGGAGGCAACTTGAAGAGGTAAGTAGTTACCATTCAGAGTAGTTGAATCTGAGATACAGCAAGAGGCCCATGTGCCTACAGTAGGAAAGTATGCCAAAAATACCAAGGAGCTGAGGACAGAACAAATGGGGTTTCCAGATAAATTAAATAGTCCTTTTCAAATCGAAGGTCACTAGTGCAGAAGCTGTGAATTATAGGCATTGATTTTCTGCTTCTTACTTGGGCAGTAACTATAGCTAATATTTATTGACCTCTTAGTATATGCTAGGGACAGTTCTATGGTCTTTATAGGTATTAAATAATTTAAACCTTGCTATTAGTATCATCAGATGAGGTGCTGGCTGCAGAGAGCTGCTGCGTAATTTTTCTGAAGTCAGAGCTGGAAAGTGGTGGAACAGGGCTTTGAACATGGGCTCTTGGATACAGAACCAGTGCTGAATATTTCCTACACTGAAGCTAACCTCCATGGAGGAAGCAATACCCTGAAAAGCAGCAGAGTAACTTGTCTCGTTAGTGGTGGATAATAATGGTCCCAAGCCATTGCTCGTTCAATGACATAGCACCAAAGATTATGGAGGAATAATTTAATCAGGAGGCAGTATAATGGTGTGTAACACAGAAAGAATGTTTAACCTCTGTTTATTCATACACTTAATTTTCATTTCTTGAACACTTGGTACAAGTCAGATAACGTGCCTGTTTAGAATTGTGCTCTCAGACATCTTGGAAAAGTAAACACATCAGCAAATGACTTCAGTGTGATGAAGAATCTTATAATGGCAGCTTGGGACAGGGCGCGAGGCTTCCCGCCAGAGGTTGAGTATGGAGAAAATGTTGAATTGCCTCTCAAAGGATGAGCAGAAATTTGTCAGATAAGGAAGGGGGAGACTTGGATGAAAGGGGGGGACAAAAGAGACAAAAGAAAAGGCTGGAAGCACAGGCAAAATCAGGCTAAACCTCCATTTCACCTTGCTCACAGATTTCAAACTTATTTGACCCCGACAAATTGTAAACAAATGTTTAATTGCATTCAAAGCAAACGTTTCCTGAACTGACTTCCCAAGTAAGAAAGTACTGTCTTTTATTTTTCCTGTTCCTTTTTTTCCTTCCTTTCCGTTTTTTTCAAAAATCTTCTAGAAAAGTTTGAGATCCACAAAATTGTTTAATTGACCCAGCAGGAGATCCGTGCCTGTAGTGAGAAGGAATTTTTGAAAGGACATATCATACGTAAGATTTAGGAAAAAACACTTTTGACTTTAGAGTAAGGAAGAGAGCAAGATAATCCTGGTGGCCAGATGTGAGGTCCAGAGCCAGTGAAGAACTATTCAAAAAATTGAGGAAGGAAATGAGCGCTGTGATTGAGAAATTAGACTGCAGAGAAGGGTTGCCATTATAATTATAACAAAAGAAGCAGTCTGAGACTCAAAAATAGTTTAGATACGGGATTGAGAGAGAAAAAGGAATTCAGACATGTAAGTGTTCATACACTTGAATATTAAAGTTTATGCAAATGTAATAAATAAATTCCTTTTTAGCTTCAGAGTACTCCTTCCTGACAACTGTCACAATGACCCATCCTTTACCCGTCAAATTTTCTTCTATCTAGTATCCCAATTAAATGATCCTGCTCAAATGTTCTTTTCTCCATTTATGACCTCCTGACAGGCTTTTAATTTTTCCTCCAGCACTTCAAAGAATTTCCTATCTAGTAGATTATGCACGGAATCCCATTAGAGAATAATTTGAAAAGGAATAAAATGTTTGACCCTTATAAAATTCAACATGAAAAGAAATATAAGAAAATAAGTGTCTGGCCTTAATGTACTCTAAAGTTGTAAAAAAGGTTCTGATGATTTAAGGGAGAAGTGGGTTAGTTCTTTAATGAGAATATATTAAAGGGTATATTGCTGTTTGGAAGAAGTTACTGTTGTGGTAGTGTGAAAATCAGATGGCTTAAAAGTGAAAATATTTGTTTTCTATGCTTTCTGTGGGTCATAAGTGCATAGGCAGCTTAGATGAGTCTTCTGGCTCAAGGTCTGTCACAAGGGTATAGTCAAGGTGAGGTCAGAGCTGTGGTCTCCACTTGGGCTTCTGAAGACAGGATGCTCCCAAGCTCGTTCAGGTGGCCAGCAGGATTCGGGTTCTCACTAGTCATTGAACTGAGGGTCTCACCAGTTGTTGGGCAGGTGGTTTCTAGAGGTTCCCTCCATCCCTTCCCTCCCACTTGGGCCTCTCCATAGGGCAGTTGACAAGATGTCAGCTTGTTTCATCAGAGTGAGCCAGATAGAAATACAATCTCTTTGAATCTGATATTGGGAGTAACATCCTCTCCTCTCTTTTGTCCCGTTCTTGAGTTAAAAGGGAGTCACTTGGTCCAGCTCACCTTCCTGGAAGGGCATTTCACATGAGCATGAATACCAGGAGGTAGGGCCATGGAAGAGGTTGCTTGCCACTATTTTGGGGGGCGAGGTGGGGAGGATAAAGACTGGGGATAGAGATCTCATTTTATATTTTTACAAATATAGGTAGTTTTATATGAAAAAATTGATATTTGTTTAAATGTCACTAGGATGTTTCTTAAAGAAAATAAGAAATAAGTTTCCAGGGCTTTTAATCAGTTGGAATGCAGAAAAATTTGGCAAAACACAGAAAAATAAATTTGGAATGGATCAGGAGACTTGAGTGCTACCTTGAGGCCTCACATTAACAAAAATTCATGATCTGCTTCTGCAAAGCTATAAACTCTTTGTGCTTCAGTTTTATGACCTATAAAATCAAATGGTACTTTCCATCAAGGGCTTTCAAGCTTTTTTTTGACTGCAATGCACAGTACAAAATTTATTTTACATAGAGAGACCTGCCTGGTATACACATATGAAACCAGTTCACAGATAACTGAAAGAAAAGTTTCTAGAAATAATAATTACTCTTAATAATACAACATTCTCTCTGGTATTTTCCTTTATATTTTATTCTGTTAACATACTTTCTTCTTTTTATAACAAATTATAAATGATCTAGCTAACTTTTTTTATTACCTTATCATGAATACCAATCCTCAGTTTGAACACATGGTGATATTTGCAGGTACTCCTAAAACTGCAAGACTAATCTAAGGTTATTTGTTTTATCTGTGAAGATGATGAAAAGAATGAAAAAAAGAAAGGTGCTCATTTCTCTTACTCCTTAAGCATCAAGTTGCCCAGCTAATAGTCTATTAGCAAGGCTCACTTTCTCTCCATCACCACCAACATGTGTGTACAGTGGTAATCCCCCTCCCACTTGTCCAAGGTTTTGCTTTCCACATTTTCTACTACCCATGGTCAACTGTGGCCCAAAAATATTAAATGAAAAACTCCACAAATAAACATCTCATAAGTTTTACATTGTGTGCCATTCTGAGTAGCATGATAAAATCTTTCCAACTCTGTCTCATCCGGGACATGAATCAACCTTTTGCTCAGTGTATCCACACATATGCTCCCCTCCCATTAGTCACTTAATAGCTGTCTTGGTTATCAGAGAGAGAGAAGCCACATCTACATAACTTGTATGATAGTATATTGTCATAATTACTCTATTTTATTATTAGTTATTGTTGCCAATCTCTTACTGTGCCTAATTTGTAAATTGAACTTTGTCATAGGTTTGTATATCTAGGAAAAAACATACCGTATTAGCCGGCGTATAAGACGATTTTTTGGCCCTGAAAAATATGCCTCCAAGTGGGGGGTAGTCTTATACGGCGAGTATATAACAAACTCTGTATTTTTAGTGGAAATGTTAGGGGGTCGTCTTATATGCCCAGTCGTCTTATACGCCGGCAAATACATATTTTTTTCAGGGCCAAAAAATCGTCTTATACGC
Source organism: Vespertilio murinus (assembly GCA_963924515.1). NCBI lineage: Eukaryota > Metazoa > Chordata > Mammalia > Chiroptera > Vespertilionidae > Vespertilio > Vespertilio murinus. The sequence continues at coordinate 56,494,599 of OZ004707.1, read as the reverse complement.
TGGCAAATACGGTAGTTTATATAGGGATCAGTATTATCTACAGTGTCAGGTATCCACTGGAGTCTTGGAAAGTATTCCTCTCCCCCAGATAAGGGGAAACTACCTCATTTTGGTAAGGAGGACATGGATACCTATTTCAAAAACTACTGATTACATGGGACAATTAGGTTTTACCTGGGCTATCAACTCTCCCCAAAATTATTTTTTCTTTTTAATACTCACCCAAGGATATAGTTTTACTAGAGGCCTGGTGCACAAAATTTGTGCATTGGGGGAGGGGGTGTTCCTCAGCCTCGCCTTCACCCTTTCCAACCTGGGATCCCTTGAGGGATGTCTGACCACCTATGGGATCAGGCCTAAATGGACGGTCAGACATCCCTCTCACAATCCAGGACTGCTGGTTCCCAACTGCTCGCCTGCCTCTGCCTGATTGCCCCTAACCACTTCTGACCACCAGCCTGATCACCCACTAACCACTCCACTGCCAGCCTGATCGATGTGTAACTGCTCCTCAGACAGCAAGATTGTCCCCACTGCCCCCTTTGCAGGCCTGACCCCCAACTGGCCTCCCCTGCAGGCCTGGTCCTTCCACAACTGCCCTCTTCTGCAGCCCTGGCCTCCCCTACCTGCCCTCCTCTGCTTGCCTGATTACCCCTAACTGCCCTCCCTGCTGTTCTGGTCCCCTCCAAATACCCTCCCCTGCAGGCATGGGTGCCCCCCAACTGTCCTCCCCTGCTTGCCTGGGTGCCTCCCCCACAACTGTCTTCCCCTGCAGGCCAGGTCACCAACAATTGCCCTCCCCTGCACACCTGATCTCCCCTAACTGCTCTCCCTGCTGTTCTTATCACTCAAAACTCCCCTCTCCTGCATGCCTGCCCCCACTCCCACCTACCCTCCCTTGCAGGCATGGTCCCCCACAACTGCCCTCCCCTACAGGCCTGGTCCCCCTCTACTGCCCTCCTCTGCTGTCCCAATCACCCCTAACTGCCCTTCCCTGCTGGCCTGATTGTCCACAACTGCCCTCCCCTGCAGGCCTGTACCCCCAACTGCCCTCCCCTGCAGGCATGGGTCCCCCCAAAAAATGCCCTACCTTGCTGGCCTGGTCTCCCCCAACTGCCATCCTCTTCCTGCCTGGTCCAAACTGCCCTCCCCTGCAAGCCTAGTCTCCTTCCCCCCAACTGCCTTCTCCTGCAGACCTGCCCCCCCTCAACTTCCCTTCTATGCTAGCATGGTCATCCCCAACTACCCACAACTGCTCTAACCTGCCCACCATCTTGTGGTGGCCATCTTATATCCACATTGGGTGGCCATCTTGTGTCTTGGAATGATAATCAATTTGCATATTACTCTTTTATTACATGGGATTGATTTTGAGAGAGAGAGAGAGAGGGAATCAATGTGAGAGAGATGCATCTACTGGTATTAGTTGTCCCCCTACACACACCAATCAGGGATTGACCCACAACATGACCTGAGTGGAAACCTTCTGATGAACTCACAAACTTTTGATAAATGAGATGATGCTCCAACCAGCTGAGCCACCAACCAAGGCTTCCAAAAATTCTTAATCCCCGCAAATCAACTTCCTTTCCTAGTCTGCTAGGTTCAAAGGTTTATTGATCCTGTCACATAAGTGCTGTGCTTTGCTCTTTGTTTCATTATCACTTATTTGCTCATCCTGTGGTTGTATTATAGTTGGTGTGATATACAATGCTAACTCCATTAGAGGAATTTCCACTAAGAAGGGAATTTTACCTAGATCAGGACATTTTATCTTTACTGCTTTTGAGCATCTATTAAGTGCTGGAAAAGCACAGAACATGCATATGTTGTTTCTAAAAATTGTCACCAAAATATAGCTAATGGAAGGGCAGCATGAGATTTGTGACAGCTCACTGAAAGTCAAACTCCATAAAGTTTTCTCTGTTAGCTTGATATTCATATGAATTTTGAACTCTATGATATGTGCTTGTTTTAATATATAATCAATGTTTTACATTATTTATGAGTCATATTACTTTAACTATCCTCCCTCCTTCCTCAGTGTTATAATAAAATTTATGTTCCAGCCAACACCGGTTTGGCTCAGTGGTAGAGCATCGGTCTGTGGACTGAAAGGTCCCGGGTTCGATTCTGGTCAAGGGCATGTACATTGGTTGCGGGCACATCCCCGGTAGAGGGTGTGCAAGAGGCAGCTGGTCGATGTTTCTCTCTCGTCGACGTTTCTAGCTCTCTTTCTCTCTCTCTCTCTCCCTTCCTCTCTGCAAAATATCAATAAAATATATTTTTTAAAAAATGTATGTTCCAGGAGACTGCACCATAGTTTCCCTGGCTCAGAGCAAAGTACTCTGAGCAATTTTAGGAAGCATGAGACAGAATTTTTCCCCTCATGTAATTCTCATAGTCACCTTATGAAATAGGTTTCATTGTCCTGATTTGGCAGATGAGAGATCAGAAGATTCAGAAACTTATGTAAGTGGAAAACAACAGCATTAGAATTTAAAACAGGTTTTCCTCCAAAGCTTTTTTGACTTATTGTGTCACAATGCCTTTAAATTTTTTAAGGAACGAGGAAAAGTTAAGATGATTCTAAAATATCCTCTAGATTTTTAAGGGTTCTATACATTTCCAGTGTAAATTTTTGTATCCTGGAAGAGAACATGTGGTGAGTATGGAAATTAAAACACATATTCCTTCAAGAAGGAATTAGTGCATCTGAAAGTCACTGTTTTATAAAGTCAGATTCAGGAGAAGCCTAGAAACCATTATGTAGATTAAATACCTGGCTTCCTATGATATGAGTCACATTGTAGGAACTAGGTTAAATGACTGGTTTGTTGGGAACAAGGATTGAATTCTGATGATGTTACATCCAAGGCTTCTGAACTTCCACGTTTTCTCTTTGCCAATATTCTCCACTCACGCTGAATTTTCCAGGTCCCTCATAATCTAATTGTTTGTGGAATCAGAGTGCATAGGAGTGCTTATAGAAAAGGGGGGGAGAGCCCTAACTCATGTGACTCAGTTGGTTGGGTGTCATCTTGTGCACCAAAAGGTTGCCGGTTCAATTATTGGTCAGGGCACAGGCGTGGGTTGTGGTCTCTATCCCAGTAGGGGTATGCAGGAAGCAGCTGATAAACATTTCATGATGTCCCTTTCTCCCTCTCCCTTCCTCTCACTCTAAGAATCAATGAAAATATATGTTTTAATAAAGTGAGGGTGGCAGTGAGAAAGATATATCATACCAAAAGAAATTCTTATTTATTCTTTCAGCAACTTGCAACTCCCTCAATAGTTATAAGGGGATATAGGTCCATCAGTTAAATGAAAAAACAAATCTAGAAATTAAAGTAAGAGCAGAAAAAAATATTGCTGGTCCCAATTTCCTTTTATCAAAATAATTATTTCCATATTCTCCCTAACACTTTCAAGGTTGGCACCTTGACCTTGGATTTCCCAGCTTCCAGAACTGTAAGACATGTTAATTGTTTAAGCTAAGTCCATAGTATTGTTATAGCAATCCAAACTCACTAAGACAAGAGTTAAGCATTATTCCGATTTAGGATAACCATTCCCTTGATTTACAGCATAGAATATATATATATATATATATATATATATATATATATATATGTGTGTGTGTGTGTGTGTGTGTGTATAAAATATACAGGGTGTGGCAAAAGGAGGCTTACATTTATGAATACCTGAAACACTGAGTCTAACCTTGTATTATTATTATAATCATTGTAAACCCACTTTTGCCCCTGCCTGTACATATTTTAGGTCTCCTTCTTTTGTTTTCAATGTCATGAATTAGAAGAATATTTATTTTTCTGTTCTTTTCTCAACATTGTTTGTGAGATCCAGGTGACCATAGACAGCATTTCAAATAAACATAGCATGCAGCTAGAGTTTACTTTTCAGTGCTATATAGTATTCCATATACATGTAACTTTCATTTATTTCCCATTTCTATACTGTGATTCCTGCAGCAGAAGTTCATTTACTTATACTTTTATACAGACTTACACATAGAATGTAGTAGTGGTTACTTTTATTTACATGTTTAAATACTCTTCCATGTAGTGTGTATATGTAGTTGACTTGTTTTCTTTGCTGTAGAGTATTCCATGTGTGAGTTTTCAACATTTCTTTAATGAACATCTTGTTTCTGGTTTAGGGTTGTTTTATAGGATGTTGCTAAGAAGACTGTATACTGTATGTGTGTCCTGGTGCTCAGTGTCTAGGGTTTCTCTGGGTCACACACCTAGAAGTGGAATTCATGGATACATGTTTTCAGTGTTAGTAGAAAATGCCAAATTGTTTGCCCAAGTGGCAATTGATTTGTTTTTCCACCCATTTTGTATGAGAATTCACATTGTTTTACATTATTTCATGATTTTACTTGTAGATTTATATTTAACAATGCGTATATATTTCCTATCAGAAAACAGTTTTATCTTGTTTTTTTAAAAAAATGTATCCTTACAGAGGATGTAGACACTATTATATCATCATTTAAGTGTATGTATTTATAATGTATTTTTAATCCTTTGCAATGAATGTGATTGATCTTATTGATGGTTAACTATAACTTTAAAATGTATTTATAGCTGTTAGCAAAACAACTAGAAACAAATAACATCCAATTCCCAAAATAAATGATCACTTTATATGCCTGATATGATGCTCACACGAAGTACTCAGTACTTACCAGAAAGTCCCATATAAATAAGACAAGGAGAAAGATGTGCATTTCGTTATCTGATTTGGGAATAGTAAAGAAATGAACTTCCCTTTTTTTTCTGTAATAAAACTGCTGTGTGGCTACCGTGGAGAATTCTTGAATTGTGAGACAAATGGCTGTGATTTTTATAGAGTGTTGGTATTTAAACAGAAGCATGAACTATCACAAGGCTTGAGAAAATAAAGGTCTTATTCTCTCCAGAGATCGCCATCTCATTTTGGGAAGTGATCTCTTTCTGAGATGCGCACTGCTTTCCTGCTGCCCTGGCTGCACTGAGACCAGCCAGGTCCCGGGACCTGCAGCAGCAAAAACAATGTGCAGCAAACAGGCACGACCCAATTAGGAGGAACAATAGTTCGTCTGGGACAATATCGCCTTACCTTTAGATCTAATCCACATAGCAAACATATTGATTTGGACGTGCTTACTTATAATATGAAATGAAGTTTTCATTTAAATGTTCTCTTCCTGTATTTGAGGCGCTTAAAGATTGTTTTTACAGACATCTACCAAGGAGATCATTTTAAAATTATAAATCCTATCAGGTTAATTTTTATAACAAACTCTCAATAAATAAATACATATGCATGAATTTATACATTTCCTTGTATTATTGAATTAATATAATTAAATAGTATTAAATATACATTAAATATAAACTTAATTTCAAAATTTACAAAAGCTGAACTAAATGTTAACTTAAAAATTTTTCTTTCATATTATAAAACACTATTGCACTGCTCACAAATAGCTAAAAATAGAGTAATACAATTGAAACATGCTTTATTTTTCAAAGTTTTGCAATTTATGATACAGCAACGTGATGTCCAATTGTAGGTGATGTTTATTTTTATACGAGGTTTGAAGGCTATTACAGCTGAAAATTTTATTTCACTAACATATAAATAGTCTGACTGATAAATACTAAAACATATTTTTCAATCTCATCCCTAAATTTCCAAAGCATTTGTTGAAAATAGGGTGATTACATGTAAATATTTTATAATATTAAACATAGGGTGCACTACTTTTTAATAGTTTTAATGAGTAAATTTATTTGGAAGCTCTTAAAACAGATTAGAGCTGAAACCAGTTTGGCTCAGTGGATAGAGCGTCTGCCTGCAGACTGAAAGGTCCCAGGTTCAATTCCAGGCAAGGGCATGTACATTGGTTGCGGGCACAACCCCGGTAGGGGGTGTACAGGAGGCAGCTGCTCAATGTTTCTCTCTCATGGATGTTTCTAGCTCTCTATCTCTCTCCCTTCCTCTCTGTAAAAAATCAATAAAATCTATTTTTTTAAAACAGATTAGAAAGTCTCATTTTTTTATTTTTTTAAGTTGTGCAAATATTAAGGTTTTTTATTAACTTATTTGTATCATATTTTAATGAAAAAAATTCCATAAAGATGAAAATATTTTTAAACATCAGTTTCCAAAATATTCTTTTCATAGGATGCTTTTCTTTTAAATATAACATATATTGGAACTTTGTTAAAAAAATACCATCTTTATTTTAAAAGTACAAATTAAGTATATCTTTTTCCATAAATATTTTCAGGGTAACATTGCTTATGACTACTTTTTAACAGATTAAAACTCAACAAAGTTAACACTCTCATCTTTTGTAAAAGAACACTACACTACTCACCCTTTTAAATTGATAAGCCTTTTTAGGATTCTTCTGTGAGACAGCCATTGAATCAGTGGATGCTTCAAAAGACATATATATATTCACACACCATGCCATTAAATATAGTAAGAATTCCTCCATATTTAAAAATAAAACCATCTAGTCATAAAAGCTGGGGCCATAACCTAACGCAGTAGGCCTGCTGTGGCCCAGTTTCAAGGTACAGCATTCATTAGGCATTACAGGTGCGACAGAGACTCTGATTGACACCTCATAGCAGTTTATTCATTTTATTTGCCTCTGGTTTCAATTCTCGGCTTATCTATAAATGATGCCATGGATGAATTCCACCATCCAGGCTATCTCTGTGTTATTCTCGCCAACTCCCTTCTCTAGTCCATCACAGTCAACTATCTTTAGTGGCTCACAAAGAAAAGCAGTTCTTCCATATTTCATTACTGAAATAGTACATTGCAATACCATAAGCTGAGACATCATAATCCATAGTTTTATCCAAAGAACAAATCCAAAAACACGATGTGTGTTTGTGAATTGTGTTCTCCAGTGTTTGCAATATCTTCTATCTCCCAGCAGCATTCGCCTCCCCCAAATCTCTTCCGATGATTTAGATCGTGTCTCTGCTGTTTTCAGGGCATCATTGCAAAATCCATTTTTTACTAGAGCAGGAGGGAGAATTTCCTCTTTTGTACAAGGCACTTGGATTTCCCAAGGAAAACCTTAAGAAACGTCTAAACACTTATCATTTGTTTGATAGACAAATTTGATGAAATAACTGCTTAGCGTATGATGTGACAGTTTTAGGGATGTTTATTTTTAAGTCTTAGATGTTCATTTTTTTATGTTGCTAATGTGATGGCTTTCTACTATCATTAATATCTTAAGGCACAGAATGTACTTAGGCTGACATTAATTTATTATCAAATATGTACATGCAAATAGTCTTTGATTATTTTGAATTCTCTGATGGTAATCACTTCTAAGGTGTAATGTTAATGAAGATCTTGTATAAGGAGTGGAGATGTCAGCTCTCATTTAATTATTTGCTTTGGCTTGGGTAATTCATATTAACTGCAATTTGTGCTTTCTTTGTAAAAATATTTTAAAGGCATCTGTCCATTGTGTGATGGTTGCCTTCTTTTTAGTTTAATTAAAAATAAATTATATAATTATGAATCCACTTAACATGGCCCAAACAAACTTTAATTAGTTGTAATGCAGTCAGAGATCATGAAAATATAGGGTGTCCCAAAAAAATGGATACACACTTGAACAGCTGATAACTTGCTTACTTTTAGCTCTTTTTTAGGTTTAACTAATTTGAAATAATAGGTGAATCCAGATTAAGCTTTGAACAAAGAAAATTTATCCTAAAGTGCCATTAGAATTTTTTATGGGGATACATAAGCGATAAAGTTTAACGTACAAAACCAGCAATAGCCAATGAATTGAGGGCACACAAATACCGAAAGAAATGATCTTGATGTTTGCCATTCCATTGCTTCGCTTTATCAGCAGTGTCTGGACCAGACCAGTTATCGATTTGAAAAGAGGCATTGACAAAATAATTACTCATTTCTGTAGATTCTTTTAAATTTGAAAATGAACTGTATGTTAATAAATACTGACTTTATAATTATTCAGAGTATGTATACATTTTGGGGGGAAACACCTATATTACTGTTAACCCTCTAGGTTCAAAAATTTTCTACCTGTCCTTTGTCCTTAATGACCTAATTCACTTCCAGAAAAATGGGTGTTAATCATTTCCCTGGTCTGTAAATTATTTTCAAATTTTTGAAGATGTACTAGTAATACTGTTTTCCTAGTAAGTTTTAAATTTAGTGTTTCTTTTTATATATTAAAAAAACAAGACCTTCTAACCTTAGAATTTTATGGTTGAATATTCATCTATTTAAAAAATATTTTTCTGATTATATAATCAATACATTTTCATTATAGAAAAGTTTAAAAAATAAAGAAAAATATAAAGAATAAAACTTAAAAGGCCTGTAATGTGACCACAGAGAAAATCTCTATGATGATTTTTGTGAATCAATTTCTAGATCTGAGGCTATGAATATTTATAATACCTTCTAGAGGCCTGCTACATGACATTTGTGCACTATACTTTAATATAGTATTATATTATTGGGCTATCCATCAATGATTATGAAAGATCTTTTAATTCAGGAAAGTATTTTTAACCTGGAGAACTTCAATTAAATGTGGTTGATGTTTTAGGGCAAACAAGCTCCCTTAGAAAAGTTTTGAGGTTATTTTATGAAGTCATTGCACACAAAAATATCTAAGAATGGCATGAGATGAAACTCTACGTGCCTTACAATGATGAGAAGAAGTGGCAATCTGAAGGGAGAGTGTTTACTGGCAGGTGTAATGACAAAAATGACCTAACTGTAGTAGTGCTGGAGCAAGTAGAGTGATTTATAGATAAATTCATGTCAAGCTACAGGATTTGATTTTTAGATTGAAAAAAAAATACTTCCATTATGCATGTAAAATATATTTCTATTTTCAAGCCCAACCATTTATAAAAGGACTAGAGAGTTGTGGTAAGAGGAGAAACAGTCATACTCTGGGAACTGAGTTAAATGAGGATAGAATTAGGAAACAAAAGTTAAGAAGGATTTTTTCTCTCTCTATGACTTAAGGAACTTGCCATTTTGTTAATAATCACTGACTGTATTAAAGTATGTTTTTCTACTTGCAAAGTGGGAGGTCTAGTATTTTCCAATTGCCAATATAAACAGGAACTAAATTTTTAATTGATGACTTTAAAAATCTTGTAGCTCTGATTGGTATGGCTCAGTTGGTTGGGCACCTTCCCATGCACTGAAAAGTTGCCAGTTGGATTCCCAATCAGGGCACATGCCTGGGTTACAGGTTCTATCCCCAGTAGGGGGCACAAAGGAGGCACCCATCAATGTTTTTCTCTCACATCGATGTTTCTCTCTCCCTCTCTCTCTAAAATTCAATTAAAAAAAACTTATAAATACAGAGTTTAATTTAATTGCTAATGTTGTGTTTTATGTTTCAAATATATAATAGTTGATGGAATGGCATGAAACCAGCAATATTCTCCTCCAGTAAGATAATTTGAGAGCAGAAAGAAAAATACACATCTTATTTAACTTAGTGAATTTGAGTTAGAACAAGTTTGCATTGCCTTATAGTATGAATCAACATGCCAAGAAACCAGTAACAATTTGGGAGATGCAATTATTTCCACTTTTGGTGACCTTTCCTGGTATCATAAAACTGGTCACTTAAGAGCACTGAGGCACTGGTGGCAAAGTGTCATAAAACGTACTTTAAGTATCTGTATCTAAGGTCAAATTCTTATTCTCATAAACACATTAAAACAGTCAATGGCTAGCTATGGTAATAGCTGCTTTGGCTTTACCAACATTGGCAGGAAACTAGAAAAATGAAGCTGTGTGAACCAGATAAAAATGTAAAATTTGACAAGATGAAAAAGAAAGGAGACATTTTATTATTTAAGTTTCCCACAAGGAAAATTATAACTAAAGCATTGCTCTCCTTTTTCCTCCTTTCATCTGTTTTTAAAAATGAAAGTGAGGACTGACATCTCTACTTTCTATCGCACCAAAAGTTTGGGACCAGAGTAGGTTTCCTGATGAAAGTTCGCAATGTGGAAGAGCCTTCACTGAGAGTAGCATCTTTAATGCATTACCCCTGAATTTCTCTATTATAGGAGCAAGCTGTTCATAGCAATAAGATGTCTTCAACACCAAATGAAGAAGGGATGTTCTAATAGCACATCTCCTGTGCCTCTCTGTTAAATTCTTTACATGAGCAATTGCTTCACAAAAGTGAGTTAAAACATTGCCCTTATTGGTGGAGTTTATGCATTTGGAAATACATATGTGATTAAGATGGAAAACATTTCATTTACCAGATTCCTGGCAGTGAGAGTATGTATGTGCCTGGAAGGGGTGCTCTGGAGCAGCTTGAGCCAAATGGATGATTAAATAGCAACAGATGGTTACTAAACTGTCTTCTTACGGGTAGTCACAGCTAACCTTAGGTTTTCAGGCAAGTTTGGAGCGATGAAGACTGAGCATCAGATTTGCAAGGATTATGAAAATATACCCCTTGGCCCAACCAGTGTGGCTCAGAGGTTGAGAGTTGACCTTGAACCAGGAGGTCAGGGTTAGATTCCCCATCAGGGCACATGCCAAGGTTGCAGGCTTGATTCCAGTGTGGGGTATATAGGAGACAGCCAATCAATGATGTTATCTCATCATTGATGTTTCTAACTCTCCTTCTTCCTTCCTCTCTGAAAAAAAAAAGTATTAATAAAGAGCTAATATGCAAATGGTCATCATATCCTCACATTGTCATGCCATAATGGCTCAGACACTCAACACTAGAGTGAGAGGAATGAGGACCAGCCAGGCACAAATGAGCTCATGAGAGAGGAATGGTGACCAGCAAGGCTGTGGCCCGGAGAAGGACAAGCTGCACACCTCGCAGCCCCATATATGCATATGGAATGTCCCTTTAAAATGTTTCAGCTGGGGCTGTGGCCCAGGAGAGGGACAAGCCATCTGCCCTGTGGTCCTGGGTGCCAGCAGTTGTGCCTGTGCCTGCAGCCCAGGAAAGGGACAAGCTGCATGCTCCCTGGTCCTTGGCATTTGTGGCTGCAGCCTGGGTGAAGCCACCTGCCCATGCTCCCTTGAGGCTGCAGCTGGCCCAGGTGAAGCAGGACTGGGTCCTGGGTGCCTGTGGCCAGCCAGAGGGAAGGAAGCCCAGATCCCAGGTGCCTGGAACCAGTTGGAGGAGGGAATCTTGGGTCCTGGGTATGGGGCAAGGTAGAGGCAGTTAGGGGCAATCAGGCCAGCAGGGGAGCAGTTAGGAGTAATCAGGCCAGTAGGAAAGCAGTTAGGAGTAATCAGGCAGGCAGGCAGAGGTGGTTAGGGATGATCAGGCAGACAGGCAGGTGAGTGGTTAGGAGCCAGCAGTCCCGGATTGTGAGAGGCAGTGGGACATCCCCTGAATGGTCCCGGATTAGAAGGAGTGCAGGCCAGGCTAAGGGAACCTCCCCCATGCACAAATTTTGTGGGCCTCTAGTATACTAATAATAGAAGGATATGCAAATTGTCTGGAATACCATCACGGTAACAATAAGAACCAAACAGCAGGCTGCATGAGCGACCAAGCTGGCCGGGGTTAGTGATAGATGACCAAACGATTGAATAGCAGGCTGCATCGGATAACCAGGACAGCAGGGGGGCAGTTGGGAGTGACCAGGCCAGTGTGGGGGGCAGCAGTAAGTGGCAACTAGGCCAGCAAAGCGGTGTGGGGGGGTTAGGGGCTACCAGGCCAGCAGAGGGAGGGCAGTTGGGGGCGACCTGGCTGGCAGGGGTCAGTAAGGATTGACCAAGCAGGCAAGGCAGAGGGAACTTAGGGGCAACCAGACCAGCACAGGGGACAGTAAGAGGCGATCAGCCAAGCAGGTGGCAGAAGCAGGAGGGGGCAGTTAGGGGAAACCAGGCTGGTGGGTGGGGGAGGCAGTTGGGGGCAACCAGGCAGGCAGGTGAGCAGTTAGGAGACAGGAGTCCTGGATTGTGAGAGGGATGTCCAACTGCCGGGTTAGGCCTGATTGCCAGGATTGGGCCTAAATCAGCGGTCAGACATCACCCGAGGGTTCCCGGATTAAAGAGGGTGAAGGGTGGGCTGAGGGAACCCCCCTGCCATGTTCACACAAATGCTCGATTAAATTGATATCTGGTGATTGTGGGGCCACCCAAGCAAGGTAAAGTCTCCCTCGTGTTCTTGAAACCACTCCTGCACAATAGGAGCACCATGGCATGGTGCATTGCCTTGTTGGAAGAAGCCATCTCCATTGGGATACGCCATCAACATGATAGGATGAACTTGATCAGCAACGATACTTAGGTATGTTGTGCTATTCAGATGTTGTTCCACACAAATTAAAGGGCCCAAATCATGACAGGAAAACATGCTCCAAACCATAACACTGCCCCCACCAGTTTGAAAGGTTGTACTCGTGCATGTGGGGTGCATGTTTTCAGGCTGTTTCTGCCAAATTCTCACACTGCCATCTGTGTGATGCAACTGGAAACATGATTCATCGGACCACATGACTTTTTCCCAGTGCTCGACTGTCCAATCCTTGTGTTCCTGTGTGAACTGGAGACATTTTATCTTGGTTACTGCACACAGCAAAGGTGTTTGAACAGGCCTTCAACTTCCATATCCCATACGATGCAGTGTACGGCTAATTTGCCTACAAACGTCAGGTGGTCATAATAATCTGGCCACTCAGTGTATAGCCCAGCCATGAGCAAACTACAGCCCGCGGGCCGGATCCAGCTGTTCGGCTGTTCTATCCGGCCTGCAGAGCCGAAAGAGAGGAGGATTCTCTTGCTCTCCCCTCCGCTCCTTCAACAGCAGCCCAAGATGAGAGTGCCAGCATGGTCAGGTTGCTTTTGTTCCAGCCCTCCGGTCCAGTTTAAGAACCCATTGTGGCCCTCGAGTCAAAAAGTTTGCCCACCCCTGGTATAGCCCTTATTGAGAGCAATAGCAGGGATATTAGGTTTTGTGTAATAAGTTATGTAAAACTCACCTAGTTCTCAATTTAATCTTAAAGAGTTGTCTGCATTGCTCAATCCTGCTTTTGATAGCAGTTGTTATTTTCTGAAAAACTTTGGTGTCCAAGGAGAAACAAAGCAGAAATAGCCTGTGGAGAAAAGCCCATAGACATCACAGAAATAAGACCGGAAAGGTGTGTGTGTGGGGGGGGGGTGAATCTGGGACATCCTTCTGGGAGGAGAAAAAGTTGAGCTTCTTTTTCCTGGACACTGGGAGAGCATTCTACTACTTTTCAATTTCTCCACCTGCTGACATTTGGGGAACCGAACCCAAAAGCAGTATATCACAGCCACAGCTCCAGGCATAAGGCTGCTTCAAACCAACATTGATTTCTTTTACATCTTTAATCAAGTGTGAATGCCATGTTGTGAATATTTCTAGCAAGTGAATTTACTAGTGCTTTAAGATTAGCCCAACCTACATAGTTTGTGGAAGTTTGGTTTTATTTTGATCCTTGGGCAAAACAAAATAAAACAGTACTGTATGTAATTTAGAACCAAAATGGAGCATTAAGAAAGCAGACATTCATCCTAAGTTCTCTTATTAAAATTCCCAGCGCCAGATCCGTAATCAGATCCTCCATGTGGAGCTTGCCATTTCATTGAAGATAAAGTAAAAGCTCTGAAAAACAAACATGGAAAAAAAAAACCCAAGGAGGGAAAGTACAAGATGTGCTGATTTTCCTTCCATGAAAATGCTATCCTATTGTTGGAACTGATTTCAGATGAATATTAAGAGAAAGGGTTCGCTGAATTGCTCCACGTTTCTCTTCTTAGTCCATCGTTTCCCAGGTCGCAGAGGTGAATATACCCCCTAGATGGGTCTGCCCTCTCCTATATCACCATGGTGACCTCTCTGTGCAATTCCTAGCAGTTAATGGAAGTCTAGTTTAAGGGCCCTGGGCTTTGCCTGGGGCTCTTAACTAGCATCTCGTTAACTGGCAGGAAATGTTTTCTTTCTGTTGCTTACTTTCATATATTCTTGTTTTTTTCTTTTTTTAATTAAATTATTGTATGTGTACTTTCATATATCCTTAATAGAACAGAAAGCACCTTGGCTGAGGTAAAAGATGTTACACTTTTCAGCATCTCCTTTGTAAATAACCCTGTTATGAGTAATAGGAAGTGATCCCGCTGGTTGTAAAAAAGACACACATTTAATGGGCAACTCCTGGTGGACTAATGGACTTGCTTGGGAAAACATTGTACCTGCAGGACACATTGCTCTGGTCTCTGTTCTGAACATAATGAGCCTGTGTTCAAGCAGAGATGCACACAAATCTCTCTAGGACTTATAAACCTTAAATTATACAAGAGGAAAAAAAATTTAAAACGCAAATCTGGATCTCCTTGGAGACTAACATTGTACTATCCGAGCACCGTTCTTTCCTAAGGTACAGTAATTCCCAAGTACAAGGTAGAATCACTTTCATATTCATTTCATATGCACATGGAATGGAATGTCCCTTTAAAATGTTTCACCTGGTCCATACAGCTTATGACTGCACTGTGGGAATAGGGCCAGTGTGGCCTCCATTGGCCATTACTGCCCTGCCTTTTTCTGACACTGAAATAGTACATCTAATACAGTAGTTGTTTGGCATTCACATCTTCCGAATTTGATTCCTGTTGCACTTGGTGACCTCATGTTTTATTTTTAAATTGTTTTTATTTTATTTTTTTATTAATTTTTACCATAGTTGAACAAAAATTTCTTGGAAACTCACCACAGTGCTACTAGGTTTATTCCATATGCATCTAAAACCAGGGGCCATGTCAACATATCTTGGTGCCTGGCTTTGATACCTTACAGAGTAGTTAAAATTATGCATTCTCATGGCAGAATGGCAGAAACTGTAGCTCAGTGGCTTAGGAAAGTTACTTAATCTTGTGCCTTGGTTTTTCTCATTTGTAAAATTTAGAAGATAGCAGTATCCACCTTAAGATGGTATAAGTCTCAGAGGAAATAACCCATGTTGAATATCTGATGTTGATTAGCATCAAAAATGTTAAAATTCATCATTTATAATAGGTGCTTAATATATTAGTTCTGATTCTGTAGAGAAACAGGACCAACAGAGAGTGTGTGTGTGTGTGTGTGTGTGTGTACACTTATACATAAATGCACAAATATCATACATATATATGTCTATACAGGGGTGGGCAAAAGTAAGTTTATAGTTCTTAGTATACAGATAATTGATATTATTTATTTGTATTATTTCCATACAAACAACTGTAAACCTTTTGCCCACTCTGCATTAAATCTCAGAAATATTTTTATTAAATTATATTGCCTAACCTAGGAAAGAATTATTTTCCTTCTTTTCATAATCCTTTCCTTTCCTATTCCCCCTCCTCCATCACCTGGCAATAGTGGTTTTCCATGAAAGGGTCATGACTTCAGCTCTCAGCTTAAACTTCCTTCTTGGTTGTACATCCCCATATACATCACCCTATTTATTCCTTTCATCTGTATTGTGAGGTGTTAACCATTTATAGTTGTTAACACCAAAATTCATCCTACTTAAATAATAGTAGGTGACAAAGAGAGGCCCGGCCTTCTGCCATTTTATTTCAGGGTTTCTGGGTCTCCGCACTATGTGAAATCTTAGTCCGGATAACACTTCGCTGTGGTGATGGTGGTGGTGGAAAACTACAGATATCCAATGTTTGAAGATCTTCATTCTACTATCTTCAGTATTTCAGATTTAGAACTACTATAAGGCACTAGACATTTCAAGGTTTGTAGTTATAATTTTAACCCATAATATGTGCTTTATGCCAAGTGAAAATATTACCAGATAAACTTTGTACCTATGATAAATGTCTAGTAATCCTGTATAATAAAAGGCTAATATGCAAATAGACCGAATGGCAAAACAACTAAGCAACCAAACAACCGGTCCTTATGACATTTGCTCACCACCAGGGGGTGCACATGGAACATGGAGGGTGTCGGCTGCAACAGGATGGTGGAGCAGATGAGCAGGGGCACCAGACCAAGGCAGGGTGCAGGTCACTGTCATCGGGGCAAGTCTCTGGTGGTTACTGAAAATTCCTTGCTCTGCACACCACAGTCTCACCCAGTGCTCACACCTACTGCTGGAGCTGGCCATACTCACATCTGCTGCCGGTGTCAGAGCTGCAGCTCGCACCCGCTGCCAGTGCCCAGTGCTGGACCCAATTGCTCGGCACTGTCAATGGATGTGAGTGGCAGCTGCTAGCCCTAATTGCCTCTGAGGGCTTCTCTAACTCCCCCTGCTCCTGAGGGGCGATTGGGGCTGGCAGCCATCACTCACATCCACTGCCATCTCTGGCCACCCTCACACCCACTGCTGGAGCCAGTCCCAATTGCTCTGTGCTGTCAGCTATGCAAGCAGGGCCGGAACTATCAGCATGTGGGAGCAGTGGCAGCAGGATCAGGGCTGCCCACAGTAGGTCACCGGGGGCCACTGTGGGAGGGGCCAGGCAAGGGCGCAGAAGATGAGCCAAGACAACCCCTCCTTTGCCCACCACAGCCTCGCAGCTCACATTTCCTTTCAAGGTGCACTAATTTGTGCAGTGGGCTCCTAGTATAGTAATAATAAACAGATGCAGTGAAATACCAGGGTAAACGTAGGAGTTTGGTATATAGTAGTTGAAAATATGAAAAGGAATACAGTGTCTGTTCCTCCAATGGCTCCTGCTCAGTTTTACTTAGCACACATGGACAAAACCCCTCTGGACCAGTCTTGCCTAACGCCCATTAACTGATAATGAATTAAATCTTACCTGATATATTTTGATTCACTTATTTTTAGAGGAAAACATGCCATATTTGGTGTTTATAAGTGGCCTTAATTAGATTTTCTCTATCTTTCTATGAAAGCCTCTGAAATGACTTCAGTAGTGATTGGAATAGGACAGAAGGGTCATTGGCCCACCACCATGCACTCCTGATGTTGTCACCACCACTATTAGCTTCCCCAAATAAATAAAAATAAATGTATTTCTACTGCTCACTGTCACAAACTAGAATTTCAAACAGCAGTGAACAGGAACCCTTTGATCCCTGAAGCAAAGAGGCAGCACTTCTCACCTTAATGGTCTCTGCTCTAATGTCCTCTGTTGCTGGGTGAAACTGTACTTTGAAATAACTGCAAAATAAGGAGCAAGAAGTGTTAGTGCTGGAAATGTGAGAAGTTGGAGTTTCTTTTTCTTCTCTTCAGGACCTGCAGACTTATGGATGAGAACAGTGTTGTGTCTGTGTGTGTTGTTCACTTCATATATATATTTGTATTGATTTCAGAGAGGAAGGCAGAAGAAGAGTGAAAGAGAAACATCCATGATAAGAGGGAATCATTGATAAGTGTCCTCCTACTCACCCCACACTGGGGATTGAGCCTGCAACCAGTGCATGTTCCCTGACTGGGAATCGAACTGTGACCTCCTGGTTCATAGGTCAACGCTTAACCACTGAACCATGCAGACTGGGCTGCTATTCATTTTTTATAGACATACTTGTCAGCTGTTGCTTTAAATGCTGCCCTGCCTGGGCATACTACAGATGAATGACAGTGAAACAAAGAAATAGGGGCTTTCATTTTACGTAAATCATTGTGTTAATTGGGGATCAGGTGGTGTAAGTACACAAGGGGGAAATAGTATTTATAGAAGCTGTCAGTGTACAGCATACACACTCCAGCTTTAGGCCTGTGTGAAAAGAGTAGACAGCCTATTTCAATATATATATTAGAAAATAAAGCACTTCTTTGGCCAGAGGCATGTCAAATCTGATGACTTTAAATATAAAACAACAAGAAAAGTAGACTTTCTCTACTGATGAGCTTCTCCCTGCCCCTAACATTCTTTCAAACATATTACAAACCCAGTTAAGGTTTTGGAATGTCCTTCTTGCAGTTAATTTTCTAAATTCAATCATAATAGAATTGTCTCTACATTGTTAGCTTTTGCTTTCTTAATTGGAATAAATAGCAATCAAGCTTGTTAAACTTTACCTTAATAAATACATTTAACTCATTGTTATTTTTCTATGGGGCTGTGGCTTACTATTTAGGTTGCTTAGTTGGTCCAGAGCCTAGGATGAAGGCTTTGGCCTTGGTAATTATTGTCCACACTGTCTGAATTTGTTATATAATTACTTGATATTCTGCTTCATTTTCACTGTTTAGACTTGGCCTTAAGCACTTGGCATTTGCTCACAGGAAGGAATTTACAAACGCAGTCCTCGGCTGATAAACGTAATAGCACATGATGGTGTGAATCCTAATTAGAGAATCACACATCTCTAGTACATTAGGGTCAAGAGCTTTCAAGCATCAGAGCAGTGTGTTTATCTCATTAATGTATGCAGTTTTGGAATTGATTACTGCAATAATAGCAGGTGTTTTTTTTTAATTTAGGGTAATTAAAACTTGCAGTGTTTCCTTTTTATGTTGGGTAAACCTTAGTTGATTTTTTAAAAATTTAAGTTGTTTTAAAATTAGTCTTCAGAGTGTTGATTTTTAAAGATCTGTGGTTCTTTTTTTTGTAAACAGGCAGTTTTTTAGAAAAGGCCAGAATGCTTAATGCTTAACACAGATAAGACATTGTAGAAAGAGAAAAGCCAAGGTTTATGTGAAGTGGGAAATAGGTTTTGATATAAACAGCATTTTACCAGTGGAAATTGCCTTGAAGATGTCTTCATTGTTCCTTAAGTATGCTTTATTGCCCTCTAATTTTCTAATAATATTCTTCCCTTTATCTGCTCCCCCCGACCTCCTTGAGATCAATAAGATTAGAGCAAGACATTATCTGGCTAAAATGATTTTCATGTGGATTTACCTTGTTGTAGAAAGACACATCTGTCTACATGTCTCTCTCTACTTATCACCTACCAATAGGTATTTGATAAAAGTTTACTCTATTCAATCATCTATGCTGAATGGGATGGACATTGCTTAGGTCCAGGCATTTACAGAGCTGGGACTCTCTGGAGTTTGAGGAAGGAGGGTGCACATGTCACAAACTCACCCAGAGGACTTGTTAACAGAACTTTAACTTTGAGCAACAAAATAATGATTTTAACCCACAGAATAAATTAAGTATCCATGAGACAGTACTCAGATACTAGTAAAAACAGATAATTGAATAAATAAATAAATGGGAGAGAGGGACAAATCTTCCTTATAGAATTCCAAATATTATACAGGAATTAAACTCCAAGAGGTGGAGCTTAATTCCTTTCCCCTTGAATATGGGCTGGTTTTAGTGACTAGCTTCCAAATAATAAGAGAATAAGGAAAGAGAAAAAAGTGAATTTATAGTGGCAAAACCTATAACCCCTACTTAATCAAGAGATCAAGGTTTACATCATCAGTGATAGTCGTACGGATATCATGTACTCCTGGTACCTTTTTTAAAGCTGTACTTTATTGTCAAAGTATTAAAGATGTCCCTCCCCTCCCCATTGGCTTCTCTCCACCCCACCACATCCTCTTACATTGTGATGAGAAGATATCTTAGCCAGCTCAGGTTGTTATAACAAGCTAGAGGCCTGGTGCATTAATTTCCTCAGCCCAGCCTGCACCATCTCCAATCTGGGATCCCTCTCACAATCCAGGACTGCTGGCTCCCAACCACTCACCTGCCTCTCTGCCGGATTGCCCCTAACTGCTTCTGCCTGCCAGCCTGATCACCTCTAACTTCCCTCCCCTGCCAGCCTGGTCACCCCTAACTGCCCACAACTGCCCTCCCTGGCAGGCCATCTTATGGTGGCCATCTTGTGTCCACATGGGGGCAGCCATCTTTGACCATATGGGATGGCCATCTTGTGTCTTAGATTGATGGTCAATTTGCATATCACTCTTTTATTAGATAGGCCTAGAAACCTGGTACACAAAAATTCGTGCACTCAGGTAGGGTCCCTAGGCCTGGCCTGAGATTGGGACTTTTCTTCCCCAGGCAGCAGGTAGCTGGCCCCACCTCACTGCTACCACTTCTTCTCATCAGTGAAGTGCTCCCCCACCTTCCCCTGCCACTGGTGGACTTCCTCTGCAGGCAACAGGCGGTCTGGACCTTCCTCTTTCTTTGCTGAGAGTAAAGACCAGTCTTGTGAGGGTCATCTGCCTACCTGATCTCCCCTAACTGCTGGTCTGCCTATCTGATCTCCCCTAACCACTTTCCTGCCTACCTGATCACCCCTAACCTCTCTGCCTGCCTGATTGCCCCTTACCCCTTGCTTGGGGGCAGGGCCAGCACTGACTTCCAATTGGTCAGCCTTCGGTTGTTACTGGTTGTTACCACCCAGGGTTTTTATTGTTTTTTGTTTGTTGTTTTTTGTTTCTTTTTAAAATATATTTTATTGATTTTCCACAGAGAGGAAGGGAGAGAGAGAGAGTTAGAAACGTCGATGAGAGAGAATCATCGACCCAGCTGCCTCCTGCACACCTCCTACTGGGGATGTGCCTGCAACCAAGGTACATGTCCTTTGACCGGAATCAAACCTGGGACCTTTCAGTGCAAAGGCCGACGCTCTATTCACTGAGCCAAACCAGTTTCGGCATGACACAGGGTTTTTATATATTAGAATTACCATACACCAAGTGGCTTAAAGAGCAAACATTTATTTCTCACAGTTCTGGAGTCTTTGGAAGTCCAAAATTAAGGTGCTATGGTTTCTGTGTCTGGTGAGGGCCCTCTTCCTGGTTTGCAAACATGACAGAAAGTGATCTCATGCCTCTGGTGTCTTCTTTTTTTAATGACTTCTTATTTTTATTTTTTATTTTAGAGTAGTTTCAAGTTCAGAGGAAAATTGAGAGGAAGGCACAGAGAATTTCCTTATACCCCCTGCCCTAACACATACATAGCCATCTTATTATCAATAATTAGGAACATTTGTTAACAATTGATGAGTCTACATAGCACTCAAGTTCATAAGTGACTTAGGACTCACTTTTGGTGTTGTGCATTTTAAAGGTTTGATCAAATGTATAATGACATGTATCTACCAATGTAGTATCACACAGAATAGTTGCACTGCCCTGAATATCCTTTGTGTCCCCTGTCTCTTCATCTGAGGACACTAATCCCATTCATGAGAGCTCTACACTCGTGGCCTCATTATCTTCCAAATGCTCCCCCTCCAAATACCACCATGCTATCCATTTGGGCCTCAACATATGAATTTGCCAGTAGTGGAATATAACATTAAGTCCTTAGCAGATGAGCACCTTACCTCTGTGATATTTTCCCAGACTTTCACTCGAATCATGAGGAAGTACCAAATGGAAGGGCATTCTACAAAATATCTTTCCAATACACTTTAAATTTTTTAAGATTGAAAAAAGTAAGGAAGACTGAGAAACTGTCACAGTTTAGAGGAGACTATGGAAAATAACTAAATGCAACATTTCGATCTCCATTTGATCCCGGAAGAGAGAATGAATATTAATGGAACAAGTGGTAAATTCTGACATAGTCTTTAGTTTAATTATACTTTTGTACCAATAATTACAAAACATTAAAATTAGGGTAAAATGGAAGTAACTAAGTATGCATTTTCTGAACTATTTTTGCACATTTTCTAAAACTGCAAAATTATTTCAACACAAAATTTTTGTTGAGAAATATGCTATTGAACAATAGCTACTGTGGGCTACTAAGAGCTTCTAGTTTAAGAAAAAGGACAGGTCACCACCCAAGGTAGAGATGGTTTCTGGAAGGAATGGGCCATATGACAGGCCCTCAAAACTGGATGAGATTTGAAGTCAAGTCATTAATTCATCCAAACCATGAGGTTTTGTCCCAAATCTCTACCTTTTGACCTTTTGAGTAAAACAGGATTCTTATTGAGTCTAATCAAGTAATCCTGATCTCAAAGCAAAAGTAATTTTGTCTTACATTTGGGGGGCCCTGAAACTAGCTAATTCTATCCAACTCTTCTTTTATAAAGAGATCATAGACATTGCTCAAATTGAAGATTCTCTAATCACCAGGACCCTTCTTCTGTTCTTCTCCTGGGGTTCTTCATGCTGTCTTTCCTCTGTCCACTGACTCCACTCTCCTCTCTGAAAGCAAGATCACCCTTATCCGTTGATTGATTTCAGAGGTGAGTTATTTAAGTAAAAGCCTTTTGTCTGAGTAGAGTATATGAGGTGTTATCCAAGTTTACTCTTGAGTAAACTTAGCATTGCAGGTGTTTGGACATTAAGTAGTTGCTAGCAAAGAGACTACTCTAAGCAAGCAGGACTGAGGATAGGCATCATCATCTGACCTTACATTAATACTAGTGGCCTGGTGCACAAAATTTGTGCACATTAAAAGGGGATTAATTAGAGGAAATATTTTAATATTTCTATTTGCCCTTTCTCTATAATAGAAGTGTCAGGGATATAAGAAAATTAGTAAAATGTATATGAAAATATTCCTCCTGTCAGAGTCTGGGGTGCACCACAGGACCCAGAGTCAAGTCCCCGCGCACCCACATGTGCCTCAAAATCACACAAGACCCAGACCTGGCTGTCCCCCTCCCCCATTGGGCTGGATCCAGACCTGATTGGTCCCACCCTTGTCAAGCCCCTCCAGGCAGAGGGCTTAGACATACTCCCCCTGGCCTAGCACCTGTGCAGGGGGGGAACCACCTGAGGTCCCCCGGCCTGGGCAAGGGGAGCAGCCTGAGGTCCCCCGGCCTAGCACTGGGGGAACACCTTGAGGTCCCCTGTCAAAACCCACTGGGCTGGGCACACGGCCTGAGATCCCCTGTCAAATCCCGCCAGGGTGAGGGGCATGGCCTGAGGTCCCCCTGCCTGGCGCCAGGGCAAGGGAAGCAGCCTGATGTCCCCTGGCCCAGTGCCAGTGCAGGGGGGCCCACCTTGAGGTCTCCCATCAAGCCCCGCTGGGCTGGGTCACAGTCTCAGGTCCCCCAGCCTGGTGCTGGGGCAGAGTACATGGGGTGTGGTCTGAGGTCCCCCTCAAGCCCTATAGGTTGGGGGGTGCAGTCTGAGGTTCCCTGTCAAGCCCCACAGGGGTAGGGATGGGGACGCAGCCGCAGATCCCTGCTGATTGGTTGTTAAGGCTCATTGGGCTCGTTATGGGAACTCAGGCTCTACTTTCCATGTAGCCATCTTGTGTTAGGAAACCCCCCCTCCGCTGTTGGCGCCACCATCTTTGTGGTGGAGTGATGGCCAATTTTCATATTCCTTCTTTATTATCTATGATAGTTAAGACTGCCAGAGGAATTATGCCACATAAAAAAATGTAGTTGCCCAAAACTGGTTTGGCTCAATGGATAGAACTTCGGCCTGCGGACTGAAAGGTCCCAGGTTCGATTCTGGCCAAGGGCATGTGCATTGGTTGCGGGCATATCCCCTGTAGGGGGTGTGCAGGAGGCAGCTGGTCTATTTTTCTCTATCATCGACTTTTCTAGCTCTCTATCCCTCTCTCTTCCTCTCTGTGGAAAATCAATAAAATATATTTTAAAAATGTAGTTGCAAATCACACAGCACATTTTATTACTCACAAGGTTCCTGGTGCCGTGGGCTCAGACTTATCAGGGTCCCTGGGGAAGAGTCGCATCCTCTATGGGCAGCGGTGGATCTGTTTTTGGGTGGCTGGCCATCTGGTTGGGTCATTTCAGCGGTAGGAGGGCGACCAAAGTCTCACGATGGGAGGTTTTGCCATTCTTCTGCCATCCAGTGTGGATCAAGGCAGCACGGAGCGTGGATCAAGAGGATGATGGATATCTGAAGTCAGGGACCCGTTTTTAAGCCTGTTCTGACCCACAGCAGCCCAGGTGGCTATCAGTAACATATGTCACCACACAAGTGTTCATCAGAGTACAAGCTGGTTATCAATCACAGTGTCCCTCAGAAGGTGCCTGTCAGGTTTACATAGGTCATTCCTCAGGGTAGCATTCAGCTGTGGTCTTATCTACGTGGTGCAGCTAGGGCTTGGCCAGAGTGGTCACTCCCTG
This sequence comes from Vespertilio murinus, assembly GCA_963924515.1. NCBI lineage: Eukaryota > Metazoa > Chordata > Mammalia > Chiroptera > Vespertilionidae > Vespertilio > Vespertilio murinus. The sequence goes on along the minus strand of OZ004707.1, from coordinate 56,470,592 downwards.
TGCTCTTTAATATTTCACACCAGTATTTCACAAAAAGGAATTTTTCTACATTCCTATAACACTCTTTAATTGTTTTCTGTTGCTATAACATGGTAACACTCTCTCCTTATTTCCTATCGTTATCACAATTGCTATGACACCTTTTCACTTCAAGGCTTTTACTTAAAAGAAGCTTCTGCCAAAAGCAAAACTTACTCATCTTTCTGCAGCGTTTTCTCTCCTTTTCCCATTACTACTGAACAAATTGAAAAGGCAATTAAAAGGGATCAAATATGCCCAGGAGCCAATGGCTTTTCAGCCAGTTCTTTCATGGTTTTAAAAGAAAGGATGATTCTTATACAGTGTACGGAATTCAAAATCATGGGAAAATGACAAAAGGTGCCTACTATTTTGATGAGATTAGATTAATTCTATTAGCAAAACCTAGTAATGAATGCTAACAGCAAAAACTATGCAAACTAATTTTACTTATGAATAAAATACAGAGATGCAAAATAAAATATTAGCAAAAGGTGTATCCCTTTATTAAAAGAATAAACCCATGGACATAAATGCAGAAAAGTCTACTTCATTTTAACAGCTGCATACTTATTATGTTGATGTACCATATTTTAACATTTCTCCATTAGTGACTTATTGGGATTTTCTCTTAATTTTGACTACTACAAAAATGTTTTGTACGTATATTCTAATGCACATATTTCTGTAGGAATAATATTGAAATGGGTAGTTAGTTTCCACAGGAATATGAGAATAAAAATACCCACTTGATAAATTATAGTAAGCTAGGAATGGAAGAAAGCAGTCTTAATTTGATAAGAGTATATTAATGAGAAATAAACATAATACTGAAACTTATAAATTATGCAAAGACTCCTTGAAAAAATATATAAACTATGAAAACAGTACTTGTTCAAAAACATTCAACTAATAAGATATTGTTAGCAATTTGGATTGTATCTTTATTGTATCTTTTTTATCATATTAAAGCCTGAATATATAGATGAATTAATGTATAGGTAGATATTTAAGCATGTTTAACAATAGTATTATGTGACACTATTACTAAATTTGCTTTCTAAACTTTATCAATATGTTAAGTTCCTTTTCTATTAGTACAAATATCTCTATCTTATTCATTTTAATAGTTACATACTTTACAGGATACCATAATTTATTTAACTCTTCCTCTATTTAGGATGTTTTAGGGATTATCCAATTTTATTATTTCATTAATGTTGTTTGGAACATTTTTGTTCATTTATACTTATTCATATTTCTGTAGGATATGTCTCAACAAATAGGTAGAAAGATAAGGAGGAGCTGAGGAAGAAGAGGTGAGTAAGGGTGAAATTTGGAGACGCTGACCTGAGCAGAGAAGGAGAAAGATAAGACATTATCTAAACGTAGTGAAAGACACATACTTTTGGAAATAAAAAAATACATATATCAATGAGATAACAGCACAAGAAGTACCAAAAAACTTACCTGGTATGTCCCTTCTCCCACCACTCTAAGATTCAGGCTCTTTCCTCCCCTGCAAACTTCTCTGGCCATGGTAACTGAGCCATTCATGCCACAGTATATTTTCCTTTATGATATTTGGTTTTATTGGCCACCTTTTTCCCCCAGAAGAGTGGGCTAACTGGAATTCAAAAAAAATAATTTTCCTAGAGCTCTTTGCTCTCTGACCCCTCCACTCCTGTTTCTTTTCAGGCACCCTTAATTCTCCCCACATCATAACTAGCTCAGATTCCAGAATTTGTCTTTCACTGCCTCCTTACTCTCCCTGTTATTTTTTAATTTTATTAATTTTTATAGAGAGGAAGGGACAGGGATAGAGAGTTAGAAACATTGATGAGAGAGAAACATCAATCAGCTGCCTTCTGCACACCTCCTACTGGGGATGTTCCTGCAACCAAGGTACATGCTCTTGACTGGAATGGAACCTGGGACCCTTCAGTCTTCAGTCCGACGCTCTATCTGAGCCAAACCAGTTGGGCATCCCTGTTCTTATTATGTAGGCTTATCCACTCCCTTGGCTATAAATAGCATCTGGACTTCAGCATTTACAGCTCTAGCCCTGGCCAGTGACTGGAGCATCTGTCTGCTCACAGAGCATGTGGGAAGCAACCAATCGCTGTGTCTCTCTCACATTGAGGTTTCTCTCCATCCCTTCTCCCCTTCCATTCTCTCTAAAAATCAATGGAAAAATATCCTTGGATGAGGATTAGCAAAAAAATAAAAACATGTACAGCTCTAGTAAACATTTCTCCTCTGAATTTTAGAACCATCTATTTTCATCTGTTGACTAGACTCATGATAAGCCCAAAAGAGCTTCAAAATCAACAGGTCCAAAACTATATTTCTAACTTCACTCCCATTCTCAATATTTTCCTCCTTTTCAATGATTAATTATTTGTATTAGTTAACTATCAATACAAAATAGCACTTTCACCAAATCCCACATCTAACTATATCAGTCAGGCACCTCAAATATCAGGGATCCAAAATAGTGATATTTTAGACAAAAGGCAAATTATTGTATATTTAGGGTTACTTTTCCACATAAATTATTTTTTGGATCAAAATGTTCCATTTATTATCAATAATGTGACTACTTACATATGAAAAACCTATAATTTTAACTGCATTTTATAAAATGTATGTCAAATAGACTTTTCTTTATATATTGTATATATTGGCTCCTTATTAGAGTTATTATTTGCAATACCTCCTCTCATTCGATTGGCCTTTTTGTTTTGTTAATGGTTTCTTATGCTGTGCAGAAGCTTTTTAGTTTGATGTGGTCCTATTAACTTATATTTGCTTTCACTTCTCTTACCTTTGGGGTCAGGTTCACAAAAGCCCCTCTGAGACCAAGGTCCATAAGTTTAGTACCTGTGTTTCCTCTATGTATTTTGTTTCAGGTCTTATATTCTTAATACACTTTGAGTTCAGTAATTTTTTGTAAATGCAATGCTTTCAGAGAGAGTAAAAAGAAATGGAGGGGTGGAGAGAGAGAGAGCAAAACACTGATTTGTTGTTTTGTTTATTTCTACATTCATTGGTTTATTCTTGTATGTATCCTGACCAGGGATTGAATTTGCAACCTGAGCATATATGGATGATTCTCTAACCAACTGAGCTACTCAGCCAGAACCAATGAGTCAACTTTTGTATATGGTGCCAGATAGCAGTGTAGTTTCATTTTTTTGCATATGGCTTTCCAGATTTTTCTAACACCATTTGTTGAGGAATCTTTCCTTTCTCTATTGTATGTTTATAGCTCCTTTGTCAAAAATTAGTTGCCTATATCTAGTTGGGTTTATTTCGGGATTCTCAATTCTCTTACATTGGTCTGTGTGTTTGTTTTTCTGCTAAAACTAAACTGTTTTTGCCAATATCATCAGTTTTTTGTCATTGTAGCTTGGTAGTTTAATATGAAATCAAGGAATGTGATACTCTTGCTTTGTTGTGTGTTTTTGTTGTTGTTGTTGTTATTGTTTCTCGGTATTGCTTTGTCTCTTTAAGGTCTTTTGTGTTTCCATACAAATTTGAGGATGGTCTGTCATATTTTTCTAAAAAAAATGCTGAACAAATTTAAAAATAAAAAGTTAAAAAGTTAAATAGTAAAAATAGAGTTTTTGTCTTGCTGTTTTTAATTTTTTAATTTTTTATATTTTATTGATTTTTTAGCAGAGAGGAAGGGAGAGAGATAGTTAGAAACATTGATGAGAGAGAAACATTGATCAGCTGCCTCCTGCATACCCCCCCACTGGGGATATGCCCACAACCAAGGTACATGCCCTTAACTGGAATCAAACCCAGGACCCTTCAGTCAGTCAGCAAGCCTATGCTCTATCCATTGAGCCAAACCGGTTTCGGCATGTTTTTAATTTTTATTGTTGACACTATTACATATGTCCTGATTCGCACCCCCCACACACACCTTTTTTCCCCCACCTGACTCAACCCCTACTTTCCCCTTCCCCTTGGCAATCACCATACTATTGTTTGTGTCTATGGATTACACATATATTTTCTTTGCTTAATCTCTTTACCTTCTTTTATCCAGTCCTCCTTCCTCCCCCCCCCCCTGACACCTGTTAGTCTGTTCTATGTATTCATGCCTCTGTTTATACTTTGTTCATCAATTTATTTTGTTCATTAGATTCCATATATAAGTGAGATTATATGGTCCATGTCTTTTTCTGACTGGCTTATTTTATCTTTCTGACTGGCTTATTTTATTTAGTTTCTCCACATTGTCTCAAAGAGTAAGAGATCCTTCTGTTTTGCAGCTGCATAGTATTTTATTTTGTTCATGTACCACAGCTTTTTTATTGCTCATCTGCTGATGGGCTCTTGGACTATTTCTAGAGCTTAGCTATTGTAAATTGCACTGCTATGAACATATGGGTGCATATCTTCTTTCTGATTGGTATCTTGAGACTCGTAGGATATATTCCTATAAGTGGGCTCACTGGGTCAAATGGCAGTTCCATTTTTAATTTGTTGAAGATACTCCATACTATTTTTCATAGCAACTGCACCAACCTTCCTACCAGCAGTGTGGATGATTAGTGCAGTCATCACATTCTCGCCAGCACTTATCATTTGTTGATTTGTTGATGGCTAGCAATTCTGACAGATGTGAGGTGATAGCTCATTATGGTTCTAATTTGAACCACTCTGATAATTAGTGACATTGAGCATTTTTTCATACACATATTGGTACACTTCAGAGAAGTGTCTGTTCAGGTCCTCTGTCCATTTTAAAATTAGATTGCTTGTCTTCTCTATGTTAGTTGCATAAATTACATATTTTGGAGATTAACCCCCTATTCTTTGCATAATTGGTAAATATATTCTCCACAGTGGGTTCCCTTTTCATTTTGTTGATGTTTGGGGGCTGTTTTTTGTTTGTTTGTTTGTTTGTTTGTTTGTTTGTTTTATTTGTTTGTTTTTGTTTTTCTGTGCAGGAGCTTTTTAGTTTTTTCTATTTAGCTATTTGAAACAAAGATAAGGATTTTTCTCCTCTATCTGGATAAATGTAAGGTTATTCAAATACTTCATATTACTTATTGACAGGGCAATTAGTGTGAAATGCTGTTAAAAAAAACTGCACACATACAAATTATTCAATGGAAAAATCAGATTCAAATTCTCAGTTTTTAAAGATTCTGTTTACTTGTATATGCAATGATAGACTATGCCATTAAAGAGGATTCCTGCTAATTCTTTATTCCCCTTGAGTTTGGGAGGTGATTTAAAAAAAAAAAAAAGGAAATACATTCCAATTTATAAAAGCCCACATTTAAAAAACTGTTAAATATCAATGAAATCCTATAAGCGGTATAGTTTTAATTCAAGTTAAAATAGGCAGACTTATTCATTGACCATCAACATAAAAATATTATGTTCCCTTGAGCACAGTACTGAACATAGACCTAGAATGCTGGAATCCTATTCTTGGGAGAGATCTCAGCAATGATACAGTTTAGAGGTCATGGTGCCCAGAGGCCAGATTTGGCCTGCTAACTATATGTGTTTTTTGTGTTCTAAACATCCCAAACATAATGTGACTGCCGTCAGCCGAGGGTGGGGTTGGATGTTTCACTCCAGTGTGCCATATGTTCTGTCTCCTCATATTAACTCTGCTCTGTGTCCTCCCACATACCTTCCCGGGCCTTTGACTTATTTCCCAATTAAGCACATCTGCCAGGTGGTGCTCCAGTCTCTGCTTGAATACTCTCAGGCGTGGGGAACAGAGAGCTTATTAAAATTCCAGGCAGCCTTCTCGGTTAGAAAGTTCACTTATACTGAGCATCAACTCGATTCCCAGGAACTTACACCTAATGGTCGAGCTAGGTAGAATGAGCCTAATGTCTCTCCCATACGACAAAACTTTAGATAATTGATGGGATCCATCACATCTCCCCATTTCATTCCAGGGCTTTTCTTCCCAAGGTTAAAGACCCTCAATTTCTTTAATGCCCCTCATTTGGCATTCATCCTCCTGATAATCCACTTTTGAATGAATGCAGTTTCATTTGTCAATGACCCCTATAAAACGTGTTTCTGAGAATGAACACAGTGATCTACATGTGGTCTACCCAGCCCAGGGTAGGGAGAGGCTATTAATGCCTGTGTTCTGGGCATTAGGCTTCCATTAATGAAATTGAGGGCTGCATTAACTGTTGTTAAACAGTTAGCAACAGGGATGGGAATGATGGCTGAAGCATGAAATACAGCTTGAACCAGGTTCAAGGAAATGAGGGTGCAGGTTAGAAGTTAGTGAATAAATAAATGAGATAAGTTCTAATGCTCAGGAAAATGCTCCTCTACTTCAAAGGACACAGGACTGTATAAGCAAATATATTAATTTTTAAAACTTGAGAAGAATGAACAAAAACTAAAATGGCTGTGTCTGGGTTGATCATGATTCCTCTTTTCTTTCTTTCCTAGAATGTGGTTATTGCATCTTTTACAGGTTGAATAAATTTTTTAAAAACATTGTCAACTTTTGAGCATGACTACTCTATCTTGCCATATGGTTTTTATCCCTCAAATTTCTAGATTATTTACAATGCTCAAATGTGCATGCATGTTCATGTAACTAGTTTCTGAAATTTAGCAAGGGAAATCAATGCTCATTTTGCATTTGCAAATAAGTCTCCTATATAAATTTTTGGCTTCACTTTTCCCAATTCCATCTTTTCCACATTGCCATGGCTGACCTGAGTTATCCCAGAAGCTGAAGGCATGGTACTCTGTGATTCCAAGGCCTCTCAAGCAGCGCAGAAAATGTGGATCTTACCATCAGTATTTTAGTCTAGAAACTGGTGGGTGCTTTAGGGACAACAAAAAGTTGTCACATGATCCCTTTCAAGCCCCCTGTCCCTGTATAGCTATAAACTAATGAGTTTAAACCACCAAATCCCACTTGCCTTTCAAGTTTCTGAGAAGGATCCTAACTTTTAATATTCATAATTTTGTATCTTTTCAGATTAAAAACGGCCTCAAAGTTATGTAAACATCAGGCCACAAAACACCTGGATTTACCCTCTTTATTCTTCTTCCCAAGCTACTTTTTACACTTGAAAGCGTTTTCACCCACCCATGTATTGGCTTACTTTCAGGGTGTGGGATTCTGCCTTGGTCCTTAATCTGAAGTCCTGCCCCATCATTCAGCCCAGTAGAGCATATCCTTGGTATAGCTCAATGCTGTAGAGATATCTCCCCTCCCTCATTCTTGCCAGTGTCTTGCTCAGGGAGACTTTCCTCTGATTCTCAACCTGATTGACATTTGAGGCTGGGATGCTCAGGAGTGGATAATGCCTGCCTCAGACTTGTAGGATGCTCTCACCCCAATGTCCGCTGCCATGCTTCACTCACTGTCTTTCGATTTCCAGAAGAGTGCCTTTGGTCACTACCTCTCCTGAGCACTGTGGCTGATCCTTCTGCTATACTTTCGCATCATGTAATGTGACCTAAATTGTTTTCTCCAGTCCCAGTTAGCCCTGGTGTCTGTCTGAATAAGGTTCTGTCTCATTCTTCCTACCTACCTGCTTTGGGTCATCAAAGAATTCTCAAAAGCCGTATGTATATCAATGATAGGTATTATTCTGCATATCGAGCCTGAGGACACAGTTTCAGTGGGGAAAAAAATCCTAAAGATATGAATGATATTGAGGCCATTGTCAATTCCTGCCTTCCCTAAGTTTTAAGCACATGGCTTCATCTTCTCTCCACTCTAATCCTGGCAACACTCCCAGTGACTTGAGTAGTATTATGGGTGTAAACCTGCCAATACTCTGGCTTCCTGAGTTTATAAGCTTAAATTCAATGATCTTTTCTTTCCTTTTATCTTTAGAGTCACAGGTACAGATGTTATGTTTACTTGATCCTTGACCAGGAATAAAGGATATTGTAGCCATTTTATACCTCCAGACAAGACTAGCACAGCACTTTAAATATATATTAGGAGCACAATAAATATTGATTAAATTAATCAATAAATATTTAGAAAGCTTAACTATAAAATCATAAATGATAAATGAAGCTTGAGGGAGGTAAGTGTTTTGAGAATAATAATTGAAAGCTAAGTTAGGAAGACATCTATTAAATTATCATTCAAGTTCAAATAATGTTCTCCCTTTTGTTGTATTCTAAATATGAATAACGTAAGATTTAGAAATTATAACTTTTGTCTGTATTTCCAAGATACACTGTATTTTAAAAATTATTCTCATTATATTTTAAAGCTACACAGCTATCATTTAACATTTGAATAATAACTTATTCTTTGAAAAGGTGGTACCTTCACAAAGCAATTCATGGTATAGCTATAATTTTAACAATTAAATAATGGTTTATTAACATGGTTATCTAAAGCTGTTCTAATAGACCTGATACATTATATGTGCAATACACTATATACATATAAAAGGCACAAGGATAAAAGAGGTTTTCTTGGAGTTTTTATTAGTATTTGGGGACACAGAATGATATGTAAGTGTGCACATTGTATTAGAATACTAACAAGCTGGTATTATATCCTGTTCTTTTCTTTGAGAGTCATGAGTACACATATTGTCAAAGACCTCACTGGAGATTTTGTCCATAAAAATAACTCTTGAAGTACAGCCTTTATGAGACTCTTTGATTTGTTTCCCAAAGGTTAGGTTCAATCCTGGTAGCTTGCTGTAGGAATGTTTTTAATTTTTATTCAGTAATCCCTACTTCCTCTAACTGCATTGCACATCCCATCATCTAGCAAATAAAAAGCCAAGCAGTAAAGTTGGTTAGCTAGGCATACTGTGTAAAACATGATGATTTGTTCTTTCAGTGGCCTTAATGATAGTTTTAGTGTAGTAAATTTTTTATTGCAGTAAATTATTTATTGCAGGCGAGGCATGTAAGTCAACAAGGAATGCGGAAATAATAGTGGAGAAATTTATGTTGTTTTTCTAAAGAGTCTTTTCCCCCCTCTGTGCTTCTAACAACAACAACAACAGAAAACCTTCCATTATAAGAAGTAAATGCTTGAAATAACATGGGCTAGATCAGGTTTATAAAGAGCACAGATTATAGGTTCAATTTCTAGTAGTTTCCTGGGATAAATTCTTCTCATTCTACTTGTATGCAGCCACCTAGCTCACTGGATTATTGTCAGAATAGCTTTCCAGTTGCTACTATCTGGTAAGAGTCAAAGTTCTAATGTTTTCCAGATTATTGATATTTGTACATGAATACCTTCAGTCCATTTTTAAGAATGTGTCTAACTCAGTAGAGTGGAGATCTAATTCCCTCTTCCAACTCTTTGCCTAATCAGTTGGAGGGCAGAATGTGACAAATAAGGTGTCACTAGTAATTAAATGTTTCTATACAATAGATGACAAGTGATTTGGAATTCTGGAAACAGGCATTGTTCATATCTATTGTACAATGAAAGCACATCCTTATAGTAAGAACCCTATAATCCTAAAGTCTTCTTTCAATATTAAAATGAAGGTGAGAAATGACTTTATAATCAAACCTTTTTATTTTCTTTCTTAATTATTTAATAATTGGCTACTCCCAATTTGTATAAGTAGTATATGGCCAAGAAGTTTCTATTAACCATAATATTGGATTACTCAGAACAGGTCTGTCAGCGATCTTTCCAAATAAAACTGTTAAACTATAAAACATTTGAACAGTAACTAAATTCCTATTGTTTAAATAAAAAGGCATTACATAGCATTTCAATAGTCTATAATTAACCATGCATATTAAGGGCCAACATCCATTTGATGAAAAGGTGTGATACCTTTTCAGGTGTTTCCTAGGACCCTGAAAAAAAAAATGTCTGGCATATGACAGCAGTTAAGTAAATATTTACTGAACAAATAGATGGACAAATAAGTGCATATATCTTGATTTAGTTAGGTATATCTTCATTCTTTTCAAAAAAGAGTTAGTGATTTACTGGTTTTTGGCACTCTCACACATCTGCCGATACCTTTTGTTGCTTTCATGTGTGAAAGCCAATTTGGATGCCATAAAAATCTGGCATCCATAGATTTTCTTTTAAACATTTAGAAGTGTCATATCCATTATCATCTTACTAGTGGCTCAGTGCATGTGGGGGAGGGGGGTTCCCATCAGGCTAAAACAGGCAGTCTGACAGCCCTCTTGCAATCTGGGACCGCTGATTCCTAACCACTCAACTGCCTGCCTGCCTGATTGCCCCTAACCTTTATGCCTGCCTGATTATCCATAACTGCTCTCCCCTGCTGATCTGATCTTGCCACCAATTGTTCTCCCCTGACAGCCTGATCTCACCCTCAACTGCCTCTGCCTCAAACTTCCCTGCTGGCCTGATCTCTTCCCCAGATGCCCTCCCTGCTTTAGTACCCACCACCATGGCTTTGTAAGGAAGAAAGTCGGACATTCGGAAGATGGCCAGTCAACCCAGCCTAATTAGCATATTATCCTTTTAGTAGTAAAAATAGATTATATAGAATAGGATTGCTTAAATGGGGAAAGGGAGCCTTTTTCAGCAGGGGATGCTCTTGGCAGACAAAAATGCATAATCCTTATATGTGAACTGATAGCCAGCCACTATACTGCCAAACCTGTCATTAAAAAATTGAACTTACACCTTACACCAAACGGCTGTTGCTCTTAAAACCCCTCTCAGGCCCCACCTTAGGTTCTGTCTTTGCAGCTCACCCAGATTAGTTTTTGATTGGTCACTTTCTATGCCAGTCAGCATCAAAAGCTCTGCCTCTGCCAAAACTTGTTTGGCTAAGTGAATAGAGCTTTGGCCTGTGGACTGAAAGGCCCCAGGTTCGATTCTGGTCAAGGGCATGTACCTTGGTTGCGGGCACGTCCCCAGTGGGGACGTGTGCAAGAGGCAGCTGGTCAATGATTCTCTCTCATCGATGTTTCTAACTCTCTATTCCTCTTTCTTCCTCTCTGTAAAGAATCAATAATATATATATATATATATATATATATATATATATATATATATGTGTGTGTGTGTGTGTGTGTGTGTGTGTGTGTATATATATATATATATATATATATATATATATATTCACAAAAAAAAGCTCTGCCTCCTAGGCTAAGGTGACCAGATGTCTCACTTTTGGCGGGACAATCCTGATTTTTAACAATTTGTCTCGCATCCCGCAGCATTTTAAAAAAGTCCCAATTTTTGGAAAGAATGCACAAGCTAGGGAATGGCAGGAGAATGGGAAGGGAATATATAATTTTCAGTGGCCATGTGGCTATTTAGCCAGAATATGAGTTTTATATTATTTTTGTTAATTTTATAATGTTAAACTTAATAATAACAAATAATTGTTGGGAACTGATTATTGATAACTACTTATCAAAGTTTGCATTGTTTATCAATTTCTAGAATTCAACCACCATTGTTTGGACTTAATGAACAATGGCATTTTTGGGGATTGGCAATGATGAAAACATTTTGCAACTTTCTCTGACAATACATATCATACTGTGTGCTAGTAAGCTACTTAAACAAGTGATGTCATTACAAATCAGGTATTCAGATAATTTAGGTAAGTAATTTATTTATTTATTACATAAATACATAATTTTTTTGAATTTAGCAGACAGTACTGGTATTTATATTTTATAGTGGTGGCAAAAAGTCTAGCACAGGCCTTGAAAGTGACACGGCTATACATATTTTTTATTTATTGTATTTGTAAATTATACTTATGTTGAAATTTTTAAAATATATTACAATACTATTTTTGCATTCTATGAAAAATTTTGTTGCTTCACATAGACCAAATTTTTAATCAAGACCCCTACCCCGGTCAATGGTGTCCCACTTAACCAATGTTAAAATCTGGTCACCTTCTCCTAAGCAGCCATTGGCTCCTCACAGTTCACTCAGATTTGGTTCTGATTGGTCAGTTTCTATCCCAGTCAGCACCTCTGAGCCTATATCCGGGCCTGATCAGAGAGATGGGGTTGATCAGCAGCCCTGTGGAGGCCCAGAGAGAAAGAGAGGCATAGCTGCTGGCCAGGCCTGTTTGAAAAAGAGAGAGGTAAGTGCTGATCAACAGCTGCCAAGAAGGCTTTGGATCATACCCTGCTTCTCTCTTCAGGACTCTCTCCAGTCCTGATCTGCAGCTCCCTCAGCAATTAGTGCTGGGTCGCCGCATCTGCAGCAGTGGCAGTCAGTGCAGGGTCATCACAGCAACCCAGCACTGACTGCAGGACTGACTTCAGGTCAGTTGAGCCTTAGGTCATGACAGACCCTGGGTTTTTATATATTAGTATACAGTTGCTCTTCATTCTCTGTCTAATTTCTTTTCCTGGTTTTCTTTTCCTGTCCTACTCTGACCCCTCCTTTAAAAATAGTGATGATCAAGCAGTTTTCCAAAATAAATTTTTTTCCTGCTTCTGTTAATAAATAATATCTAAAGAATTTTTTTTAATTTTTATGATAGCGTTTCCTTTTTCTTATGTATTGTACTATTTCCTGGTACATGTTGTTTTATTTCACTCTTATCACTTAGATTGAGGGGATATTTATGGTTTCTCATTAGATGAGTTCTGTGGATCTCAGTTAGTCTAGCCATTTGTGTATGACTAGAGACCTCAGCCTCTTAAATGCTTGGATATTTGTGTAGATCTCAGAGCCACCGGTACCATTATTATTCAAGGCAGAGTAATGAAAAGTACTCAATCCCATTAGTCATTTGAGAATGGCAAATTGAAACCACAATGAGATATTAGTAGCTTATTTATAAAAATGGCTAAAATGAATTTTTTAAAAAGACCCCACCACATATTGCTAGGAATGTGGATAAAGTGGAACTCTCATGCTGCTTGCTGGTGGGAATGTAGTGATAAAACTGGTTGGTAAAATAGTTTAGAGTTTTAAAAAGCTCAACATACATTTACCATATAACTCAGTTATTCCATTCATAAGTATTTATCCATGAAAAATAGAAGCATATATCCACACAAAAATTTATATATGAATGTTCATAGCCCCAAATTGGAAACCACCCAAATGTTAATCAATAAGTGAATTGATAAACAAACCCCAGTATATCCATTCAATTCAATACTAATCAGTAAAACAGACAAACTATTTAAACATAATACAACATGGATGGATCTCAAAATAATTACATGGCATGAAAAAAGCTAGCAAAATACAAATTAATCTATCTTGATAGAAACCAGATCAATGGTTGCTTGGTGGGGTGAAGGATTATAAACAGGCATGAAAGAAGTTTTGGGTGTGAAGGATACCTTCATTATCTTTTTTAAATATATTTTTGCTGATTCAGAGAGGAAGGGAGAGGGAGAGAGAGAAACATCAATGATGAGAGAAAATCATTGACTGGCTGCCTCCTGCAAACCGCCTACTAGGGATGCAGCCTGCAACCAGGCATATGCCATTGACCAGAATTGAACCCAGGACTCTTCAGTCCACAGGCTGACACTTTATCCACTGACCAAAACCAGCAAGGGCAATCTTCATTATCTTGACTGTAATGATGGTTTTCACAGGTGTTCCCATATGCTTAAATTATATACTTTTTCAAATTATATACTTTAAATAAACACAATTCTTTGCATGTAAATTGTAGTGCAATTAAACTGTTAAAAGAGAAATAATAGTTTAAAATCTTTGTAAAAAGCTTGAAATGTATTGCTTCCATATAGCTTTTATTCATGAGATTTAATGATGGCTTGACACATGGAGACTAAACATTATTTTTTTAAATAGCACTGGGATATATCTAGCATATCTAATAATAAAGCGTAAAAGATTTTAAAAAAAGACATAATTAACTGAAGGATGAATGAAAAGAAACAACAAGAAAGAGATAGTTTTAATTCCAGAGATTCCTTAAAAGCAGCTCTGGAGAAACCTGGCCAGGAGTTGGGAGAAGATCATGTAAATGCTACAGGGCAGCTCTGCCAGGAGAAGTTATAATGTCTGAAGGACTGTGGCATCTGTGATAAGAAAGAAAATTAATTTGTTGTATAGTGTATGCTTTTAAGTTTATCCAATTAGAAACATCTACTTTACTAGCAAATGGCATAAGAAGTGACTAAGTAAATGTCCATCTTTAATTCTTAAAAGAACCATGTTCTGAATGCTTGTTTAAATCTTTTGAATTTTGAAAATGGCCATTTGAAGGTGAAAATCAAATGTTATTAAATTTGAAATGGACTGAATATTTCTTTAAAATTTGCTTTGAGAAAATTGAGTTTGAAGTTATGGTCATTTGTAGTTGAATTTGTTAAAAGTATTTTGTCTTATTATACACCTCCCAGAATATTGCAAAAAAGTACAATAAGAGGGGCAGGAGAGCTGATTATCCTCTATGTGTGAAAAGAAGAAAAATAAAACTGTCTCTGAGTCTGTCGCGAACTCCTGTAATTTCAAATTCATCCTCTTGAAATACCAAGTACTTTAATTCAACTCTCTTAATTCCACTCCATCTGTATAATTTATGATTTTCTACACTCAGATCAAGGGATATAAGCGCTTTCAGACCCATTTTTATCTTCCTAAAAATAGAACAAAAGAATAATATGTGTAGGTGATTTAAATAAAGGAAAAATGACATTAGACTGACACAGAATTAATACATAATTAATATAACTATAATACTAATTATTAGTAGTAATATCTTTATCAGTTATTTCCCAAAACGTATCTGTGTTTTTAAAGCACTGCCCACAAATTATAGTGAGTGCCATTTCAAGGTAAAATGTACCTGATAGCTCACTTCACTTAACCACAGATCCCTATATTACTTAAATGTCAGTTTGGTTTGAATCTGCAGTTGTGTGTTGTGGTTTTGTTTTGTTTTTTCCCCTATGAAATTCTCTCTAAGAAGGACATATACATTCACAATGGACTTTCTTGGGTTGGCAGAACTCAAATAGAATGCTATAAGTAAAGTAATTTAAAAGAAATATAAAGACATAAACTATGGGAGATTTTAGGGGAAATATTTGGAAAATCATACAGAGCTAAGAGCATAATTCCAGTGATAGACTTTCTTCTCCTTTTTGGGGAAGGAAGGGGGCTCTTTTTCCTGTGAAATCACAAATAACACAATTTCCATAAAGCCCCAAATAAAGAGACAAAAGAGCTATCAGAGAAATAAGCAACATCACCCCCCACCTCATCCTCACACCCCTCAGAAAAGTAAGAAGAATAAAAGAAATGGTGGGAAGGTCACTCATTCTATTTGGGAAGAATTGGCTCTAGAATATCATCTGAGTAGACCGGCGAATGCAGCAGGAGTGCAAAGGGAAGAGAGCAAACCTAACTGCTTATAGAAACTTTGTCATCGTGGATGACGGAAGTAAATGCATTCCCTTGGCTCACTTAGACTTTGGGAACTATGGCTCTGTGGGAACTGCCTAGTATTGCCCTAAAACAGGAGATTTTCACCTAACTTGGGGCCTGTAGCCTGCAAATCACTTCAGTGCCTAGCTAGCACACGCATTCACTTTGGAGGGTTTGGTTCTCAGATAGCTGCACCGATGTGTTGCTGGTTGGCCTATACTGGAGGCGCCTCTGGGAGCATCAGGAACACTAGTTAATCTATTAAATTGGGAGAGACTGGACCTCTCCCCAGTCACGAGAAAACGCCAAGGAATGGGAAATAATGGAGCTAGCAGTAGATTCCTCTCCCCAGATGCTTCAGCTGGAAGGAGCCTCTTGAATAGGTTAGATGTTGTGCATATACCCAGGTATTGTGGCCTATGGGCAAGACCTGTTAAATGTGTTGCTTGGTATCTTTCTCAAGAACCTCTAAAAGAAAATATAACATCCCCATGACATTCCTTGTAGAAGTGGCTCATAAATAGAATACCTGGGAATTGCTATATTAAATTTCATAGATAGACATTTTATAGTTGCAATTCATCAATTTTTAAGGGACTCAACTCTCCTGGGTAGTAGAATCCCCTTTCTAACATTGCTACCTGGTTTGATGGGAAAATCATTGTCTCCTGAGGCAGCTCAAAGGAAAGATCTTACAGTGTAATATTCTTCCTTACATTAAACCCAAATTTAAATGTCTGAAACTAACACTTTTTGTGTTTTTTTAATCCTCACCTGAAGATATTTTTCCATTGTTTTTCAGATACAGTAGAAGGGATGAGAGAGAGAGAGAAAGATAGAGAGAAATATCAATGCCAGAGATACATCGACTGGTTGCCTTCCACATGTGCCCTAATAGGGAGCTGTTTGTAAACCCACAACCCAGGTATGTGCCCTTGACCAGGAATTGAACCCATGACCCTTTGATGCGCAAGCTGACAGTCTAACCACTGAGAACACCAGGCAGGCTGCTTTTTGTTGTTTTATTTTTTTTAAATATATTTTTATTGATTTCAGGGAGGAAGTGAGAGGAAAAGAGAGCTAGAAATATCAATGATGAGAGTGAATCATTAATTGGCTGCCTCCTGTATGCCCTGTACTGGAGATTGAGCCACAACCCAGGCATGTGTCCTCGACCAGAATCGATCCCAGGACCCTTCAGTCCACAGACTTTGCGCTCTATCCACTGAGCCAACCGAGCTAGGGCTCCTCTTTATACTTTTATTTTTTAATACATATTTTATTGATTTTTTTTTACAGAGAGGAAGGGAGAGAAATAAAGAGCTAGAAACATCTATGAGAGAGAAATATAGATCAGCTGCCTCCTGCACACCCCCTACTGGGAATGTGCCCCAACCAATGAACATGCCCTTGACCTGAATCAAACCTGGGACCTTTCAGTCCGCATCCCGATGCTCTATCCATTAAGCCAAACCGGTTTCGGCTCCTCTTTATACTTTTAAGTAATAGGAAGAAGTGTCACTTTCCTGACCACGTCTTTTGAAAAATGCTCTGCTATTTCCATTATTACATAGAGTAGTATAACATACCACCTTTAAAATTAATAATTAAAAAATATTTCTCAAGGTTTTGTCAGTATCTGGGCTCAGCTGGATGGCTCTCTCATTCAGTTCCAGTTAGATCATTACCAGTACTAAAGTCATCTTAGTTATCTTCACACATACGTCAAAGTTATCTTCACACACACATCTTTTGCCTTAACTGAGGTAACTGGACTGGACATTTCTCTCTCTTCACGTAGCCTTGCTATAAGGCCAGTTTCCTTACAGCATGTTTTACCATGTAGTTGATCTCCATAGCCAAGATATCCCTCCCGATTTAAAAAATGCTCAGGTGACGGACCAGCCCATCCCCCAACTACATCTCTCCTATCAGTCTCAATGTGCTTTCTTCTTTAATTCTCTAGTTCTATGGATTCCATTCAGCCAGATTTCAGGTGGTTTTGAATGGGGTTTAGTGTAATTTTGATGTGGTTGTGGGAGAAAGTGGATATTGTGTTCACCTGTACTGCCATCTTGACCCTCCTCCTCCCAAAATTTATTTTTCAACTGTATTCTCTTTCTATACAAATGGCATGAATAGTTCCTTATTCCATAGAAATTAGAAACCCAAAAGTCATCCTTGATTCCTGTATCTCACTCAGTCTCCATATCCAATCATTATTGGAGTCCTGCTAACTCAACTATTTCACTTCTATAACATGCATTTCTGCTGAAACTCATTTATTTCAATGCTATTAAATGATAATTGTTGAAAGCATTATTCTTTCATTTTAGGAGCATTTGCAAAGAAATAGGCCCTCACAAAGACCATGTAGTGAGCAGGACTCTTAAAAATATCTTGGATAATTCTGCTCATTCCCTCTCTACATTTGCTAAAATAGCAGTCTTGAACATTTCCCCCACTTTATAATATCTTAGAAAAGAAAAACACCCCTGATTTTTATTTCTATGAACTGTGTCTACAACTAAGGTATCCTAGAGTAGGACTTTGGAATTAAAATTAGGTGCGATGATGTGGAGATGTATAGATGCTAAATATTCAAGTTTTCTCAGTCCTTTCATTTTTGTTTTGGGTGCTTGCCCAAGTATTTTCTATGTGTCAGTCTTGGACTGACCACTCAGAGTGCCGTATGAAGGGGAGAGAGCTTCTAAAGCATTGTTGATACCTACATATATGGAGGTACCATGTTAATGCTGTGTACATACTCACTGTGAGGCGCCACCTGTGGCTAGAAACATGAACATATTAGAAGATCCAACACAAGTAACCTCAAAAAAAATTAAGTGACTACTTCTTAGTTGAAAGAGAAAAAAAAAACGTAGCAAATTGAAACCAACATATATTTCATCAAATGGCATAAGCATAACTCTTCTTGGAACTGTAAGCGGGAACATTAGTGAGAGGATTAGTAATGACAAGTACACAGGAAAGAATGACATTAATAAAGAAATAATCAAAGGGATTCATTGCTTTTCATCCATAAAAATAGCTTTACTTCAGTATGGTTAAAAATGCAATCAATCAACACAAGCCAGGATATTCTCCCGAAGAAATGTGGAGACTTTTGTGAGATCTGAGCTTCCTGACCTAGAGGAAAGTGAACTATTGCTTGAGTATTTAAACACAACTTACAGAACATTGTAAATCACCATTGATGCTTAAATGCATATTCCCGGAGGGCCACGTTTATACGAGACCAGGATAGTAAGTCTTTGTAAAAGTTTTGAAGGCTTTTAGTGAAGACTCTTCTGTCTTACTATAAAATCTTGAGAATTTTTAACAAAATTAAAATCCTGGATTAATATTACATGAGTGGACATACAAGATAAACCTTTAAAAGAGTGTAGGAATTAAAATTATTTTCATGATTGAAGAAAAATTGTTTAACTTATTAAGCAATAGTGATGTGAGATTTATGGACATGTCCAAATGTAAATTAAGATTTTTTAAATTTCCATAAAAGACGGTTCTCCAAATATCAGAATTTTAGGAAAATATAAAACATCATCAAGTGTAAATACAGCAATGTGTAATATCAAAATCATAAATATCAGTTTCATATTTACAAATTTGGCAACTTGACAGAATTGGGAAATCATATAAGTAAAATCAGTTCATTTATTTTAAAAAGATTAAAACAGTTACAACAATTGCTGTGTTGAATTGCATAGTTGTTTGACATGCCATCATTTATACAGTTCTTATAAATCTGATTTATTGGTGATAAATACGCCTTCAGAGGAAATGCTCCTGAGAGGAAATAAATTCATTTTAGATATTCTTCAGTACAAGTGGGAAATTAAATCAGTCTTAAGTTAGAAAAACTACAAATTTGGAAAATGTTTGCTTAGATAGGTTCAAACAATATTAAGATTCTAGAGGTTCAAACAGTTGTGGTGATGTTTTAGTTATAGTAGTATAATTAGCTCCCTTTGGACTAAAGCTGGTTCTTTTTATTATTCAACAAAGGTAATGAGTTTATGGCAGCTTCATCCCCTTTCTTTAAATTTTTACCTATCAATAATTGATCCAATAAGAATAAGTTTCTACTGCTCATCCAGAGTTTTTATGATGGTAACTTTTATTTGACCTTCTACAGGTCCCAGCAGGGTCATGCTGAACCTTCCGTGTCTGCATGCCTCACTTACGCTTTATTGGACTTCATCACTCTCCAAGCCACAGCTAGAAAAATCCTCATGGAGGTAAGACTCTCACAGGCCATAGGAAGCTTGCTTCAAAAAGTAAGTTAAACTGATTCCGGAATTATCTTTTGCACTCTAGTATTATTTATACTATGATCTGTAGTATTATTAAAATAATTCCAAGTATTATCTTTTGGTCTATGGCGTTATTTATATATGAAAATGTCTGGATGTATCTACTTGTTTTCATGATGAGTGTTTCTTTTTTCTCCACTTCTTGATGTTTTACGTTTAAAATTACTATACAGCTAATTCTAAATATGCATTGATATATTTAATTAATAATTAGGCTGAACTGTCTAATAATAGAAAATGTGGGTGTGTGTTTTTTTCACTAAAGTAGAACAAATACATCCTTGTTCTAGAAAGCTATTTGGAAATCAACTTCTAGTTCTTTATTTGACTTGGTTCTGTTTGGGGTATGAGAAAGAGTTCTTTGGAATTTTTCTCCCTCAACTACAAATCCCAGATCAATAATGTGGTATTTATTAGAATTCATGAACTTTTAAATCAAGCCTCTTATGAATCATATGTATATGTTTCCTATATCCTTTACCAAATAATAGTTCTTAGAGTTTCTTTTTGTACTCCATATTTATATTTACAAAGTTGATCTTAAAATAATTGAAGATGGAAAAATACATTTGGGAAATGGTAAGTGGTTTTAAAATATCAGAGCAGATGAAGAAATTTAGACTAGGGATTATTAAACTTATTTTGCTATTGGATGGGCCAATTTTAATTAACTAGATATAAAGCAAGTATCTAATTGATGGTGCTCAGGAAACCCAGCACTGAAGATGTAATTCAAATACAGATACCTCAAACTGAAATATTAAATTGGGTGTATACTTATTTAGAGTCTATATATTTTCTTCAAAATAGGGTTTTTGCTATACTGTTCCTAAAAATTAATGTATGTCATTGATAAGTGACTCTCTTTCTCTATATATCTGTCTATATAGACAGATATATCTATACATCTGTATATATAGATATATAGACAGATATATCGATATATAGATATATCTGTCTATATAGACAGATATATATATATATATATATAATATAGACAGAGATAGATAGATACATATATACATAGATACATAGATACATAGATACATAGATACATAGATACATAGATACATAGATACATAGATACATAGATACAGGTAGGTATAATACTAGAGTACACAAAATTCGTGCCGGGGAGCAAGGGTGTATCCCTCAGCTCAGTCTGCACCCTCTCCAATTTGGAACCCCTCAAAGGATGTCTGACTGCCCACCAGGATCGGGCCTAAATGACCAGTTGGACATCCCTCTCACAATCCAGGTCTACTGACTCTCAATCACTCGCCTGCCTGCCTGCCTAATTGCCCCTAACCACTTCTGCCTACAAGCCTGATCACCCCCTAACCACTCCCCTGCCAGCCTGATCAATGCCTAACTACTCCCCTGCCAGCCTGATTGCCCCTAACTGCCCTCCCCTACTGCCTGGTCACCCCTAAATTTTCTCCCCTGCAGGCCTGGTCACTCCTAACTGCCCTCCTCTGCAGGCCTAGTAGCCCCCAACTGCCCTCTTTTGCTGGCCCGGTCACCCCTAACTTCCCTCCTTTACCAGCCTGGTCACCCCTAACTGCCCTCCCCTGCCAGCCTGGTCCCCCCAGCTGTTCTCCCCTTCTGGCCATTAGTGGTGGCCATCTTGTATCCACATAGGGGTGGTCATCTTTGACCACAAAGGAGAGGCCATCTTGTGTGTTGGAGTGATGGTCAATTTTCATATTACCTCTTTATTATATAGGATACACACACACACACACACACACACACACACACACACACACACATACACACTAGGCACTAGGGGTCCAGTACAGGAATTTGTGAACCTTGAAAGTAACTGTGGGCTGTGAGGTTGCAGTGGCTTTAGGGGTTGGTCTCAGCCCATCTTCTGTGTCCCTGCCTGGCCTCTCACCCATGGCCCCTGGTCCCCTGTCTGCTGGAAGCCTCACTCCCGCCACTGCCACTTCCACACACTGACAGTGCTGGCCCCACTTGCACATGCTTATGGCACAGAGCAATTAAGGCCAGCACTACCAGCAGGTATGAGAGGTGGCTCCAGCAAGATCATGGCACACAGGAGGAAAAAATTTTCAGTAATCAACAGAGGCTCACCAAGATGACAGCAATTGGTACCCCACCTTGGTCTGACACCCCTGATCACCTGCTCCACCATCCTGCCATGGCCAACACCCACCATGTTCCTTATGTGCCCCCTGGTGATTAGTGCACATTATAGCAACCAGTTGTTTGGTTGTTTGGTTTGTTTGATTGATTGTTTTGCCTTTCGGTCTATTTGCATATTAGGATTTTTTAAAAATATATACAGATATTCTTTTTCCCCTATTCCTCCTTTTCCCCCCTCCACATATTTGTTCACTGATGATCAGAAGACTAGAAAGATATGCAAACATTATTTCCTCTTTACAACATAGAAAGAGTTTTGAAAAGGTACTGGTTGTGATGTTTTTTTAAACTTTGGAAAATGTACCCTTGACTATTAGGGTGGTTTTTCAAAATACTCCCACCTGGGACTACCACCTGAGAAAGCAAGGGTTAGGTCTTGGGCTGAGGTTTTAGATTGAAGCTACTGTTCTTTCTATAGCCAGGGGCATGTGCATCTATATTCCCAATAGAAAGGACATGGTCTGAAAGAACTTCAGTTGAGAAGAGTCATGCAGCTTCTATAATGTGTTGGCAGGCACGGTGAGTGCTACAGAGGATTATTTGAAGGGCTAGGAGAATAAACAGGTACCTAGGAAGGGACTAAAGGAGAGTTGTGTTTTCTTTTCCTACAGTACAATTATCTTCCATTTGCTTGTGGCTTCCATTTGGTCTTAGCTGTGCTTTGAGCATCTGAGTGCAGGCTATATACATACTTGACATGAGACAACCCAGAGAGTGGAATGGTGTCATATACATGTCTTCTTCAGTGAGCCCTTAATGTGGGAGAAACTGGGAAACAAAGGATGGTGACTTAAACTACTGCTACTTGTGATAAAAGGGACTGACTCCCAAAGTTGTAGAAAATGGAGCCATCTGGATGCCATTAAGTTTTGAACATTGTCATCAATAACAGTAATGCCTAAAATTTGTAGACTATTTTTCTGAAAGTACTTTGCCTTAAAATCCTGTTTGCTTTTTGTTTTTGACTATAGAATACTATTGGGAAATATTTGTTTTCACAAGAAACCAGTATGATAATAAATTAAGATACCCCAATTTAATCACCTTAGGAAATTTCAGTGCCCCAAAACTATATATAATAAAAATAGTCTACATTTAGTGAGTTTTCATTATGGACAAATACTTTCTTAATACTTATTTTCTTTATGTTAATTTTCATATATTGTATACATATGTGCAAAATATACATACATAAATATATACATGAAAATGCACACATATAGAATATACTACATTTACTTTCATGTCTAATCCTCCCAATGACTATGTTATAGGAAATTTATTAATCTTCATTGTACAGATATAGAAACAGATAGATGAAATAATTTACAATTGAAAGGGGCATTTGAATCTACACCATTAAATTGGAGAGACTTCTTGCTTAGAGCCTGTTACATGGGACATCAGAAATAGTTCCCAGGTAGTTAAGAGTTGGTTGGTTGAAAAATATTAAGTTCTAAGTTGTATTGTAAGGAAAAACATTTCCCAATTTTTAAAAATATGAGTTTTATTGATTTCAGAGAGAGGAAGGAAGAGGTATAGAGAAATAATATAAGTATCAATGATGAGAGAGAATCATCAATCAACTGCCTCCTGCATTTCACCAACTGTGGAATTGAGCCAGAAACTAGAGTAACCTCCTGGTTCATGGGTCAACACTCAACCACTGAGCCACACAAGCTGGGTCTAACTTGTTTTATATTAATCATATTTATAGTATCTAAATATTTTTAATATTTTAAAGTGGGTGTGCATTTAAATACAATGTCATTTACTTTGAAAGTATAAAATATTTTTGTTACTTCATTTAAAATTCATTATGGAAGTCATTTTTCTCTCAAGAATGTCTAAGTGTATTAGTTCAAGGGTTGATATTGGTGAGCTGATAGTATGCATATTTTAAAAATAAGTTCAATGGTACTTAACATGCGTTTGTGAGAAGTAGATGTATACTTGTGGTCTCTGTGAAGGTCTAAGCTTGTTGATCATTCTCTTCCTAACCAGTTAACTATTCCTTCTTTGCAAACCATGAGTCACCTGACTTGAGAATGAAAGAAAATGGCTATTTTATAAATTAAGGTTTCTAATATGTAAACACTGCCCTATAAGTAAAAATAGCATTTACTTTTATTGGGTGTAGATGTTTTGTTCCAAGTGAGATACTTTACTGAAGGAAAAATATAATTTATTGTTCTGCTCTGCCTTGATTACATAATGAAACCCAAACCATGATTGAAAAAGTCCTAAATATTAACAGGCACCATTCTATTTTTCGGATGTTAATAGTACACAATGAAAAGGACCTGTGAATGCACCAGAAATTTAGACAGGTTTGATAATTAAATCAGCAAATAGAAAAAATACAGAAGGGATGAAAAGAGACCAGAGAAAGAGAAGCTGAGTATGATGCATTACATGAGCAGACATTAAAATTAATAAAATGGAGCTTTCCTGATGTAAATGTATTCAGGAAATCAGAAATAACTGCTAGTTAGACGACATAATTGACCATGAAAATGTGGTATTGAAAGCTTCTTATCCATCAGCAATGCAATAAATGCTATCTGCAAACCAGGTACATAGGTGCAGAAGGAACACAGAAATGAATGGGGAAAGATGAGTCATCACTGCTTATGGTGCTGCCTACTGCTCTAAGGAAGAGGAAGCCATGGTTGTACAACGTATTTTGATAAGCAGTAGGTGTATGTCTCCTGTGAAAGAGAATATGGATAAATGACTTCTGATACAGATCATAAAACTTCCATGGAGCCAAGCTACAAACAGGAAATTCAGGGGTCTTAAATCCTATAAATATTTTTCTTTCAAAGGAGAGCACAGTCATTAAAACAAAATTTTAATTTTTTCTCTGATATATTTACTGTTAATATTTTGCCGCATTTTATTCCAGCATTTTCTTGCACTTTTTACATTGTGATTTAATGGTAGATATGAATCTTAGACTACATGTATTATTAATGTTATATAACAAGCATGATTCTGTATCATTAGAGTTTGTAATAAATGACATTTTGATGGTTCCATAATATTATGGATGACCCACAAATAATTAATCATCTGTTGTTACACATTTATGTACTATGAAATTTTTTCCTATGATAAGGCTGTGGTGAAAAGGTTTCATTATGATAGATTTCTGGAAAAGTAATTATGGTCAAAGGATAAAAATACTTTAGGTTTGGATACAGTTTGCACAATTATTTTCCAGAAATGTGTTTTGGTAGATAGTCTCACCAGAAGGTTATGATTGTGACCATCTTAATGTACCCTCTTATGCACTAAATAATTATAATTATTTTTTACTCATTTGAAAGGCAAATTAATGTACTTAATGATTTGTACTGTGGTTGGATTT
This sequence comes from Vespertilio murinus, assembly GCA_963924515.1. Classification (NCBI taxonomy): domain Eukaryota; kingdom Metazoa; phylum Chordata; class Mammalia; order Chiroptera; family Vespertilionidae; genus Vespertilio; species Vespertilio murinus. The sequence goes on along the minus strand of OZ004707.1, from coordinate 56,445,346 downwards.
TTATATTTCTCAACTATATTACTTCTTATATATGTGTGTGTGTGAAATTAGTTTTATTGCTATTTAACTATAAAAGACTTATTTATTTATTCTTGTGCATTTATGATCACTCATTGCATAGATAATTTGCAGTCTAATGATCTGTCGCCCAATTTGGTTGGTAGTGTTCTTTGAAACCTTTAGGGTTTTCATGTGTATAGCATCTAACCCCAGTTTTCTGTGCTGTTATTATATTCCTGTTTTTTTAATCAATGTTGGACATTTAATAATATTTTTAGGAGAGGGCAGGGGAGCTAGATATGGATGCACATTACCATTCCAGTAGTGGGTCTTTATTATATTCTTGAGTTATTTGTGTGGGCCTTCAGGGATGGGATTTTCTTCACTAAAGAAATGCTGCATCCTGAATAAATAGAAGACTCACCTGGGTCTATCTCCTTGAGGATATATTTGTAAGGCTTAGCATCATCAAGCACCTTTCATCTGGAACTTCTTAGGTCATATATGTGCACCCTGAAAACAAAGTTCAATCCTTTACTATGGAGAGCTTTAAACAAATGATTCTTTCAGACATCAGACTATACTGGATAGTTCTTTGGGTATTTTGTTGTTTTTACCAGTGCCCAGTAATTTATCAAATTTATACTTAAATTTGGTGGTTAAATAGGTCTCCATATTAATTCTGCCTGAACTAACCAGTTGCTACTAAGAAATAAATCTTTTCCCAACTTTATTTTTTAACAAGGAAGATACTGTTGGTTATATATACAATAAAGGTTCTGATCCATTATGCATGCTATGTGTCTATATAATAAAGGCGTAATATGCAAATCGACTGAATGACTGAACAACCGAACAACCATCCTGACGACCTTCAGGATGACCATACTAGGACATGCAGTGGCTCCAAGCCAACCAAGGTGGGTGTGATGCAATTGGTCGGGGTGCCTGCCATCACCCCAGGATCTCACTGCAGAGGGAGGCCCAGAGCACCCTCTGCAGGGCAATCAATGGGGAGAGGGTGCTCCGCAATTGATCGCCCCACAGAGGGAGGCCCAGACCACCAGCCTGGGGGTAATCAATGGGGGGCGGGGCTCCACGATTGACCCAAAGAGGGAGGCCCAGGCCATTCTCTATGGAGCGATTGATTGGGGGCTTCATGGAACCAGGGAACCCAGGTTGTGTGTCAATGGACACAGGTAATGGCATGCCAAGGTGGGTATGGGAGGGGGGACAGGGCCATGAGGCAGCTGGGGTCAGGAGGCAGCTGGGGCTGTGAGGGCCCAAGTAGCTGGGGCTGCAAGCCCTACCCTTTCGTGATTTTGCGCATCAAGCCTCTAGTACGCTTATAAGAGAAATCCAAACTTGATAATCCTAACTGCTTTCTCTCTTACTTCGTATAACATTTTTTCTTTCTTTCTAGTGATCATTCTTTTGTTCTTTCTTTTGTTTTGTTTTGTGTGTTTTTTGTCCTTTTCTTCATCTTCCTCTTTTTTCCCCCTATCCCTTCTCCATTTCTCCCTCCTTCCCCTCATTCCTCCCTCCTGCCTTTTTTTAGTTGATTATGAAGGCTAGCAATTTTTTTTCTGAGAATAGCTATGATAGTCTTTCATAGTTATTCATATCAACTAATAATTTTTTTAATTTTCTAGGTAGTTTTAATATATATATATATATATATATATATATATATATATATATATATATATATTATTGAAAGTATTGTCCCCTTTTCCCCCCATTGACCCCCTCTATCTTGCATTCTCCGGGTCCACAGTACTATTATCTGTGTCCATAGGTTATGCATATATGCATATAAGGTATTTGGTTATCTTTTCTCAACTGCTCCTTCCCTCTGAGATTTTTCAGTCTGTTCCATGCTTCCATGTCTCTGGATCTATTTTGTTTGTCAGTTTATATTGTTCATTAGATTATACATATAAGAGAGATCATGTGATACTCGCCTTTCTCTGACTGGCTCATTTCACTTAGCATAATTCTCTACAGGTCCTTCTATGCTGTCTCAAAGGATAAGAGATCCTTCTTTTTCACAGAAGCATAATATTTCATCGTGTAAATGCACCACAGCTTTATTATCCACTCATCTTCTAATGGGCACTTGAGCTATTTCTAGATCTTAGCTATAGTAAATTACACTGCTTTGAATGTAGAGGTGCACATATTCTTTCTGATTGGTATTTTGGGACTCTTATGATATATCCTAGAAGTAGGATCACTGGGTCAAATGGCAGTTCCATTTTTAATTTTTTAAGGAAACTCCATACTGTTTCCATAGTAGCTACACCAGTCTGCATTCCCACCAGCAGTGTACTAGGGTTCTCTTTCTCCACATCCTTGTCAGCATTTGTCATTTGTTGATTTTTTTTATTGTAGCCATTCTGATAGGTGTGAGGTGATACCTCATTGTTGTTTTACTTTGTATCTCTCTGATTACGTTTTTATCTAAATGTGGACTAGGAGTTGATTCCCAGTATGAGGTAGGAGGCAGCCAATCAATGATTCTCATTATAAATATTTCTCTCTCTCCCTCTCCCTTCCTCTCTGATATCAATAAAAATAAATTTTAAAAAAGAATGCTGGTCAGGGGGCACATTTAAGGTGGAAATATGATGTTAGTTTGGGTTATTTGACTTGAACTCCCTCTAAAACTTAAAATTGAAGAGGTAAAGTAAACTGTTGAAAAGATGGGTGTGGAGCTCAATTTGGAATTTATCAGCAAACAGTTATAATTGAAAATATGGGAATAGACTAAAGATAGTATAGATTGAGAAAAGAAAATAAGAGAGAGAGAACTCTGATTAGATAGAGGATGTTGAGTGGGGAAATAGAAACATGAAAAATTAAACAGTGTGCTCTGAGAAGGAACAAAAGAGTTATATCAGATATTTCTAAGAAGTCAAAAAATATGAGAATTAATGATGATGGAAAAAATAAAGAAAAATGTTTCTAATGGGTTTAATAACATGGAGGCCACTGGTGATCTGAATAGGAGAAATTTGGTGGAGCTGTAAAAGCTGTGATCATACTGGAGTTAGCTCACAGATGAGTGGAACATAAAGAAACAGAGAGAATTAAAGTAGAAAGTTGACTATGGAAAAGAGAGATTAGAGTAACTACTATAAGACAGAGGAATTAGAGGAGGCTTTAAACTATGTTTTATTTTATTTTATGATATATTGAAGAATCTTAAGTTCTGATAAGGAAAAATAAATAGAAAATAAGATATTGTTACCTTAGTCTATTTAAGATTACACAGTTTTAGTCTTGGATTCTGGTTACTTTCCTTTTTGAGAGTTAAATTATGGACTTGGATTAAACAGAGGAAAATATAATTTTAGAGCATTATGTAGTCTTTTTACACATATTGAATTATGGAATAGAGAGAAGTTATCACAAGGGTTGGCAGATCAAGTTATAAAGTTATTTTGAAGTTGTAAGTGTGTCAGGTTGTCCTAAAGGGTAGAATCATGAGCAAATTGTTGGGTTATAGCTCTATGAGGAGGGATGGATGGAGCTGATGATTTGTATGGAGCACCTGCATTAGTCTAGGTAAAATTTTGACGAGACCTAGTTTCAAGATACTTTTGGTATTATTATTTTTATTGTTGCCACCGATTTTTATTTATTAATTTATTTGAGAGAGAGCAAAGAAGTGGGACAGAGGGGGAGATAGAAGGAGAGAGGAGGTGAGGAGGAGGAGGAGGAGGAGGAGGAGGAGAGAGAGAGAGAGAGAGAGAGAGAGAGAGAGAGAGAGAGAGAGAGAGAGAGATTGACTTACTTATACATTCATTGGTTGATTCTTTTATGTGCCCTAATTAGAAATCAAACCTGCAATCTTGGCATATTGGGATGACTATAATCACCTGAGCTACTCAGCCAGGGCCATCCTATTTGTATAGTGTTCAGATTTGAAGTGGTGGAGACAGACCAGGCCCACTTCTAGCACCTCCTTCTAGCTACTCATGTCCTACAAGAGAAGCAATTACTAATTTTAATAGTCAGAGTCCAAGAATATTCTTTGAATTTCCATGTGAGTAAAGATTTCCATATTGAAGACATGTAGCCAATTTCTTCTCAATGGCTTTTTTCTCCATGAAAGTTGATCTTGAGATGTGAGAGGGCCATACTTAGCAGCTCTTAATGGTGTCCTTCCTCCATACAGCTGGCATGAATTATCAGGTCTTGGTAGCAGCTATTAATAAAAAAATAATTGAATTCCATTTGGCTATTGGATCTTTGAGTAATCATTCTCTGAAATTCAATGGCAGGGCACATAAGGGGTTATAGATGGTTTATAGTACAGGATTTGGACTTGCACCAGCCTCTGACAATAATAAACGTGGTTCCTCAATAGGTCCTAGTGAAAATAAAAGTGGCATCCAAAATATCACATTTAATAAATGATCATTTGTGGGAGATTGTTTGCAAAAGTTGCTACAAATCTCTTCTCTATCCTCACCTTTTTAAAAATATATTTTTTTATTGATTTTAGAGAGGAATGGAGAGAGAGAAACATCAGTGATGAGAGAGAATCATTAATCAGTTGCCTCCTACATGCCCCATACTGGGGATTGTGCACCAAACCCAGGCCAGTGTACTAACCAGGAATTGAACCATGACCTCCTGGTCTATAGGTCAACACTCAACCACTGAGTCATTCCAGCTGGGCTCTATACTTACTTTTATCTATGTCCTTTGTCATATGACATTATGGCTCCCTCCATCATGGAGTAAGTTTCTCTCCTCTCTTAAATCAAGACTTGCTTATCCTATATAATAAAAGCCTAATATGCTAAGTGTCCAGTTGTCAATCCAATCAATCAAAGCATAATATGCTAAAGATATGAAAAGGCCACTCAACCACTCTCTATGATGTGCACTGACCACCAGTGGGCAGATGCTTTGACTGGTAGTTTAGCTTGCTGCTGGGGTCTGGCCATTCAGCCTTGAGCAAGATGGGCCACACATGCCCTAAAGCCCTCCTGTGGTCCCTCCCCAGCTGGCCAACCTCCTGCATCCCTCCCCATCCCTGGTTGTGCACTGGTGGGGTCCCTTGGCCTGGCCTGTGCCCTCTTGCAATCCAAAACCCCTCAGAGGATGTCAGAGAGCTAGTTTCAGCCCAATCCCACAGGCCAGGCCAAGGGATCGCACTGGCGCATAATTTCATGTACCAGGCCTCTAGTACAATATAATTCAGTGAAGTGATGGTATAGCATCTCCACACCCAGGCATGATGAGGTCTTGAGTGCTTCTAGTTACTTTCTTGGGGCCCTTACCATGGCATTTGAACAAGCCCAGCCTAGTCTGCTAGAGAATTAGACCAATCACTGGTCTAATGGAGTTGTGTAAGCCCACTGTCCTAACTGAGGTTCCAGAGATGGAACCTATATACCTAATTTGTATCTGACCACAAGACATAAATCTTCAATAACTGGAACACCTCAACTGAGCATGGGCCAAATTACCAACTCTCAGGATTATGAGCTAAATAAATAATTATTTTTCAGTGACTTGGTTTTGGTATGGTTTGTTACAAAGTATTAGTTAGCTGATGTACCATTCTTTTTTATCCCTTAATGCTAATCATATCTATCTATTAGTACTCAAGAGATGTCATTCCTGGGGACAGTAGGCAGTTATTAAGTGGCTAGGCTTTCATTAGGCTATCCTGCACAGACATTTTTATTGATATCTCAGAGATTCTGAGATATCAGAATTTTATTAATATCTCAGAGATTCTGATTTATTGATATCTCAGAAATTCTGAGATATCAGAATTTTATTGATACCTCAGAGATTCTGATTTAAATAAGCAGCTACACTCATTTGACATTGCATTATTTATCATGCCATTTGCTTACATACAATATGTTTCTGGGCACAACACAGATTGCCTAGTGTTATAAACCACTGGATGTGTCCTACAGAAAACAGCACATTTCTTCCTGCTCTTATTTTACACTATAATCAGTATATTTATATTGGAATAAATTCAAATTATCAATCTGTTTCGCATGCCTCCGTTTAATTCACTAACAACATGAAATTTATGTGCATTTGGCAGTTGAAATGAAAAATAATGAGGCACTTAGAGAAATTAGATTACCACATTACAATTGCCACATTACAATATAATATGAATTTAATGATACAAATAACATATACCCCTAATACATTTAGTTATATAAGAAACTAAACAATTATCAACAGTGTGAATGTTTTCCTTTTGGTTGCCAGAAAGTATTTGTGTGTTGTACAATCAGATGTAATAATGTTTTTCTATTGGATAAACTATATCATGACATTATATATTACTTTTATTAATTCTATTATACTGGATAATTGGGTGCCTCTTATGTTTTTTCTAAATGACAGAGTAGAGATCTCAGCTCGTTTTACATTTTTTAATTTCATGCTTGTCTTCAGCTAAATTTTTTCCATAAATATCAATTCAACAAAATATAGATGTGGCACCAAGTTAAAGCTTAATGAATTGGTTAGAATTCATCCAAAAGTCAAAGAACGTATATTTTTAAACTCAAATATTTCCACTCAATTGATAGAAAGTATAGTCTAAGAGAATCACGCCTGAATCACTCATATCACTAATAACATTGAGTATGTATATATGTTTAATGTTAAGATGTCAGGGCAAATAGAGATAGCTTTGGAATAAGAAACAATGTTTAAATCTGATCTGAAGATTTTAGGACTTTTTGGCATGCAGTCTCCAGCATATACATGGCAGGGTGGCCAACTTTCCGCCATCTCCTCCTCCTGACAGGCCTGGCCCCAATCCACCCCAATCGGGACTGAGCCGGCCCGGCCCCACCCCATCTAGTGCATGAATTGGTACACTGGGCCTCTAGTGGCATATAGCACTGTCATCTCTGTTTACACATACTCATTTCAATAAATCGACTTTGCCAATCTGTATGATTCAATTTGTTTGGAAAGTTCAAGAATAGCAAATATAAATAAAAAGGCAGGGTTACATCAATATGGGAAGGATAGCCATGGCATGTTATAATATATCAAAAGATTAACAGCACCTTATTTGTCTTCATTAAATGCAATTCAATATGAAACCTAGCTTGATATCACTGAGTGGCACTATATGCCTAAACACATGGTCACTGAAGATTAATATTTAAGACTGCTATGGTCAGGTGGTTTCATTGTTCTGTTGGGACATTTTTTTGTTTAGTTGAGTTCACCACTTTAGAATGACATTATTTTAAGACTTTTTGTTTTTAAATTACAGTAGATATACAATATTATATTAGTTTCATATGTACAACATAGTGATAGACATTTATATACTTTACAGTGTGATCACCCAATAAGTCTAGTATTCATATAGCACCATATATAGTTATTACAGTATTACTGACTATTCCCTATGCTGTACTTTACAGCCCTGTGACTTTTTAAATAACTGGTGATTTGTACTCTTTTTTTTTTATTTATACTTCTTAATCCCTTTCACTATTTTCATCTATTGCCCCAACTACCTCTCATCTAGCCATCACAGTTTGTTTTTTGTATCTACAAGGTGTTTCTGTTTTGTTTGTTCATTTGTTTCTTGGATTCCACAAATAAATGAAATTATATGGTACTTCTCTTTTCTTGTCTGACTTATTTCACTTATCCTAATATCCTGTAGGTTCATCCATGTTTTTGCAAATGGCAAGACTGCATTTTTTATGGCTAAGTAATATTCCATTATATATCCAAGAATTGTGTTTATTGGGAGATTTTTTTATTACTAATTTTGTGTTGTTAATAGTTCTCAATCTGTTCAGATTTTCTTGTCTTTCTGATTCAGTCTAAGGAGACTATATTTAGTTAGTCTAGGTTATCAAATTTGTTGTCACTTAATCTTTCTAGTATTTTTTATAACCCTTAACATTTTGTTGGTTGCTACTTCTCTGTCATTTCCTTTTTTTCACTTTAAATTTTCAGCATGTATTTGATAAGAACATAATCATAGTTCAGTACACAATTCAAGATATTTAACTTTGATATAATACTATTCTCTATTATTCAGTCTATATTCATAATTAGTATGGTCAGGAATCAATCATGCATAGGAATAATTTTTTCCACTCTTTAAACACAATGGCCTTTATTTGTTATATATTTTTGTTATGTATCTGTACTCTCTTTTTCTTTTTTCTTTCTGTTTTTCAACTTTACTGAGATATCATTTCTGATTTTATGTAGTTGGGCCCTCTTTTTTGATCTTGATGACTCTGGCTAATTTTTATCAATCTTTTTCTTTTCAAAGAACCAACTCTTTGTTTCATTCACCTTTTTTATTTTAATTTTAGACTCTATTTTGTTTAGGTTTACTGTGATTTTTACTATTTCTTTCCTTTTACTCACTTTGAGCTTCATTACTTTTCTTAGTTCCTTTGGGTATAAGGTTTGATAGTTTATATCAGCTTTTTCTTGTTTCTTGAGGTAGGCCTATATTGCTATGAATTTCCCTCTTAGAACTGTGACCTATTGGTTTGGGGTCATGGTGTTTTCATTTTCACTTGTTTCAAAGTATTATTGATTCCTAGATCTCATTGTGAACCCATTCATTGTTTAGTAGTATGTTATTTAGCCTCAATGTGTTTGTGTGTTTTTAAGTATCCTTAAAATTGATTCTGGTTTCATACTATTGTGATCAGAGAATTTGCTTGATATGATTTCCATCTTCTTAAGCTTACTGAGACTTGTTTTTTGGCCTAACATGTGATCTGTCCTTGAAAATGTTTCATGTGCATTTGAAAGAAATGTATATCCTGCCACTTTTAGGCGAAATTATCTGAAAATATCAATTTAACCCATCTGATCTAATGTGTCATTGAAGGGCACTATTTCCTTGTTGATTTTCTGTCTTGATGATCTACCAATTGATGTCAATATGGTGTTAAAGTCCCTGTTATCATTGTCTTGCTGTTGATCTTTCCCTTTATGTCTATCAATCTTTGTTTTATATATTTAGGTGCTCCTATTTCTATGCATAAATATTTATAAGAGTTATGTACTCCTGTTGGATTGACCCCCTTATCATTATGAAATTCCTTTCATTGTTTTCGTTATAGCCTTTGTTTTAAAGTCTATTTCATTTCATGTAAGTATCGCTACCCCAGACTTTTAAAAATTTCCATTTGCATAAATTATCCTTTTTCTTCTCTTTACTTTGTGTGTCTTTCTGTCTGAAGTGGGTCTCTTGTAGACAGCATATATATATATATATATATATATATATATATATATATGTGTGTGTCTTGATTTGTAATCCATTCAGTCATTCTATGTCTTTTTATTGGAGCATTTAGTACAGTGGAATTTAAAGTAATTATTGATAGGTATATAGTTATTGTCATTTTATTAATTGTTTTCTGATTTTTTGATTGTTTGTTTTAGTGCTTTCTTAAATGTTGACTTTCTATAATGTTATGTTTGGATTTGTTTTTGTTTTTATATATTTTATAGGATTCTTTTTTTTGTTTTGTTACTATGGGCTTCATATATTTAAAGCAGACTATTTTATGTTTATGGCTACTTAAGTTTGAAAACATTTTAAGATACCTACAATGTTTACTCATCCCCTCCATGTTTTTTGTCATTAATTTTCACTTCTTTTGTATATGGATATTTTTGTATATTCCTTAATTTATTGGTATAATTATATATAATCTTTTTACTTTGCCTTTTAATCTTTGTACTAGCTTTATAGTTGTTGGATCCATGCTTTTACTATTTGCCTGTGTCAAAGAGAATTTTTTTTTTTATTTCCTAAATTTTCTTATTCACATGCTTTATTTATTTATTTTTTTAAAAGAAGTCCCTTTTGGCCAAAACCAGTTTGGCTCAATGGATAGAGCATCGGCCTGCGGACTGAAAGGTTTGATTCCGGTCCAAGAGCATGTACATTGGTTGTGGGCACATCCCCAGTAGGGGGTGTGCAAGAGGCAGATGATCAATGATTCTCTCTCATCATCAATGTTTCTAACTCTCTATCCTTCTTCCTTCCTCTCTGTAAAAAATCAATAAAATATTTTTTTAAAGAAGTCCCTTTAACATTTCTTGTAAAATACTGGTTTAGTGGTGATGAACTCTTTAGGCTTTTTCTTGCATGGGCAACGAGATTGGAATTTAATTTAGACTAATTTATCTCCCTTTTAAAACAATACACTAGGGGCCCAGTGCATGAAATCTGTGCACTGGGGGAGAGGGGATGTCCCTCAGCCCAGCCTGCACCCTCTCTAATCTGGGATATCCCTTTCACAATCTAGGACTGCTGGCTCCCAACCTCTTGCCTGCCTACCTGACTTTCCCCAACCGCTTCTGATATGCCTGATCACCCCTAACCACTCCCTGATCAGGCCTGATCAACGCCTAACTGCTCCCCTGCTAACCCAATTGCCCCCAACTGCCCTCCCCTGTGGGCCTAGTCACCCCCAACTTCCCTCCCCTGCTGGCCATCTTGTGGTGACCATCTTGTGACCACATGGGGGCAGCCATCTTGTACAAGAGTGTGACAGTCAATTTGCATATTACCTCTTTATTATATAAGATACCCTTTTCCTGAACTTTTTGAAAATAATTTTAATTAAAAAACACAAACTAAAACAAAATTAATCACAAATATGTGGACAAACTACCAATAATGTTCATCTTATAAAATCTATGGCATAATGCTTTCTCTTGTTCCTAACAACATTATAAAGTCTAAACACAAATAGGAGAATTTGGTATTTCTACCTTAAATAGCAATAATATGATATATGTAAGTACATATCAAAGGAAAAAGTATGATAGTTTTCTAGCTTCTTATTTGAGATGTGGAGGTAGAACACACAACTACAGGTAGATATTAAGGCTGTAGAACTAAAGAGATCTAGAATGGGTCAGAACAATTTAATTCTAGAAACTCTCTCAGGTATGAGGCAGGAGTCAGAGACTCTTTCTGTGCTATTCAGTGGAAGAACACACAAAGGAAATGAAATAAAGTCCTAGAATTAAATCAAACTAGAGCCTCAAGCTCCCAAGCTAAAGTTACCAAAGAGTGATGCAAGGCAATGGTTAAACCAGGTAGGCATGTAAGGACCAGAGGGACAGAGGAGAATAAATTATGAATCAAAAGCTCCTAAAGAAGACTCCGCAAATCAAGAAAACTACAGGTCAGTATATGCTGAGCAACATGATTCTGAAACATTGTAGGAATTTGAGCACAGGGGCCACTTTATTCTTCAAACAGGAGGAAGTCACTACTTTATTTCCTACTAAATAAAGGCCAAACTCAAGTTAGTAAATAGAAAAAAACCTTATAGGTAAATTATTCAAATTTATTTTTTATTTGGGGGTTGTTTCTTTGTCTCTTTATTTTGGCTTTCTGTTTTGAATTGTGACTATATATTAGATTGTCTACACCTCTCAATCTCTAGTGCAGGACAGTGTTCCAGGCTTATTTTGACTAGTTAGATCAGGCATATACTCAAAGCCTCAGGAGACTGCCTCTGCCTACTGATAGGATTCCTACTTTAATTATCTCCCTTTCCCCTAGGCAGGCATACTCAGGTATGGCGAGTTTTTTTCAACAGAGTGAGGCAGTTGCTTCTGTCTGGAGGCTAATTGTTATTTTTAAATCTCTTAAGTGGCCTCAGGGCAAGGTGTTTTCTAATAGGATGTACCAACTGTCTTCCCTCCAGAAATGGCAAATATGTAAGGTAACCAGATTTTAACATTGGTAAAGCAGGACACCATTGACTGAGGGGGGTGGGGGGTTCTTGGTGAAAAATTTAGTCTATATGGAGCAACAAAATTTTTCATAGAACGCAAAAATAGTATTGTAATATTTTTTTAAAATTTCAACGTAAGTACAATTTAAAAATATAATAAATTTTTTAAAAGTATGTATAGTCGTATCATTTTCAAGGCCAGCACTAGACTTTTGCCACCACTGTAAAATAGAAACACGAGTACTGTCTGCTAAATTCAAGAAAATTTATGTATTTATGAAATAAATAAATAAATTACTTACCTAAATTATCTGAATAGCTGATTTGTAATGACATCACTTGCTTAACTAGCTTACTAGCACGCAGTACAATGTATATCATCTAAGAGACATTTACAAAATGTTTAGTTGTTGCCAATCCCAAAAAATGCCATTGTTCATTAAATCCAAACAATGGTGGTCGAATTCTAACAACTGATCAACAATGTGAACTTTGATAAGCAATTCTCAATAATCAGTTCTCAACAATTATTTGTTATTATTAAAGTTTAACATTATAAAATTAACAAAAATAATATAAAACTCATATCCTGGCTAAATAGTCACATGGCTGCCAAAAACTATATATTCCCTTCCCATTCTCCCACCATTCCCTAGCTTGTTGTGCATTCTTTCCAAAAATTGGGACATTTTTTAAACCCCAGGGACGTGGGGTTTAAATTGTTAAAAATTGAGATTGTCCCGTCAAAAGCGGGGCATCTGGTCACCCTACAAATGTGTATGTGGGGTAAATGTCCTCTGCTACATGAGGGAATGACTCAACCCAGGAAATGTGGGGTATCTACTTCTAAGCTCTACCCCAAAGTCACCATTCCTGGCTTCTGCTCTCACAGCTCTAGTCCACTTCACCCTCCCTCTGCCAGAGCATAAGTTTAGTGGCTCCACAGGGAATTTTTTGTGTGTTGGCCCTTTAAGAGGGTGTCTGATTTTCAGCTGTTACTCCCTGCCAGATAGCACCCTGATGCTTTCCACAGACAGATGTCATGTGAGTACCCTCCTCAGTTTTGGAGGAGGCCCAGCTTGGGGTTAGATCTCAGAGTTCTCAGTGGCCAACCCCCAGAGCTGAGATATCGCTCTGAAACTTTAGTTGCTGTCTGTGGGCACCCAGCCAGCCCTTTCACGCCTCTGCCCCTCCTACCAGTCTCTATATGGTCTCAATTAATGGTCCTCAGGTATCAGCATTCTCTCCAGCGAGTTTTCCATTGATTATTCAGGAAGTTTTTCTGTATTTCAGTTGTAATACAATTTTGTTCCTGGTAGCATGCCTATGCGGCATCTACTTATTCTGCCATTTTTAATCCCTAAAAAAATCAATATTTAAACATTTTTTTCTGGTTTTCCTCTTAAGTCTTCCTCATTTTGGGCCTCAAATTTACTTTAGAATAAATTAATTCAAATATGTATATTTAAATATGAAAATAATAAATATTAAACTAAAGAACTTGTATGCATATATTCATAACCCATCGACATAGACAATAATAGTGTGGTGAAGGACTGGGGTAGAGGCAGGGGCAGGGCAGAAAGGATAAATGGGGAACAAAAGGGGACGGGAACATGTGTAATAGTTTTAACAATAAAGATTTGAGGGGAAAAATAGTAAATTGTTCAAAGTATATATAGTAAACAATGAAACACCTTTCATTTTTCATGCTTTCTTACATAGCATCCCACTTTGACCTTACAGTCAAAGAGCCATTGAATGTAGTTTACTAATGTAGAAAGAGAATAACAGAGTTTTGGTGACTTATTCAAAGCAACCCAGCTAGTATGATATAGACTTGAAATTAGAGTCCAAGGTTTCTAAATGCTATATTTGTCCCCTTCTTTTTCCAGGGGTCAGCAAACTGTTTCTGTGAAAGCCATTGTTATGGCTTAAACTGTCTTTTCCCCCAACCCCAATACATTCTGAGGACACCAAGTTAAAATGAAGCCATTAGGGTAGTCCCTAGATAAATTTCCTTATAAGGCAAGGAGATTTGGACACAGACGTGCACAGGAAAGACAAAGAAAAGACACAGGGAGATCATCATCTACAAGCCAAGGAGAGCAGACTGCAGCACACCCTGCTCTCACAGCCATCCAGAAGGAATCAATCCCATGACACCTCATCTCAGACTTCTAGCCTCCAGAAATGTTGAGAAAATAAATTTCTGTTTCTTAAGCCACCAAACTTGGGCTACTTTGTTGTGGTAGCCCTAGTAAACTAATAAGGCCATAAAATAAACATCTTTGGATTAGTGGACCCCCATGGTCTCTGTTGCAACTTCTCAACTCTGCTTTTGTGACACAAAAGCAACCATAAACAATATATAAATGCCTAAGGAGGGATGTGTTCCAATAAAACTTTTTTACTTCAGTTTATTCGACAATCAGCAGTTCTCATTAATATTAACTGTAGAATTTTGAAAGTGGTGACAGGTATCTGGGTAACGAACGTATAGAGTTGTTTGGTGAATCATCATCCTCAATCTTTATTCTAAACAACTGCACCCTGATAAGGTATGGGACAATCCTTATTCCTCTGGTCCAGATAGCTATGTTGAGCCTGGTGTCAATGTACACATCTGGAGTTCCATCACCTTCATGGCATATCTCTGGATCTTTTTGACTGCCCGAGGGGCACACTCCTTGAAACCCACTCCATAAATGTGCTTGTGAATGTTGCTGGTGTATTCTCTGGTCACCACACCATTGATGGCAGAATGGCCCTTCTTCTCCTCATGACCCTTCTTTGCAGGTGCCATTGTTTACCGGGCCTCAGAACTTTATTTACAAAGAGTTGATGTGGGCTGTAGTTTGCTACTGTTGTTCTATACTTTGTTGCTCTCATAAAAGGGTGCTAAACAGGTTGTAGATGGCCACATTTAAGCTTGGCCAGAAGTCTGAAACACTGGGGGGAGGTGGGGATAATTATCTTCAGATCTTTCTTAAACCTCCTTTCTGAACTACTTTCTATCAGGTTTGAGTGACTATTGAATTTTATAAGCAAAGTCTATTTATCCTCCCTTTGAATCTGAACTGGCTAGTGAATTGTTCTGCCTATGGGAATGCAATAGAAGGGACACTGTACCAGTGTCAGGCCTAAGCCTTAAGGGACCTGGAACTTCTTCTTTCATGCTCATGGAGCTCTGAGCCATATGTAAAAAGTTCCAGCTACCCTGATGGCAAGAGTATATGGAGTGATAGATTTCCTAAGAACCCCTGAACACTCCAGCTATCCAATCATCAGACATGAGTGTGACACCATCTTCTAGCACTCAGTTGAACTTCCACTGGTTATAATTTTTAGAGCAACCCCAGCGGACACGACATGGAAACAAGAGATTTCTACCCAGCCTGCACAAAGGCAGAAGTGTGAGCAAATAAATGATTGTGATTTTCAGGCACTCCATTTAGAATGGTTTTTATCTAGTGATGTCTGACATAGACAACATGCTGCTCTTCAAATGCCAAGTATTTCCACTTTTGGACCATGATAGACTTTCCTGGTCAGATAACATTCAGTTTTCCTAATGCCTTCTTGCCTACATCAACACTCAACTTCTCCGAGAAAATGTCAGACATTGTAATACGTGGCTGATATTGAAACCAGGGTTACTGTGGGTTAAAGACCTATAATGTAATGCCTTAAGTCTTTTACCTAAATGTCCTGTCAAATTACAATACTTTTTTATTGAAGATAATGTGGTAAAGAGAAATATTTTTATCCTAAAGCATAATATCAAATTATTCTTGCCAATAGCCTACTGTGAAGAACTACAATGATAAACCATGATCATGAAGTCATTTAGTCCATCTCAACCCAGTGAAAGTTTTTGTCTCTTTGACTTTCTTGCAGAGGGCTCCCTTCTATATCATTTTGCACAGACTTTCCACTTTTTAGAAATCTGAAACATGTGCTAATGCAAGTAACAGCATTCCTCATACTTCTTATGATACAGACATAGATTATGTGCTACTTATTAGGAAGAAAATGGGTGGTCTTTTTTCCCAGAAAGGAGAAAATATAGACTTGAATAATTTTCTGCAACTGACATTTTTGTACATTTTGAAGTCAGGAAGCTATGGTCAGAGTGGCCACTTGGATGAGATTAGCATTTACATATCTTAGCACTTACAGATGACCTGTTCTAACGTGCTAATGATGTCTATTTTGAAACCCTGTTGAGGTTCAACCTGCTACTAGCTGGAAGGAAGAAAAGCTGTCATCTTTCTCCCATCCTCTGCATAGTTCAGTATGATGTCAGAACGTAGATCTTGGTCCCTATTTTAGCTATATTAATAGCTGGGCCAGTTGTACGTTATGTTTTAACAACATGATCACTACATATACAAGTATTTGTAGGGGGAAGAGCAAGCAGCTTGAACAACTGCTTTACAGATTTGGGGAATAAATCCCCCTTTTAAATCTGAGAATCCCCTACTTCTGTTTCGGGGTTGATTTGTTGGTAAATCTCTAAAGAGTGTGGACAACATCTTAAAATGATCAACTGATCTTAGAAGGAGCATCTGTGTCAATCTGTTTCATAAAGTGGGAATAGATTGAGGCATGTCCCATCACAACATCCTGAAACACTTATTTTAAAAGAGAATAAAAAGGCATCTCTTTTGAGAGGTGGCTTTGCAATTCATCAGTTTTCTAACTTTGATTTCTAAATGTAAAATAACCCTACTGTATATGCTCATAAGCAACTGTAGAAATACTAGTGTAAAATATTCCCTGTGAATGGAGGGAAGACAGTTAATTAACACTCACTGTATAATTTTAATGGAACTTAAATATAGGAGTTCACAAGATAAACATATCTTAAAGAGCCTTTAATTCAACAATCTGAGAGGACAGAGACTATCAAGGTAGTACCCAGAGCAGTATACATGCCATTATTCTTTCTTCCTCTTCCTCGATTCATTTGGGAGTAGTGTTTAGCTGAATGACTTTTCTTTTTTACGTGCATAGCTTAAGTCACATTTATACAACTTTTATGTAATGTGCAAAAGTGATTTTTGATCTTTATTACTACTGTTTAAATGTTCTTTGGGGGTTGTTTTTAAAACATGCTTTGCAATTTGATATTGATGTCACTTCTTTGCCATTTTTTTTCCTCTCTGCCATTTTCTGATTGAAACTGTAGACATTCCTTAGATGAAAAGATATTCCAAATTCTAATATCTGATTAGATTCAAATAAGAGTTTTGGGAAGGTGTGTGCTGTCTTCTTTTATAGTTGAACAGGTTAGATAGATGTTAGTAATGTGGAAAACTGTAAATTAGTTTTTCTCCTGTTTGCACATTTAGTTGGTTTGAGAAATCTATGTAAAATAGCACATTGCATGGGATCATAGGAAGAGATTTTAGATTTAGTGAGACAGAAGCACATATGCTTTGTGTCAAGACTGACATGAGTTCATTTCTTAGGTCTGCTAAATGGGGCCCAAGATTCCTGAATCTGCTGAACTCCAGCGGAGAAAATCTGGTCCTAAGCCAATTATCTAGTTACATTCTGTAGGACTCAACATAGATCATCAGCTGCTTCCTATAAAAGTGAGTTAAACATTGCTGCTTTTTTCTCAAATTAAATGTTTTTTATTCTGTAAAACTTACTAGTTTGCCTACAACATTAGTATTAATTTGTATAAATAAAGTTTCTGATTAAATTGAAAGGTGTATTATTCCAGCACTTCAAATTTACCTTAGCAAATCTTGATGAATCATATTTTTAGTATTTTCCTGCCCCTGGTTAACAATTCTTAATACTTTGATTGTCTCATACTTGCATGTGGCCCCTGGTTGGAGGTACATTAATGCCTGGGCAGCATCCCATATTCTGGACTTTTTTGTTATTAATCCCCACCCAAGAATATTTTTCCATTGAATTTTAGAGAGAAACGGAAGGGAGGAGGAGAAAAAGAGAGAAAACAGGGATGTTAGAGAGACACATTGATTGGTTGCATCCCACATGTGAACCTGCAACCAAGATACATGCCCTTGATCAGAATTGAACCCGGAACCCTTCAATCTTTGGGCTAACTATTGCTCTATCCCCTCAAGCCAACAAGGGCCATATTCTGGACTTTTATTTCCTCCACCAAACACCAAACCCATCAAGACATGTGTTCTTTGTGAGAGTTTTTATTATTCCATGTCTACTTTTTGACAGGAGAATAATTATTTTAATGATCGATACCATCCCAGTAAGAAAACATGGAAATACAATGTTTTTCCTTTACTTTATACCAGTGCACTGTTATTAACATTATTTTGACTATTCCTGTCATCAGTCATCTTTGATGACCAGACAACATACCTCTCAGTCCTACTAAGAAATCCCCTCTGGGAGGTAAGTGTCCAGCTACTAAGGGGCTTTCTCTCCTTGCACAGGCAGTGATTTTTCAGAGTCTGCATGAGGCCTGTTGTGGACATTAGCTTTTAATGGGGGTAATAATGATAGTGAATTGTCCACTTGACAATAATATGCATCTTTTTAAAGGTTTTCCTTTTCAAATAGATAATGACTAGAAGGCAACAAGTTCAGCCAGGACAGAACTAAGGAAGTGTGTGATCTCAGAATGAAGGCATCTTCTCATTCACTAACAGTCACAGGTGGTCTGAGTTCATGCCTTCCGGGCCAGTGACCCAGACTGTACAGGCCACTTACACACTGTCATTTCATGACTTCTGTGTTTTCCATGATGGATTAAAACAACAAAGGAATCTGTAAAAAAATAAAGAAAGAAAGAAAAAGAAAAAAAAGAAAGAAAGAAAAAAGAGGAAGAAGAAAAAAGAGGAAGGGAGGAGTGAGCCGGGTAGGAGGCAAACTCAATGAGACATTACAGTGCTTTTCCTGTAGGCTCTGACCCCAGGGGTGAGCAGCATCCCGGTGGCCCCCCGTAGAGATAGGCTGGCTGGCGAATCCCTCTCTCTGCTTGAATGGCTCACAAAGAGCTCGTATGTGCCATGCTGCTCATCCGGGTCATCTGTTTCATATGCCCCCTGCGAGATGGAAAAAAATATGTGAAGTACACTAGAGGAGCTTGAAATGACTGATGATATTGTCATGTGGTAGCTCTGCATATTAAAAGTCATGTTTCTCTCTGCTGTGTCTCCTAATCATCCTGGAAAAGGATGTAAAGTCAAACCAGGTAGTTATTAGGTAAAAATCAGAAATCGGTAGAATACACATAAATTCTGATGTTCCCTCTCAGAGAGAGCAAACAAATGCGCAAAATTGGGGGCTTGGCTTACCACCCCAACTGTCCCTAAAAGGACTGATTTTGAAGCATTTGTAAAGTTGGAAAGTTGATGTCTAGTATTGTGGGTCTGTACCCTGTTTTTCAATATTACCATACTACTTAATGTACTATGTCTGTGTGTTTTTAAATTCCATGACAATTTATTATTCAAACATAGTGCAATATACAGATCATGTATTATAGAAATGTATACTTAAAACCTACATAATATTAGTCAATGTAACCACAATACAATTAATTAAAAAAAATAAAAAAATGAATAAATCATAGGGGCACAATTTAAGAAGAGACCAAGTTTATTGGATAGATATTATTCCTAATTTTGAGGAGTAAATGAGTATCAGAGATTTAGGGGAAATTGTTCAAAGTTATACAATTAATAATGGAAAAAACAGAGATTTGAACTCGTGTTCTCTGTCACTCTGTCCTAAGATTATTCTGTAGTTAAACATGACTGAGAATTTTAATTCCTACTTGGTACATGATTTTTCCCCCCTAATTAAATCTACCTTTACTTGTTCTTGAAAAAAATCAATTATTTTTATCTTGTTTATAAGAAAAATGAATTTTTAGGAAAAAAAAGTACAGCAACAAATTTACTTGAAAATAAGAAGTTGGTATGATGTCAAACTCTGAACAGGTCTGACTGTGCTCTAAGCACTGGGCATTTTCTGAGGATTGATGACCAGCTAAGAGGAGTTGATGGTCCTTGGCTAAAACTCGGGCCATTAACTCCAACCAGTCATTAATTGCCTGGAAATGTCCTGGGCTGAGGTCATTATTGCTATTATAAACTGAATTAATGCCTTGAGCCTTAGCCAATAAGATTATTTGAATTATTTTTATTCTCCATTCGATTTATAATTATAAAAATGTACCACAGGCAATCAGACCGGGTGATAAATTAATCACATGCAAAATTACATTTTAAATGAACTGTTTTTTATTCATGCAGTTACCCGAAGTGTTTAGAGAAGTTGATTTCTCAGTGTTGGCATTTATTGAAGTTGATTTGCTATGCTGGGCCTCTGATCCCTCAACCCTACTTCCTACCACTGGTTCAAATTCAAGTAAATAAGCCATTTGAATGGGATCTACAATTCACAATATGTAGATTCAACTTTTCTAAATTCTGTAATTTTTTTTTGGTGTGGGAAAATTGGATGAGTGAACATGGGGATAGGATAGCACAGTAGGCAGGTGTGATGAAACAAGTTATATAAAGCCTAAAGCATATACACAGTCACAATCATTCAACTTTGTATAGTACTTTGTCATTTTACAGTTCTTTTCACATTCATTATTTAATTGTGCTCTTTGAGTAACACCTACAGTTAAGCATGACAGACATTATTATTCTGTTGTACATGAGAAGAATGAGGTGTAAAGTTAAGTGACTTGCCTTGAGTGTCACTGTTACGGATTGTCAGTGCTATTTTCAATTCAACATTGCTTCTCTAGTGCTCATTACTTCCAAATGTCATTACATTATTCTGGGATGCTCTTTTAAATTTCCACACTGATAATAACTCAGTACTACTAATAATTACTAGAATAGTTCAAAATGCCATTTTCAAGGCTCTTGAGTTCTTTAGAGGGAGAGTGCTACACAGTTACCAAACAACACAGCATTTTGGTGATTTATAATAGGAAATCAATTTGCTGGTTATAGACTCTTAGGGTCTGCCTGATCATTTGTTTCTTTTTCAAGCCATACACATTTGTATTAATCTGTAACGTAATTGGATATATTTCATATCAACATTATGCTTCTATATTTTATGTGTAAAAACTCTCGTATTCAAAGAAATCTGCTATGATATAAGTTACTACAGTCTTAATGACATGTTATAGGAAGGGAAAATTCTGAAAAGGCATCTTCATGGACAAAAAGAGCATGGGTTTTTATTGCTTATGAATTGACTCAGAAGTTCTTAGGGTATGATATCAGAAGCAAAGTGAGCCTCTGGATTGATTGGTTTTTTAAGGTGGTGATCAGTACAAACTAGATGGTATTCTGAGATAAGAAGTATTATGCAAGATATATGGCATTGTGCAGTTCTGATTGTATATAACTAATAAAGGTGGTTGTTCTCAATCTTGCATATCTCATAGGGGTGATTATTTCTAATATTAGTCTCTCTTGAACCCCCCTCCTCTGACCAACCAATAGCCAGGCTAGAGAGGCAGGTAGAAAACTCTTTCATTCCATATCTACATTACCTTCAAAATGTCTAGATAGTACATTATTTCGGAAACAACAACAGTCTGGGTTGGGCCAGGGTCTGTCCTTTTTTCTCCTTTTATCAAATGAAAAATTGTTGGGTCATGTGATGTGACATGGCTATGCAGAAGCATTTAAGTCTCTGCAAAGTCTACGACGAGCAATTATAGAACTCACAAAGACTGAGGGCAGAATGATGATTAAAGTACAAAGCAAGGAAACTCATCCCAGAGTCTATTTGGATCTACTTTTAAGAGTCAGGTGGAATTTATCCAGCCAGTGTGGCTCATTGGTTGAGTATGGACCTATAAATCAGGAGAGGTCATATTTTGATTCCCAGTCAGGGCTCATGCCCAGGTTGCAGGCTCCATCCCCTAGGCAGGAGTGGAGTGGGTAAGGAGCATGCAGGAGTCAGCCTATCAATGATTTTCTCCATCATTGATGTTTCTATTTCTCTCTCCTTCTCCCTTTCTCTCTGAAATCAATAAAAGTGTATTTTCTTTTTTAAAAAGGAGTCAGGTGGACTTCTTTTTAGAGATGAATTGTTCTGTTTGCCCAGCACTGTGTACCCAGGTGTAACAGAAGTGTTAGTAATGACACAGACACTGCACTGAGAAGCTAATAGAAAATCTAAAGCTATCAATTTGATCATTACTACTTGGGCCAAAAAGTTCAGATTTATCTTATGAGCTTCGAGCTATGGAAGTATTGTTTATAATATTAGCTACGCTTTGACTTCTTACCTCTCTGTCCAATGGTATACATTTCTTACCACTTTTTCCCATTGTATAAACATCCCTGTAAGAACCGTAGATTGGATGGTGTACATGCAAAAGTAAATTGACATTTTCTCTGAGTGACTCTCCAGAGTAGCCTATGTGGCTTCATTTTCTAAGTTCCCCGGGCACACACTGCAAAGAGGCCTGTTTTACAAGGGGTTCCTTGCTTGTGATGAACAAGCAGAGGACTGGTTCCATATAATAAAATGGTCTGTGTCCTAGGGGCACAGACTATGTGCCATTGTAGGAGTCATTTAACATGACAGGTGTGCCAATTACCTGTTTGAGGAAGGGATAAGTCCCTGGAGTTCAGTAGTTCCTATAAAGCAGTTAAAGCGTCTCTGAGGAGAAAAAGTTAACTGTGCAGAGAAAAAAAAATAACCCCAAGATTTATTCTTAACTCTACTGCATTCCTGGTCTTAATGGGCATTGAAGTAATGCTCTTTGCAGAACCACTTTGATCTGCAGGGTAAGAATCCTTTTGTTTTCTCTCATGACTGGAGGTTGGGGTGAATAATGTGGGGGTCCAGTAGGTACAAGAAGTGGCCAATGGAAAGAAAATGACTCTCTTACTAGTATTGGTTGATGACTATAAGAAGTTTACCAGAGGATCAAGTAAATCTGGAAAGTGAGGTATAATCATTCTATTAATAGCCTTAGCATGTTGAACTCTTGTCTAAGGCATGTTCAGAGTAATTCAAGGGGTAGGGCAAAATGTATTACATCTGATTTTTATTGGTGTTTATTCGGTGGGCTTTAATCCTCCCTCTGGTGCTGGTCTCAAAGAATATTGTACATTTTTGGGTAAAGGATTGGTTAGGTCCGTCAGAATTTGATGGGTTCAGTCCTCCAAATCTTGCCAATATTGATAACATTTTTGGACCATGAGGAGTCTGATGCCTTTCAGAAGTCTTCATAGTGTGTCTGCTTTAAACATATGCTTCCCTTGGAGACTGTCTAAATGATCTATAATGTGGTGATACAGAGTAAAATCCTCTGGAATTTCAAGGAATAAGCCTTTTAAAAGGCATATAAATCTGTAGTTCCATTTACATTAAAAAAAATCTTTACTCAACAAAAAGATTCTCCAAAAAAATGAAACCTACTAAAGACATTTGTTAGTTTATTTTAAAGCAAGTATTAAAGGCTCTTTTCAAATATAGGAAAATAATTCCAAAAGGAAACAGATTCAGGAAAATGTAAAGCAACAACAACAAAAAAATGGATAAATGTAAGTGATTACTGAGTTAACAAAAACAATAACACTCCATATTGTACATCTTGACACTAGTGTACAACATCAAAAGTTTATCATCAAATATCTCATAAAGTTGATGAAATGTTTTGAATTTTATTTACTATCACAAGAAGATCCTGCATAATAAATTCCTTTCATAATAAATTTATAACTTTATAGAACAAACTAGAGGCACAGTGCACAAAATTTGTGCACTGGGTGTGGGGGGGTGCCCCTCAGCCCAGTCTGAACCCTCTCCAATCTGGGGTCCCTAAGGAGATGTCCAACTTCCAGCAGTCGGACATCCCTCTCACAATCCAGAATTGCTGGCTCCTAACCCCTCACCTGCCTGCCTGATTGCCCCTACCTTGCTCCCTATCAGCTTGATCGCCCCTATCTTGCCCTCCCCTGCAGGCCTGATCACCCCCAACTGCCCTGCCCTGCTGCCCTGATAGCCTCCAACTATCCTCCCCCATTGGCCTGATCATCCCAAACTGTCCATGCCTTTGCCTCCAGTCTGGTCTTCCTCTGGGGGCATCAATCCCTTATCCCGCTGCTGCCACCACTGCTGGCCTGAGTCTCAGCCCTTCCCAGCTGCCCGTGGCTGCCTGAGCCTCAGCCCTTGCAGCTGCTGCAGCTTTGTTTGAAGGCGGGCCATGACCCCAATCCTGTCAGGGGTCTCCTCTGGGTCACTGGCCAGTGTGGGCTAGAGTCACTGGTGGTTTGGAGGCTGGTCATGCCCCCGATTCTGGCGAGGGTCTCCTCTGGAGTGCTGGCCAGCCTGGGCTCCAGGCACCGCAAAGGGAGAGGTTGTCTGAACCCGCTTCCCACACACCTAGGCTAGGATACATCTCGAAGGAGGCAGCTTCAGTGCCAGGCCAGGTCCTCCAGCACCTGCCTTCTGGGCTGCAGTCCCACATTTCCCAGCGTCCCAGCCTCAGGTGCGCCCCTACATTTGCTCACACCACCTGTCACCTCCACACAGGCCCCAGCAGCCAAAATCTGGCCTCCTGGCAGCTGGGCCACCACACCCACCACCATTGGTAGCTCTCTGCTGCTTGCTTGCTGCCAAGCCCAGTCCGCTGGGGTGAGGCCATGAACCAAGACACTCCCACCTGGCTGTGCCCACTGCTGAGAGGCCCTCCCTCCTTCCGCAGCCCAGCTTGGGAAGCTGGCCTCATTGCCAGGGCTACAATGCCATGGTCAAACCCCAGCCACTATGGGCACCACCACATTTTTATCAGAGTGATGATTAATTTGCATATTACCCTTTTATTAGGTAAAATTGTGAAAACTAATCCATGAAGGATTAGGTATGAGTTTTGAAAATATAGTATCATTTGCTATAATTTTAGCAAAAATTATAACGAGTTTGTTCAAATTATATATATATATATATATATATATATATATATATATATATATAAAGAATTAGAGGCCTGGTGCATAAAATTAATGTGGGGAGGTGGGGGGGGGGAGGTGTCCCTCAGCCCAGCCTGCACAATCTCCAATCTGTGACCCCTCAAGGGATTCCCAACTGACTGGTGGGATTGGGCCTAAATGAGCAGTCAGATATCCCTCTCACAATACAATACAGGCCTGCTGGTTGCCAATCTCTTGCCTGCTGCCTGCCTGCCTACCTGCCTGCCTGTCTGATTGTCCATAACTATTTCTGCTTGCCAGCCTGATAGCCCCTGAACCACTCTCCTGCTAGCCTGAAAGATACATTACTGCTCCCCCTGCTGGCCTGATTGCCCCTAACTATCATCCCCTGCAGGCCTGTTCCCCCCACAACTTTCCTCCCTTGTAGGCCTGGTCACTCCTAACTTGATTTTAGGTAAGAGTTAAAAAAATCAAGTACCATCCCCTCTGGCCATCTTGTGGTGGCCATCTTGTAATGATGTGGGGGCAGCCATCTTGTGATCATGTGAGGGTGCCATGCGAGGGTGCCACAAAAGGGTGTGAGGACCACCTAGGCTTTTATTAGTATAGATACATACTTTATTTTTTCCATTCCCATTGACATATTTGTGATTCTGGTTATTCTAGCATGTGTTTTTTCTTTTCTCAATATTTTTTTTCAATTACAGTTTACATTAAATATTATTTTATATTGCTAAAACCGTTTTTGGCTCAGTGGATAGCGCATCAGCCTGTGGACTGAAAGGTCCGGGTTTGATTCTGGTCAAGGGCATGTACCGTGGTTGAGGGCACATCCCCCCCCCAAAAAAAAAATATATATATATATATATATAATTTTATATTAGTTTCAGGTGTACTGCATAATGGTTAGACAATCATATATTTTACAAAAACTATTACAAGTCCAGAAAAAACACCCGCTTATATGATTAGTTCATCTATGACCAAGAAATATCAGGTACTAGAAATATCAACTTGTACCATACATAGTTATTACAACATTATGGACTACATTTTCTATGCTGCATCCCCATGACTATTTTGAAATCTGTGTTTTTATACTAATAAAAAAGGAAAGTGGTTTAGACATGTATTATCTTTTGCAAGTAATATTGCTGTCAATCCAACCTAGGTTAGATAAATAATCAAGAAGCAAGTTCAATTGTTATATTAAAAGTTTTAAATATTTATGTGCTGTTCATTGTAAGTATGCGTATGAATGTTTAATATAGGAAATCATATTTAAACCAAAACTTTTATTATCATTGCAGAATGATTAGTTCTGCAGTACAGTTAGGTATCTAGTAGCATTTCTATATATTAGTTGCTTATATGCATAATTTTTTATACACCATAGTTTCAATGAGCAACTTTTGTAATTATTGTAATTTTTTCTTTTCATCTGTTATGATTGTTCTAATTATATTTATAAAATGTTTTATGTCCACATAAGCTAATGTTAAAAATGTAGGTTTGAATTTATATGTCTCTTTTGTCCATTTTATTTATTTTTTGTTAACTTTTACTGAGCTTCCCGAAAGTATTACTTTGTGAAAAATTGTTCAAAACAAAAATTGCTTTTTATCACAGATAGTTTGAAAATATTATCCTATAGAATAATTATAGAATTTCAAATTTAATACTGTATACCATTTATGCTCTTGTTATTCAATTTGTTTAATTACTCCCTTGCTATTAAGCAAAAAAATTATAATGTCTTCCAGTTTACAAATTTTGTTTCCAATAATGGCAATTTAATAAAAGCTTCAAAAGCTGAAGTGATCTGGGACTTCATTCACTGAATAGTTTGCTTTGGGATTTTAAAATGATTTTGAACAAAATGCTGCTGAAATTTTAGAGAACTCATTTGAAAATGTTCTTGCCACTTAATGACAATTAAGTTAAAGCATAGTTCTTCAGATCCTCAAATATACTAAAATTCAATTGACATTGGTCAGAAAAGAAAAATGAGCCCATTATGCCATGATAAAGTATTTATTTTATATTCAAGATGAGCCTCCAAACAAAACACATTTTTAGTTTAATTATTATTTGTATATATATAAATATTTATAAATTTGGATAGCTACAACTTCTATTTCAATAGACATAATATTAAAAATTAACCTAACTCATTATCTATTTTGAGGGCTTTAATGAGAGCAACATAAAATTGGTCTCATTTACCTAATTTCAAAGTTCTATTTCAGTTAATGGAACCAATATATTAACCACTACTGCTTTGTTTATATATGTATAAGAAAACTTGCAACTAATTAGAAGTTAAAGTAATATAAAACAAGTTATTTGATCTAATTGAAAAGTTATGCTTCACCAAGTACTTGGCAAGTACTCTTGCAAGTATGTGTTAAGTCATTGTCTTTAGATGGGCGTGCTAAATGGTACTAGCTTTTGAGTAGATGGTGTTAGTTCTTTATTTTTAATTATTGTTTAATTTTAATTGCCACACACCCAGTTGAGCAGTCTCATTACAAAGCTTGAGAAGTCAATAACCTCACAAACGTACATCACTTACTCAGGAGGCGGAGCAGACAAGACCATTTGGTACTGTGTGGGTCAGAAGTAAGATGCTGATGTCAACCAGCTTTTTTTTTAAGTTAAAGCATAGTTGGCATACAATATTATATTAGTTTCAGGAATAAAATATCATGAGTTGACATTCATATATCTTACAATATACTCACCTCACTAAGTCTAGTAACCATCTTCCACCATCCAAAATTACCACACTGTTATTGACTATATTTTCTTCATCTTCTTAACCCCTCCCTCTACACCTCTATCCTCTGGCAGCCATCCTCTTGGTCTGTTTCTATGTGCCTGTTATTTTGTTTGTTCACTTGTTGTTGTTTTTATGTTGTACAGATAAGTAAAACCATATGGTATTTGTCTTTCTCTACCTGATTTACCTCACTTTGCATAATGTACTCTAGATCCATCCATGCTGTTGCAAATGGCAAGATTTTGGTCTTATTGCTTCATATTTCATTGCATGTACATACCACATCTTCTTTATGCATTCATGTATTGATGGACACCTAGGTTGTTTCTATATCTTGGCTATTGTAAATACTGCTGCAATGAACATAGGGATGCATATATATTTTCAGATTAGTGTTTTCATTCTCTTAGAATTACCCAGAATGGAATTGCTAGGTTGTACGTTAGATCTTTTTTTCCCTGTTTTTTTAGGGATCTGTTTTCCATATTTGCTATACCAATTTGCAGTGCCACCAACAGTACACAAGGAATCCCTTGTATCCACATCCTTAGCAGCACATGCTATTTGTTGACTGTTTGATAATAGCTATTCTGACTGTGTGGGGTATTGTGGTTTTAATTTGTATTTCCCTTATGATTAGTAATATGAAGCATCAATAAATGTTGATTGGTCATCTGCATGTCTTCTTTGGATAAATCTCTTTTCATGTCTTCTGCCCATTTTTTATTAGATAATTTATTTTTTTGTTCTTGAGTTGTATTATTTCTTTAAATATATTGGATATCAACCTTTGTTGGCTCTGTCATTTGCTTTGATAATATATCCTCTCATTCAATAAGTTTTGGACACCTAGGTTGTCTTTGTTTTGTTGATGGTTTGCTTTGATATGCAGAAGTTTTTAGTTTGATGAAGTCCCCATTTGTATATTTTTGCTTTTATTTTCCTTGTTTGAGGAGACATAATCAAAGAAAACTTACTCAAACTGATATCAAATAGTTTACTACCTATGGTTTCTTCTAGGACTTTTATGATTTCAGGCCATACATTTAAATCTTTAATCCAATTTTAGTTTATTTTTGTATATGGTGTAAGAGAGTGGTCCAGTTTCAATTTTTAGTGTATATATTTCCAGTTTTCTCAATTCCACTTGCTAAAGGGACTGCCATTTATCCATTGTGCATTCTTGCTCCTTTGTCTTAAAGATTAACTGATTACTAGTATATAAGCGAGGGTTTATTCTGGGCTTTTAATTGTTCCAATGATCTGTGTGTCTGTTTTTGTGCCACTACCATACTGCTTTGATTATTATAGCTCTGTAATATACTTTGATATCAAGGAACATGATGACTCCAACTTTGTTCTTCCTGAAGATTGTTTTGAGATTTGTGGTCTTTTCTGATTTCATATAAATTTTAGGATTACTTTTTCTGTTCTGAAAAGAATGTCATTGGTATTTTGATAGGGACTACATTAAATCTAGATTGCTTTGGGTAGCATGGTCATTTTATTTATTTTTAAATTATAGTTTATTGATTTTGACAGAAAGAGGAAGGGAGAGGGAGAGAGAGAAACATTGATGTGAGAGCACAACATCAATGGGCTGCCTCCTACACACCCCTATCAGGGAACCAGCCTGCAACCAGGCATGGGCCCTGATTAAAAATCAAACTGGCAACCTTTTGGTGCATTGAAGGTCAACCAACCAAGTCACACTGGCCAGGGCAGTATGGGCATTTTAATAACATTAATGCTCTCAATCTATGAGATCAGTATGTCTTTCCATTTATTTATGTCCTCTGCAGTTTTTTTTCAATGTCTTATTGTTTTGTGATATAGGTTTTTCACCTTTTCAGCTACATTTATTCCTAAGTATTTTAATCTTTTTGACACAATTGTTAATGGGATTGTTTGTTAATCTCCTTCTAATAGATCATTATTAGTTTATAGAAATGCACTGGTTCTCTGTGCATTGATTTTGTATCCTGCTACTTAAGTGAATTCATTTACCTATTGTATTTATTTTTGGTGAATTCTTTAGGGGTTTCTAATATATGGCTTGTTATGTGCAAATAGTGATAACTTTACTTATTTCCAATATAGGTGCCTTTCTTTATTTTTTTCTTATATGATTGTTGTGGCTAGGACTTCCAATATTATATTGAAAAACAGCAGTGAGAGTGACCATCCTTGTCTTATTCCTGATCTTAGAAGAAAAGTTTTCTGCTTTTACCATTGAGTATGATGTTAGCTGTGGGCTTATCGTATATAGGCTTTATCATGTTGAGGTAAATTCCTTCTGTACCCACTTTGTGGACAGTTTTTATAATGGACGAGTGACCTGGTGCATGGATTCGTGCACATCGAAAGGAAATTGGGAGCTGCTACCCACATGCCTGGGGAGTTTCCATGTCCTCATGAACCTCTGGGAATTCACATGGGAAACTGTCCTCCCCACAGCTTTCTGGAAAAAAATATTTCCAAATGTCCCTTCTGCGGCCCTGCCGGCCAGGAGGTCCCCAATGGACATCTTGGGCTGTGCTGGATGCTTTCCATTACTCGGAGCTGGATAAGAGACCCTCAGAGAAAAACAATACAAAGTTGGGGATCTTGAAAGGCAGGGGTGTTCTCTCGCCCATGCCCCTACCCTTCAGATCCATCTCTCTTTTACCCAGATTGTCAGTCGCCACCTTGTGGCCACTTTTATATTGCTGCCTTCCTCTGTAGCTCTGGGGCAACCAGTAAGGGATGAGATTTGATCTCTATGCCCTAGATGGAGTTCCAGGAGCCTGGAGTGATATCAGGCTCATCCCAGTTACTCTTACTGTCTGCATTTCACCTGTTCCCTGTAGGCTTATGGGGTATGTGCCTGGGGCAACTTCTGGCTAAGCTGTGGGAGTCCTTGGGGCCGGACACCACCACTGCTGGGACCCACCCGTGGGAGCCGCAGGGGAACCGCGGGGGAACATGGGAGCCCACATGCCAGCCAGGCCCAGGAAGGGTGCTATGGGCTTGGCTGCTGACACGTGTGGGAAACCCACTTGTCAGCAGGTTTTTCACTTTTTCCAGGACTCTCTCTTGGAAATGGCAGCTGGGGGTGGTAGGAAGGAAGAAGGGAGAGGCCAATGGAGGTCCTGGGTAGGGTGCATTCTTAATATTTCAGTTCCACATCCGAAGGAACATGGCAATAGCTAAGGGGCAGAATGTGGCCCTGATGCCCAAGGAGGGGGTTTCCGGGGTCTGGGTAGGTATCAAGGTCATCCCTGTCGTGTGCGAATATTCCAGGCTGCATTTATTCACAGTAGATTGTACCTGCAGGGTAGGGGGTGGGGGGGGAATTTTTCCATGAAACTCCCCGCCCAAGTGTGGGACTGCCTGAACCGAACAGGTCAGGCCAGCACCTGCTGGTGCCCCTCCACT
Source organism: Vespertilio murinus (assembly GCA_963924515.1). Classification (NCBI taxonomy): domain Eukaryota; kingdom Metazoa; phylum Chordata; class Mammalia; order Chiroptera; family Vespertilionidae; genus Vespertilio; species Vespertilio murinus. Next base: position 56,414,450 of record OZ004707.1, on the reverse strand, counting down.
CACCAGAGCCGACCAGCACTCTGCAGGGATCCAGGATTGGGTATTTGGTCCCAGGTTACTGACTTTTCCAGGAAACGGGGCTGGGGCCGGGTGGTAGGTGGAAGTTGCAAAGGGTTTGCCCGCGGACACATGTGGGTGTGTGTCGGTCATTGGGCTGGACTTCACGGGCACTCGCTCTCGAGATGGGGGCCGGCCAGGCAGTGTGTGCATGAAGTGCCTCTGTGGGTTTTTCCCCAGCCTGCATCTGGAGATCCAGAGGGCAATAGGTAAGGGGTGTGGTCAAGGGAGAGTTCCAGGTGCCCCCCCACGCTGATCTGTGGTCATTGCGGCTACATCCCCGGGAGTGGGGACTGCAGTCCGTTTGCTGGAGATTGCGTGCACCCCAGCTGCACTCGCCAGCAGTGAGCCGGCTCCTGGTTGAGCGGCCCTCCCGCTTGTGGGAGTGCACTGGCTGCCAGGGGGCAGCTCCTGCACTGAGCACCGCTCCCTGGTGGTCAGTGCACGTCATAGGATCTGGTTGTTTTGGTCATTCTGGTCACTGGACTTTTATATAGTAGTATATAGAGGTGAATTTTGTCAGGTACTTTTTTTCTGTACTTTTTGAGATAAGTATATTATTTTTATCCTTGGTTTTGTTAATGTTATGAGTCGTATTAATTTTTTTGTGGGTATCAAACCACTTGGTCGTAATTTATATTCCTTTTAATGTACTGTTGAGTTTGTTTTGCTAGTATTTTGTTGTGAATTTTTGTATGGATTTTATTAGGGATATTGGCCTGTACTTCTCTCTGTGTGTGTTTTTGTTGTTGTTGTTGTTGTTGTTCTTTTTGTTTGTTTGTGGGGGGTTTTTAGTGTCTTTGTCTGGTTTTGGTATCAAGGTAATGCTGGCCTCATACTAGTGGAATAAGTTTGGAAGCATTCCTTCTCAATTATTCAGAATAGTTTGAGAAGGATAGATATTACTTCTTTAAATTTTTGGCAGAATTCACCTGCGTAGCCATCTTGTCCTGGTTTTTCCTTTGTTGGGAGTTTGTATTTTTATTTTTTATTACTGCTTCATGTTCATTGTTAGTAATTGGTCTCTTCCAATTCTAAGTTTCTTCCTGGTTTAACTTTTGGAAGGTAGTATTGTTTCAACTTTATCCATTATTTCTAGATTGTCCAATTGTTGTCATTCCTTGTTCATAATATTCTTTAATGGTATTTTGTATTTCTGTTTCTGATTTTATTTATTAGGACTCTTTTTTTTTCTTGATGAGTCTTGCTAGAGTCTTGTTAGTTTTGTTTTCTTTATCCTTTTAAAAACACAGCTCTCAGTTTCATTGATCTTTTCTATTTTTTATTCTCAATTTTGTTTATTTTCACTCTGATTCTTATTATTTCCTTCTTTCTACTTACTTTTGAGGTTTTTTTCTTCTTTTCTTTGCTTTTGTTTTGTTTTCCTTCTCTTTCTAATTCCTTTAGATGTAAAATTAGATAATTTATTTGGGTGTTTCCTTAGGGTAAGCTTGTACAGCTATAAACATTTCTCTTAAAACTGTTTTTGCAGCATCCTATAAATTTTGTTGTGTTTTCATTTTTATTTATATCAGAGTAGCTTTTAACTTACTGTTTTATTTTCTCTTTGACCCAGTGGTTGTTTAGTAACATGTCATTTAATCTCTATGAATTTGTGGTCTTTCCAGTTTTCTTTCTGTAGTTGATTTCTAATTTTAGGCAATTGTGGTCAGAAAAGATGCTTGATATAATTTCAGTCTTTTTAATTTGAGGCTTGTTTTGTGTCCTTATATATGCTCTGTTTTGGAAAATGTTCTGTGTGTACTTAAGAAAAATGTGCAATCTGCAGTTTGAGAATGAAATGTTCTAAAAATGTCTGTTAATACTGTCTGGTATAAGGTGGCATTTAAAGCCTTTTTTTCCCTATTAATTTTGCCTTGATGGATCTATCCTTCGAGACCAATGAGTATCAAAGTCCCAACTATTTTTAAATTACTGTTAATTTCTACCTTTATGCCCATTAATGTTTGCTTTATATACTTGGGTACTTCTATGTGGAATGCATAGATACTTAGAATTGTTAAATGTTCTTCTTGGATTGACCCCTTTATCATTCTGTGATGTCCTTCTTTGTCTCTTTCCACATTCTCTGTTTAAAGTCTATTTTGTCTGATAAGTGTTTTGCTACCCAATGTTTCTTTTTGTTTCTATGTGCATGGAATACCTTTTTTCCATCCCTTCACTTTTAGTCTGTGTATGTCTTTTGATCTAAAGTGGATCCCTTTTAGGCAGCATATAGATGTGTCTTGCTTTTTTATCCATTCTGCCACCATACATCTTTTTTTAAAAAATAAATCTTTATTGTTCATATTATTACAAATGTTCCTCATTCCCCCCCCATTGCTTCCCTACACCAAGTTTCCATTCAATTCTCTGTCCTTTCCCCATCCCCCATTGTCCTCATCCATAGGTGCAGTTTATGTTCAGTCTCTTCCCGCCCCGCCCCACTCCCCATTTCCCCGAGAATCATCAGTCCACTCCCCTTCCATACCTCTGATTCTATTATATTCACCAGTTAATATTGTTCATCATGATTTTTACTTCCCTTGGTTTTTTACTTCCTCTTCCTAAAGAACCCCTTTTAGCAATTCATATAATTCTGGCTTGGCAGTGATGAATTCCTTTAGCTTAAATTTATTTGTGAAGCTCTTTATCTGGCCTTGGATTCTGAGTGATAGCTTTGCTGGGTAGAGTATTTTTGGCTGTAGGTTCTTGTTATTCATCACCTTGAATATTTCTTGCCATTCCTGTCTGGCCTGCATGGTTTCTGTTGAGAAATCAGCTGACAGTCGTATGGGTGCCTCTTTATAGGTAACTACCTGCTTTTGTCTTGCTGCTTTTAATATTCTCTCTTTGTCTTTAGCTCTTGGAATTTTAATTATGATGTGTCTTGGTGTGGTCCTCTGTGGATTCCTTTTGTTTGGGGTTCTGTGTGCTTCCTGGACGTGTAAGTCTATTTCTTTCACCAAGTGGGGGAAGTTTTCTGTCACTATTTCTTTCAATATGTTTTCGGTATCTTGCTCTCTGTCATCTTCTGGGATGCCCATAATTCTGATGTTGGTTCGCTTGAAGTTGTCCCAGAGGTTTCTCACACCATCTTCAACTTTCTGGATTCTCTTGTCTTCTTGCTTCTGCGGAGGAGTGTCCTCTGGCTCTTTGTGTTCCAAATCTTGGACTTGATTCTTGCAATCTTACATTCTGTTTTTAGGACTCTGTATAATATTATTTATTTCAGAGATTGTATTCTTTATTTCTAGTTGACCCTTTATTATTTCTTGTTGATCCCTTATCATATCCTCATAGGTCTCATTTATTTTATCGGCCTTTTCTAAGAGATTGTTGAACAACCTTATAAGCGTGGCTTTGAACTCTATATCCAGTCGCTTTTTGTCCTCCATTTCTTTCGTTTGTGATCTGTTTCCTCGTTTCGGCATTTTCACTGCTTCCCTGAGTTGGTAGGTTGGGAGGATCAGCTGTGTCTATGCCAGGAGACAACCTTATTCCACTAGACTTGGAAACCTGCAAAAGCCTCTCTGAGTTCAGCTTGGATGGGGCAGAGTTTCAGGGTGGAGCCTACAGCCTTGGCTTCTGGTTAGCCCAGCCCTCTGAGGTTCCTGAGTCACAGTGTCCTTTGGTATTCACTGCAAGCACCTCTGAGAGAAAGGCACTCTAGAGTTTCGCCCGCTACCAGACAGTGTAGTCTCTCCCCCAACAAGCCCACAACTGGGGTTCAGAGCAGTTGGAAGTGGGGTTAAGAACAGTCCGGAGCTTATGTCTCCTTCCCACTAGGGCAATCTCGTGGCCCAATCAACAGTCTGTCCTCTGTGGAAGCAATGTGCGAGACTCAGGGGCTCTGCTTTTCGCTGCTCCCCTGAGCTTCTGTCTTACAGCCCAGATTCCCTCTGTATGAGGCTGGAGCCCAAGGGTCTTGCCCCGGACTGGGGTTCAGTGCAGTCAGAACTGGGGCTCAGGACATTCCTGAGCTTTTGAGTCCTTCCCGCTAGGGCAATCCAGCAGCTCAGTGAACAGTTCCTCCTCTGTGCGCAATGTGCGCAACTCCAGGGTTCTGCCCTACGCTGCTCCGATGAGCTTCCGCCTTACAGCCCAGATTCCCTCTGTATGAGCCTGGACCCCAGGGTCTCGCCCAGAACTGGGGTTCAGTGCAGTCGGAGTTGGGGTTCAGCACAGTCCGGAGCTTTTATCTCCTTCCCGCTAGGGAACGCCAGCCAGGCACTCAGCCACCCCTCCTCTCCAGCTCTGTCCTCTTCCCATGCGCACACTGTATCTCAGTACCTTAGGCTTTTACAGCTCCTCTGGTTTTCCTTCTGGTTTTCTCTTTCCTTCTAGTTGTAGAATTTCCAGTCAGTCAACATTCCTGTAGTTCTGGATAGTGTCCACTTTATATTTTAGTTGTATTTTTTTGAAATTGTTGAGTGCGGCTGCAGTTAGGCATTTACCTCTGCAGCCATCTTGTTGCTCCACCATACATCTTTTGATTGCAGTATTTAATCTTTTTACATTTAAGGTAATTATTGATAGGTTTTTTTTTTAGTGGCTTTTGTTGTTCTTCTATGTTCCTCTCTTCTCTTGATCCCCCTTTTTATTATTTTATATTTTTGACTTGCTGGTTTTCTTCAATGTTTGATTGGGGTTCCTTTCTCTTTATTTTTTGTGTATTTTTATAGGTGTTTGGCAATGGTTACCATGAGGTTCACGTATATCCACCTATATCTATAGCAACCTATTTTAAGCTGCTAAGATTTAATTTCAAATGCATTCTAAAAGCAACATTTTTATTCTCTCTTCACTCTTTGTTTTAGGCATCATGGTTTATATCTTTTTGTTTTGTGTATACCATGATTATTCATAATTAATTTTGCTACTTTTGTCTTTTAACCATCTCATTAGCATTTGAAATGATTGATTTACTCTGTTTATTATATAGTTCCCTTTAACAGTGAGGTTCTTTTCTTCTATCTTTTCTTATTTCTGGTTATGGCCTTTTCTGTATAAAATTAACATTTTTGCAAACCTGGTTCCTGGTGATGAACTCCACTTCTCAGTGATGGATAACCTCGCCAGATATAGTCTTCTGGGTTGTAGGTTCCTTTCTTCCGGCACTCAAAATATCTCCTGCCACTTCCTCTGGCCTATACAGCTGCTTCTGAGGAAAAAGCTGATTGCCTTATGGGCTTTTCCTTGTTTGTGACTTGTTTCCTTCTTGCTGCTTCAAGATTGTCACTTTACCCCTATTTTCATTAAAATATGCCTTGATGTGGGCCTCTTTGTGTTCATCTTGTTTGGAACTCTCTGTGTTTCTTGGACCTGGATATCTGATTCCTTCCCCAGATTAGAAACATTTTCAGTCATTATTTCTTCAAACATGCTTGCTGCCTCTTTCTTCTCCTTTTTGACTCCCTATCATGCAAATGTTAGAGCTCTTGATGTTATCCCAGAGATCTCCTATACCATCTTCAGTTTTTAAATTCTTTCTTATTTTGGGTGATTGGGTAATTTCCACTATTTCATCTTCCAGGTTTCTAATCTGTTCTTCTGTATTAACTAATCTTCTGGTTGATTCTTTCTAATGTATTCTTCATTACAGTTATTTTGTTTTTTATCTCTGATTATTTTTTATTTCACTTTCTCTTTGTAGACATGTTCTCTGAGTTCTTCTATTTTACTCCCAAGTTTGTTGATCCTTATGACCTTTTCTTTTAATTCTTTATAAGTCAAATGTCTCGTCTCCATTCATTACAGGTTTTTTCTGTGGGCACTTTTCTTGTTACGTCATTTGTCATTTGTGGCATGTTCTCCCTTCTCCCCAATCTGTTTGGCTTTCGGTGTTTGTTCCTGTGAGTTAATGTAGTATCTATCTCTCCCACTCTTGACAAAGGGGCCTCCATGTAGACTGTGTGCTGGACAGTTTTGGCAGCATGGGCACATGTGGTGTGTGGCGTGTTGCCTGGCCAGGAAGAGTGGGCTCCAGGCAGGGCAGCCTAGTGTGTGTGAGTCCCCCTTTTGATTCTGCAGAGCTGCCTGGTATGTATGGGGCTGACTAATGCATGCATGGTATACCCTTTGCTTGAACTGTCTGCTGCCCAAGTTGGGTCTGTGTGGGACTGCTCGGACTGTCTTTGTCTCAATGCCCTTCCAGCTCTGTACTTCCTCCAGGTGGAATAGTCCTGTTTACAGCAGTACACCACTATCTCCACACAGGCAACCCACATGCAGGTACCACAATGCTTTTATAGTTCCACACTTTCTCTGGATGGGGCAGCCTTCTGTGCACACCACCGTGCTTTGCTAGTTCTGTGCTCTCTTGGGGTGGGGCACCCTCACTTCTGTGTGCAACAGGACCCTACTCACGCTACATGGAGCAGTCCTGTATGTGGGTACCACAGTGCTTTGCCAGCTCTACGTTGTCCCATGAGCATGTGGCAGCACCCCACTATCTGCTCATTTTCTCTGGATGGGGCAGCCCTGCATATGGGTACTCTCGGCATTTTTCTAGCTCTGTGCTCTCTCCAGGCCAGTAGCCTCATATGCATGAGCAGCCTAGTGGGTGCACACAGCAGCACTCTGCCTTACCCCCCGGATCAATCTCTGGGTGCAAGGGATCATTGTACGTAGCTACAGTGCCCTCCTAGCTCTGCGAGGAGGTGGCGGGAGACATGCTACAGACAGAGGCCCTGTAGGTTGGCCAGATAACCTGGGTGGAGCTCCTGCCACTATCCTCATGCAGGGAAACATAAACAATGCTGTTCCCTGGTTCATCGGTCCCGGATAGTTCCTTCAGCGCCCAGAGAACTCTTGTGGTTTGCCAAGATTCTCTTTGCAATGTCTCCTTTGTTTCTTGTGCAGAAGCAGTTCAATTGGCTCTCAAATGTCTCTCAGGAGGAAGTGTTGTACACCTATGAGTGTACATGCCATGTGTTCTTGGGAGGGGTCAAGCTCCTCTTATGCTGCCATCTTGGACCCCACACCCCTACCCCAGTTTCAATCTTAATTAAGTAGTTTAGCATTCAAGCATCAGCAGCCCACTCCCAGGGAGATCTATTGTTTAAGGGTGACGTTCATCTAAAAATGAAGCAACGCCCTGCTGCCTTCACATTCATTCCATGAGAAATTATAGTTCTTCAAGAGAGGTAGGTAAGGGCAATGCCAATGCCCTTGTTTAGTCCTTAGAGCGCAGGAGACTGAAGCAGGAAGCGGCCAGATGGAGGAGGGGAATTTGATCCTGCTGCCCAAGTCAGTGTCAATTGCAAAACTCTAATCATCCAAGCAGGCAGGAAGTCACCTAGGCAATTCAGCTGGTGGGCGCCCATGTGAAAAGGAGAGATAATCATTAATGTCACTCCGGTGATAGGAAGGTCTTTACGAACAGAAATAGATTCCACCAGCACGTTGCATGGAGCCCATTGAAGTGCAGACAGTGATTTGTAAGATGTTATTGGGAGCAGCAGAGCAGGCTTAAATCAAGTTCAGCAGCATGTGATTAGCTGATAAAATAACTCTTTTGTTGTCCTTTGGACTCTATGAAGTAACCTGACTTTAAATTCTGAATTACAAGTCATTTCTGCATATTCAAGTGAAAAGCTTTTCCTAAGCAGCACTTACTCTGTGAAATGCTTTATATCAATGTTACTAATAAAGAGAGAAAAGGAATAGTCTGCCCACCAGCTTACCTGCCTGACACAATGCCATGGAAAATAAAAGTACTTTCCCCCTAAAAAGTCTCTTTGGAGGGTCAACTTCAGCTTCAAAGAAAGTGAAGAAGAAGAAGAAGAAGAAGAAGAAGAAGAAGAAGAAGAAGAAGAAGAAGAAGAAGAAGAAAATGTGGATACAAAATAATGTTTTCTAGGACTAAAGTTTGTTTTGGTGCTGATACATATTCTTCAATAACAATACTTTCAATTACTTTTTTTTTCCATTGAAGATAGAGTTGTGGCTAACTAGCCCAGTTCGCATTATCTAAAAAATCCTCAGAGTTCTAAGTAAGCTATATTTATGCAAATGGAAAATATACATTCATGAATAATATAAGCCATGTTTTACCTTGATACTCAGATGTCAGGAGGCAGAGGAATAAAATGTAAATTTTTTCATATATTAATAAAACTTCAATATTCAAATCTTGCTAAAAACTTCAACTGCTTCTCTTATACCTCCAACTCTGAACACACATGTATAATAATAATAAAAAAAAGCCAAGATCTCAGAAAATGAGATATTGAACAAGTAGTGGATGAAGGATCACACATTGTTCCTCAGTGTTATGTTAGGCTCAGCGCATGACAGACACACTGGTTTTGCGGTGTGGCACACAGGAGGGCAGGGTGTGGCCTGTGTGCTGGCTTATGCACTGCTGCTCCTGTTAAATGAGTCAGATGAGATGACAAAAATGTCTTGGTCACATGGATCGGTGGTACCAGCTTGGAATCACACAAGAATAGCTCTACATATGGCACCAGCATTACCGGAATTCTTTAGAATTTACAAAGCACTTTCTTTTTTTATTTAAACTACAAATCCTTACAATAGCCCATGACATAGGCAATGAGTGAACTGCAGGTACCTGAGGTTCAAAAGGTAAAGAGAGTCACCCCAAACCCTTGAGTTAGTAGGTAGGCCAGGATTCCAAACTTGATTATTTTGTCTCTACATTTAGTTTTATTTCCATTGTTATCATTCTGATTTTAAAAAAGAGAGGGGTGAGGAGGGTCAGCCCCTTCCTGCCCATTGCTAAATCTCTGAAAAGTAATTAAAATTTTAAAATTGTGTTAAAATTAAATGGACTGTCTTAAATGGAATTATCCATTTAAGGATAAAAATGGAAAGCTTCATTGCCACAGATGTGGTTGTTTAATTAGTTTTAAATGTCATTAACAACCTTTGAAACAGGTGGAGTGAGAAGTGTCTGCCACATGACAGGTAAAGAAACAGCCCAGATAGTGAGGCACTACACGAGTTTGCTGACCCTGAGGTCACTCTGCTCTTCTTCTTGCCAGTTCAGGACAATGATGGCAGCCTGTCCTTCCTTTTACCATAGAGCAAATCCCAGAGAGTGTGGGATGGATTGCTCTAGACATTAAATAATAGGACTGTGTTATGTAGATTATAACTCTGAAAGTGATATGTGCTGCTTAAGGATAAACCAACTAGAGGCCCAGTGCACAATATTCGTGCATGGGAGGGGGGGGTCCCCTCAGGTGATGTCCTCCTGATGGCTTAGGCCTGCTCCCTGCACCTAAGGCACAGTCTGGCCTCCTTCTACTGGAGGCAACCCAGCTGATCAGGGGCAAGCTCTGACCCATCACCCCACTGCTGCTGCCACTGCCAGCCACCACAGCCGCCAAGGTGTTTTCATCAACACAGATTCCAGTCTCTTCACCACAAAAAAAAATGACAACTTTCTTTAGGCATTTTCAAGATGTTTCTTTCATAGACTATGAAATTTCTTTCTTTCTTTCTATTTATCCTCACCTGAGGTTATTTTTCCATTGATTTTTAGAGAGCATGGAAGAGACAGGGAAAGACAGAAACATCAATGTGAGAGGAACACTTTGATTGGTTGCCTCCTACAAGAGCCCTGACCTGGGCCCCAGCCAGGGAGGAGCCTGCAACCTAGGTACATACCCTTCACCAGAATCAAACTCGGACCCTGCGGTCAGCAGGCGTAGGCTCTATCCACTGAGCCAAACCAGCTAGGGCAAGACATGACATGTTTTAGCCCCTTCAGCAGTGGACCTTTGTTTTTTCCTCTAGGAATGAGGTGGAAAAAACCTAGATCACTTTCTTGGATTCCTATTACCCAAGTAACCAAGAACATTGCGAGTGGCATATGGGGAATTTAGCCAACAAGCAGTGAGAAAATGTGTTTCCCTCTGCAGCTCATAGCAGAGGTGGGACTGCTGGCATGCAGCAGCTGGCAGACCTGCTTGCTGCTACAGTGGCTGCAAGGCCCTGTTCTCTGCGAGCCTGTGCCATCCATGGCTTGCCTCACTGGGCACATAGCCCCCTCCCACCCAGCTCTTTGCGAAATCTTCTTCTGAGCTATCGTGATGTTATGGCATCCCAGACAATTTACATATTATAGATAGATAGATAGATAGATAGATAGATAGATAGATGATAGATAGATAGATAGATAGATAGATAGATAGATAGATAGATAGATTAGAGGCCAGGTACATGGATCTGTGCACCTGTGGGATCCCTCAGCCTGACCTCTGCCCTCTCGCAATCCAGGACTCTTCAGGGAATGTCAAACTACCAATATCTGCCTGGGCTTGTTTTGGCCCAATTCCCGCAGGCCAGGCTGAGGGACCCCACCCACCAGTGCAAGATTCCTGCACCAGGCCTCTAGTATTTATATAAGATCCTTGGTTAATCTCTTTCTACCCTCCTCCCTTCCACTGCTCTCTGAAATTCATCATTCTGTTCCATGTTCCCATTACTGTGAGTTGAGCATCTGCCCCCTGGTGCTCAATGTACATCGTAGCTACCAGTCGAATGATTGAACTGTTACTTAGGTTTTTATATATATAGATTTTCATCTTGCCTCTCTAAAAACACTTCCCCTAATGCAAAAATCTCTTTAACTGCAGCCCAAGCATTCCATTCCATAATTAGAGGAGAAAATCTAAATCTAATACCTCTCTGGAGTTAATTTAGCCATCCAGTTTGAGTTCTTACCTCTTCTAGAGACTGATGGGTATTGGTGGGCTTCCAAAACCCCCACAGATTTGGGTGAAGATTAAATGAAATGGTATATAAAGTGCCTGATTTATATGCTATGATTAGGTGCTCCCTGAGTGTTTACAACCTTTTACCTCCATTCCACTCAAATCTCCATTGCTACTACTCCTATCTTGAAAATGTTCTCTAACACATGCCCAACTCCCTATATTACCTAAACTCTAACACACCTTGCAACTTCATTCATGCTGGTCCATCCACCTAAAATTCCCCTTTCTCTGTCCCTACTTGAAAAATCCAGGTCTTATATAGCTTTTCCTGTTATAAGGTCCCACTTCGTGGCCCTCAGTCTTCCTCTACTAACATCAGGAGAACAATACACTATATGCCATAAAGAAATTATGAGCTCAATAGATACTTGCTGGGTTAAATTTATGGGATGATATCAAGCCAGTTGTGTCACCTAAAGAGAAAACAAACACAAAAGAGGAAATGGTAGAGAGAAAAAACATTTGACCTACTTATACTACTGCCTTTGGCCATGTCCAGGGGTATTATTTGGACCTATTTTCATAAATTTCTCTAAAGTTGTTGTTTTCATAAGAGAGTAAAAATAGTGGTTGCAGCACAATAAGAAGCATGCTCCCTAATGATTATTTGCACATAAGTGGGTTGCCTTGGGATCCTTTATATTCTCTGGATTGCTCAAGAAATACATTTTCATTTTATTTTAATAAAAAAACATTTTTAGGAACACCAGCTTGTTTTGTTTTCTGTTGGGTATTTGTTTTAAAATATCAAACAGAAAAACCGAAGGGTGATTGGATAAGCTAATTTGGGATACATTAATTCTGCTGTTCTCTCTGTATGGTCTTAACTACTGGATATCAGGGGCAAAGAATTGAGAAAAATGGCCTGAATAATAACTTGACAGGGTCTGAGGAAATTTAGATTAGTGTGTAAGTACATGGACTTTGGAACCATCCATCTGGTTTGAAAGTTGGCAGAAAATTTACAAATTGTGTGACTTTGGACCTCTTTATGCCTGAATTTTCTCATTTGTAAAATAATAGTGGCTAATTTATGATCCCCTTGTGAAAATTAAAAGAATATAAAGCACTTAGAATAATTCCTGGAATATTACAAGTACTATATAATTATTTGCTGTTATTATCTGACAACTGGAATAAATAATTTAAATCAGAACTCTCCTGGCTTCCTGGCTGAGGTGGATCAGTTGGTTGGAGTGTTGTCTTATACACAAAAAGGTTGTGGTTGGATCCCCAGTCAGGGCACATACATAGATAGTGGTTAGATCCCTTGTTGAGACACGAATGGTAGGCAACCAATCAATGTTTCTCTCTCACTTCCTTTCTTTCCCTTCCTCTATAAAATCAGTAAACATAGCCTCAGGTGAGGAGTAAAAAAGAAAAGAAAAAAGAAAGTTCCTAGGTAATCTAGAACATATTATCACTATACTAGTTATTCATTGCTATGTCCCAAAATCTAGGGGCTTAATCCAACCATCACCATTTATTTTGTTCTTCTAAGTTCTGAGGTTGACTGGCTTGGCCAGATGGTTCTTGCTCAGGGTTCCTTGTATCGTTGCAGTCAGACAGTGGTTAAGGCTAGAGCAGGGGTGGGCAAACTTTTTGACTCAAGGAGCACAATGGGTTCTTAAACTGGACTGGAGGGCCAGAACAAAAGCAACCTGACCATGTTGGCACTCTCATCTTGGGCTGCTGGTGAAGGAGCAGAGGGAAGAACAAGAGAACCCTCCACTCTTTTGGCTCCGCGGGACAGATAGAACATCCAAATGAGCTGGATCCGGCCTGCAGGCCGTAGTTTGCCCACGGTTGGGCTAGAGCCATCTCTAGGGCTCCCTCGCTCACAGGTCAGACCGAAAATGCTGAGTCATCTAGAACTTCAGCTGGGGCTAAATGTCTACATGTGGCCTTTCCATGTGGTCAGTTCTTAGGAACAGGAGCCATTGGGAACTGATAAGTTATCCCAACAAGTGAAGTGGAGCTAAGACAGAGTTGATCACAACTTTGCTACCAACTACTTGTATGACCTTAGGTCAAATGTCTATAGGCCTACGCTTTCTTCCCTATCAAATATTGATAATATTTCCTACTATAATTACTTGCAGTGTAATTGGTAAAGTGAAACACAAGTAAAATTAAAACACACTGGAAATTTTAAAATCCCTAGATGAGGTCTAAGATGTTCTTTAAAAGTTTTAACTCAAGACACAAATGAAGTAAATATGGAAAATCTTGATTATCCAGATGATAAGTATATAGAGAGAGTTTATTGTGGTTTCCTGTACTTTTGTGTCTGTTAGACTTTTTGCATAATACAAAATATGAACTACTTCATAAAGATAGAGAGCAAATGCCACAGTTACAAGTGGAATATTTTTCCTGCAGTCCAGTGATTTGGGCTTTCATTTGTTATACTGTGGGGATGACATCACAGTTGTCCTCTTATTTATTTATTTTTAATATATTTTTATTGATTTCAGAGAGGATGGGCAAGGGAGAAATCAAAAAATTCATGGTGAAAAAGAATCATTGATTGAATGCCTCCTGCACACCCACTACTGGGGATCGAGCCCACAACCCGGGCATGTGTCCTTGACCAGAATCAAACCAGGGTCCTTGAGTCCACAGGCCAACCAACACTCTATCCACTGAGCCAAACTGGCTAGGACACAGCTGTCCTCTTTTAGTCTGTTTCTAAAATAACCCAAATATGAAAATTACTTTTAACACCACATGTGCCATCATTATAATGACAAGAATGGTGTTTGAATAATGAAATTCTGTGGGCGTGTTTAGAGATTTCAGATGATTAAAATATCAATGTGACACTCTGCAAACCTCTTAAAATGAAATCTGTAGGAACGAGGACAAAGCTCAAGGGCATTTCAATAGTGAAGGTCCAGGCGACTTCTTAGGCCCAGTTTCTTCTCTGTGTCCATTCCTTTTGGTGACTGTCACATCAATTTTTCTATTAGCAAGAATGGCTCTAATGAACATAACTTCTTTCATTACTGCTCCCAAATACTCACACATTCAGAACTTGTATTACAATGATTTTACTGCTGATCTTTATAGGATATATATATATATATATATAATGAAAAACAACCAGGAGAAATTATAAACTATTGGGAATCTTGCTATTTCACAGTCCACCTGTTGATGGCTAATATGAAGAAGATCCCTGTTGCATTTCTCCCCCAGCTTCCATGCTTGAGAATAAAACTCACCAAACATCTTCTTTCTTCTTTCTTCCCTTTTCCAAGCCAGAGATTCTGTATTTCCCAGGCACCTGGGAGGCCTGAAAGAACCTGATGCCCTTGGGCACAGTGTTTCTTTGCATGGCTTAAGATCTACACAGCTGGTTAGAGCAATTTCCCTGGACCTTTGCCCTTCAAAGCAAGGTCTACAAGGAATTTTTCAAAACATACAATCATTATAAAATCCTTCCAGCATAGCTGGATATTTAACACATCTTCTACCCAAACCCCTTGATTCTGTCCAATTTTATTTATTCAATTCATATGAACTTAAGGTGTATACATTTAAAGTTTAAATATTCAAGTGTCTAAAATGTATATTATTTTTAGTTTTAAACCAGTAAGTACTATCCAATATTGAGAATTCGGAACCTCATCAAGTATAAATACAAAACAAGCTTGTATGTGAATGATATTCAGCAAACACCCAGAGCAGATCTGAGGAGGATTACGCTGTAGGGTTTCCACAGCTGACTAATAAAACATCATTTCAAATAACTGGCTACAAACAGCGTGCCTGGTCCCTGGTCATTATAAAGTACTTGCTGCATTTCAGAAAACTGAAAGTGTAGGATTAATTCAGTGACAATTTCTGAAAGCTAACACTGTTAAAAACCAGGATGGGGTCACAACTCAGATTTTACACCCCACTCCCCCCTCAATTGTTCATCAACCCACTCACCCACTAAATCTTGGGAGTGAATAGGCCACTTGGAACTAGTTTAGCTGTATAAGTACTAGGTCGTAAAACCAAGTGTTCTACCCCTAGCACTTCTCCATTACTCCTAAATTAATTCCTAAGGGGAGAAAGACAAAGGCCTATAAGTGGGATGGAACTGGGGCATTATTTAAGTAACCGGAGAGAATACCAACTCCAATAATCCCTTGAAGGATTTAGCTGTAGTAAGCATTTATTGGAAAGCATCACGGGGCAAAATTCTATGTCTTCTGACTGATCAAGTCTAACTTTTTAGAATACATAGAGAAATTAATCTAACTCCTTTGATAAGAAGATTATGTACTTTGCTCAATTCTTCTTTTTCTATTTTGCTACTACCAAAATGAACATCTTTGCCTGCAATTTCAAGACATTGAGTACTGGGCATCTCAGGTTTAAAACTAACATCAGTAGCTTCACATTTTGATCTGATTACAAAACTCTTAAATCCTAAAATGGTATTTCTCCCAGGTGTTCCTCAAGTTTGTTTTGGGATATTTGGCAAGATCACGATGTCCCATTACGTAAGAGAGCTAGCCTGCACTGCCACCTGGCTGTTCCTGGACTAGTCCCTGTCAAAACTTCACTTTTCTTATAACTAGAAATGTCATTTCTATAGAACAAATATAATGTAGAATATGTGTTTATTATCCATAAAACTTTTATTGAGAAAGAGATTTGAGAAATAATTAACTGGTTCCTATTGAACACACAAACTGTTTCTCTTGAAATATATATATATATATATATATATATATATATATATATATATATTTGATATTTTTAAATATTTCCAACATATTTATTTTTCCATGAAATCTAATACATTTCACCTCCACAGGGGGAAAAAAACACATTCTGAATTTGACCTAAAACTAGGCTGGTGTTGGTCACTGGTTGAGCTTCGATCTATGAACCTGGAGATCGCAGTTCAATTCCTGGTCAGGGCACATGCCTGGGTTGTAGGCTTGCTCCCAGTGTGAGGGGTACAGGTGGCAACCAATCAATGATTCCCTCTCATCACTGATGTTTCTATCTTTCTCTCCCTCTCCCTTCCTCTATGAAATCAGTAAATATGTATCTATCCTAATCTATAATAATAAAAGCATAATATGCTAATTAGACTGAATAGCCAAATGACCTTCCAGTCATCCTTCTGGACAAAACCACAATGACAGGGGCTGAGACAGAGGCAGTTAGAGGTGATCAGGCAGGCAGGAAAGCAGTTAGGGGTGATCAGGCAGGCAGACAAGTGGTTAGGGGCTATGAGGCAGACAGGCAGAGTGTTTAGGGGTGATCAGACAGGCAGGCAGGTAGGCAGGTAAGCAGTTACGAGTCAGTGGTCCTGGATTGGAAGAGGGATGTCTGACTGCAGTTTAGGCCTTATCCCACCTAATCAGACTGGGATCGGGCCTAAACCCACAGTTGGATATCCCCCGAGGGATCCCACATTGTGGGAGGGTGCAGGCTGGGCTGAGGGGGACCCCCTCTCCCCAGCCCCACTGTGCACAAGTTTCATGCACTGGAACTCTACTTATATCTATCTAATAGTAGGATAATATGCAAATTAGTCAGAACACTGTCACGTAATGACTGATCAGCAGGCTGTGTCACCACCCCTGCTCAGGAAGCTGCGAGGCCTGGGATGGGTAGGATAGGATACAATAGGAGGGGATAAGAAAGGAGAAGGAAAGGAAGGCAGGCCTGCATGAAGATAGGCCAAGAGGAGAAACAGAAATATAGAAAGGGAACAAGAAAAAGACACAGGAATGGAAAAGGTAAGGAAACTCAGGGCTACATGTGGGAGGGGGTGTCGACCACAGGGGCATGGAGCAGGTGTGTCTCCTGAGGGGATGGCACAGGCAGTGCAGAGTGGGGAGGCCCACCCAGGTGCTAGAGGAGGGCAGTGGGCCATTGGCAGGGAGGCACCCATGGGTCCTGGGATGGAGGGGTGGATGGTCTGAGGCCTTCCAGGCAGAGGTGCTCCTGCTTCCTGATAGCAGTACCCAGGCCATGCGGGCCTCAGCCACCCTCCCTGGGCGGGCTGTTTCATGCTGGGATGGGAGGCACAACTTAGCTGTGGTGGAGTCTGTCACTAAGGAGGGTACCTCCTTTGTCCCTGAGGGCTGGATCCCAAAGACACTGGCCATGGTTAGGTTGGTGGCACATTATCTGTACTTTGTTGACTAGAAGTTGGGGTGTCCCGGGCAGGGAATGGGAGGAGGACCACAATGGGGAGACCTTAGAAGTGGGAAGTTGGGAAGTTCGGGGGGAGGGAGGTGTTGAAGGCCTGGCCAGGGCTGGGCCCTGGGCTGGGAGTTAACCCCCGCCCCCCAATGGAAGCTTTAATATCAAAGTGAGCTTAGACGGGGCTGGAAGCAGGTCCTAGAGAGGAAAGCAGAAGGTTTAGAAGAGAAACCAGTAACATAGTGGGGGGGGGGGGAGATTATAGGGAAAGAGGAAGGGAGACAGGGTTCAGGCTCACAAGAGAAAGGCTAATGGGAGGGGAGGTTGGGAGGAGTAAGAAGGAGACAAAGGGAATGAAGGAAGAGAAGAGAGGAAGAAGGGAGAGGGACTGCAAGAGGCTCAAAGGGAGGGAGGTAAAAAAAGCAGGAAAGCAAATGATGCTAAAATGCAGTGAGGCCAGGAAAAGTTAAATAAAAAGGAGAAACACAATGTGAGAGTGAGGGGAGTTTAAGAGGAGTTAATAAGAAAATTAAGTACAGGGTGATTTGTTTTTAAATGTAGTTGGACATCCCCTTAGGGCTCCCAGACCATGAAAGGGCACAGACTTGGCTGAAGGCCCCACCCCTCAAATGCACAAATTTTGTGTACTGGGCTTCTAGTATTTATATTTAAAAAAGGAAACAAGAAAAGAAGATGGCTGTTTCAGGCTTTTTTATTTCTTTAAGTTTACAGGAAGGGATAAGGAAGACATAATGGTATAGAAGGCATTCCTCAGGCAAGTTCTGCATTAATACTCAACTTTTAGTTGAGAATATCTAAAAGCCCATAGCCAGTAACAGACACTCATGATGAAATTAAAGTATATTTTATTGCCCTTTAGCCAATAAAATGTATTAAGCATCTAACATGTATCAGACAATCTATACTAGGCTTTGTCACTTAAAATGGATCCTTTAAACCATCACAACACAGTGTGAATGGTATTATTAGCTTCAGCTTGCAGGAAGTACAGAGAGATTCTTCAGTTAAGTAAGAGACTTGTCCCAAATCACACAGTAATGGTCCAAGCTTTCAACTCAAGTGTCCTATTATGAAAGCCAGTGTTGATTTCTCTCTCTCTCAAAATTGATTGACCATGAAAGATTCCAGTAGCTCTAGGATTAACACAAGAAGGACTGAATTAAGAAAAAGTAGGACAAAATATGTGCAATAAATGTATCTAATAAAAGGCTCAAATTACAAATATATAAAGAGTTCCTAAAGAAAATCAATATTATGAAGAATAAACAATCCAATCAAAGAATGAATGAAAGGTAATGTCCGAGTAACTAATAAGCATCTGTAGAAGCATTCATTCATTAGTCATCATTAAAATGGAAGTTAAAACTACAATGAAATACCATCCTATATGCCAGAATAGCCAAGATGGGAAAGGCTACATGTGGGTGAAGATACAGAGCAGTGTTCAGCATTGCTGATGGGAGTTCCAAATTGTGCAATCCTGGTGGGAAATGATTTCGTAGTAACTACTAAAAATAAACATGTAGTTTTTTATTTATTGCTTAAGGTATTACATACGTGTCCTTATCATCTCGTTGTCCCCCCACCTCCCTCACTCATGCCCTCACCTCCCTTATGTCTGTGTGCATGCATACAAGTCCTTTGGTTGGTCTCTCCTCCTTCCCCCCACCCGCCCCTACCTTCCCTCTGAGGTTTGATGGACTGATTGATGCTTCTCTGTCTCTGGATCTGTTTTCGTTCACCAGATTATGTTGTTCATTATTTTCCACAAATGAGTGAGATCATGTGATATTTATCTTTCTCTGACTGGCTTATTTCACTTAGAATAATGCGTTCCAGTTCCATCCATGCTGTTGCAAATGCCAAGAACTCCTTCTTTCTTACAGCAGTGTAGCATTCCATTGTGTATATGTACTACAATTTTTAACCCACTTATCTGCCGATGGGCACTTAGGCTATTTCCAAATCTTAGCTATGGTGAATTGTATAAACATGTATGTTTATGACCCATATATTGTACCTCTAGGCATGGAACCAAGAGAAATGCGTACATATGTGTACCAAAATATATTTTCAAGTACATTGAAAAACATATTATTTGTAATAGCCAAAAATTGAAAATTGTCTAAATGTCCAGAAAGTTTGGTCCATAGTAATAAGGAGTGAGATTTACTGATAATTATCTATGCATGTATTAACTAGAGAACTAGAGCATTTTAGTTGATTTACTCTGAATAACAATCTGTACCCAATTTATTCTCAGATGATATAAAATTCACTTCTCTAAAATGGAGGTTTATTCTACTGGTAAGTTTTAGTATATATATATATATATATATATATATATATATATATATATATATTGCATATATGTGTATATATCTGAACATATGTATACACACAACTCTTTCATTACAATAAAAATATTTTTTTTTACTTTGGGGCAACATAATTCACAAAGTAACATTTTATATAACAAGGTATTTTTAAAAATAATCATAGTATTTTTAAACCAAGGACGCTACTGACTTAATAGCTTTAAAATAAAGGAGCAGTTGTTTCAGATGGGAATTTTTATAGTTAACATATAGTCTCAAAAATTAGTTTTAGAAATCCATTCCCTTGTCAGTTCCTAAGTGATGGAAAAAGATGTTTTCTGTAATTTTTTTAAAAAAGAAAAAGAAAAAAAAGAAGAGAACAGATTGATTATTTACTTTGTACTCTTGATATAGTCCATAGAACTGGCATTCATTATACCATAATAATGTGACCTAAACCAAAATACTTGCTATTTAATGGGAAGAGCTTTTTTTCATAATTACATACATGGGCTAGTTTACTGAAATCCTCATTACCTCGTAGTTAGTTAATTTGAGCTTGTTTAGAGTGTCAGGAAAGGTGGTTCACAGTCCTGAATACTAAACAAATCCCAGATCACATTACCTTCCTATCCCAGTGAGCATCAAACATAAATATTTTAATATTACTTTCAAGGAACCAAAAGTCTGGATAAATTATAATTGCTAATTGATATTTGCAATTTGAGTTGTGGTGAAGTGTAGCAGAAAGGTACTAACCTAATAGTTAGAAGCCTACTTTCTAATACTGGCTATCACCAACACTCATTTCTCTCTCTAACCTGTCTCTCTTTATCTGTAAATTAAGGACCTGGAAGGAACCAGATCTCCTAAAGCAATATAATTCCATTTTGTCAGTTAGTCAGGATTAGTTAGATGGGGATGAAGTCATGACTTCCCTTGCGTCTTTCAGTGGGTGGGTTTAGAAACTCTGACACATCTACCCACCTAACTCAGTGGATTAGCCTTTTGTGCCTTCAAACACAGTGATGCTGTGACCTATAGTGGCTGACCTGCTGACCTCTACCCACCAGGTGGATTTACCCTTAATTTTCTTTCTTCCCAAGCTTATTTATTCAAGTTCTATATATAACTGAAGTATGTAATTTAATTAATTAGATAATATGAGTGTACAAAGAAAATATTGTTTCTGTAATGCACATGACTAAGTAGAATGATCTGAGGAGAATTGGTGAGTCTCAACAAAAATTGCTTTGGAATTAGGTGTGGTAATACAACTACAAGACAGTCTTTAAAATCTGAAAACATTGTGCACTCAGCCTTGCATCTGTCTTTAAATGTACACTACACTTAAAGACACTGAGACTTGAACTTGAAGATGATGAGTTAGGTTAGGGTTAATGCATAAAAATAATAGACCTCTGCTAAGCAGAACTATAATAAAATAAAAGGGCATTTTTCCAACATCAAAAAATGAGGGTATAATGGTATTATGTGTGTTAAGTTAAAATAAAGGATTAAGGTGTTACATTTGTCAGGTTCTCTGGAGATAGACTCTGAAACAGGATTTGATGCAAGAAGTTTTTTTCAAAGTGCTCGAGGGAGCAACATTTGTACAGCAGTTAGGGAAGAATAAGACCATGCAGACCAAGAGGTTGAAATGCACGCAATGTAGTTTCAACAGGAGTCTCAGAGAGTTGGGCAGGCAGGAGGCAGGGCAGCACACTTCCATGGATGAGCCTTCCTCTAGTACAGTGGTTCTCAATCTTTTAATGCCATAACCTTTCAGTACAGTTCCTCATGTTGTGGTGACCCCCAACCATAAAATTATTTTCGTTGCTACTTCATAACTGTCATTTTGCTACCGTTAATGAATCGTAATGTAAATATCTGTGTTTGCCAATGGTCTTAGGAAAGGAGAACCTCTAGCAGGGTCTCCTAAGACCATCCGAAAACACAGATATTTACATTACGATTCATTAACGGTAGCAAAATGACAGTTATGAAGTAGCAACGAAAATAATTTTATGGTTGGGGGTCACCACAACATGAGGAACTGTATTAAAGGGTCCAGGCATTAAAAAGGTTGAGAACCATTGCTCTAGTAGGATGTTTTCCCTACTTCCTTCATGATAGAAAATCATCCATAGTGCCTTTCAAAACAAAGGCTTTCTCAGTCTGTCACTGAGAGTGTCCACTTCAGTGAGCTGAGGATGGTACCTATATATTTTTAACAAGTACCCCCAGTGACTTATCACCAGAGCAGTTTGGAGAAACCTTGTTCTACTATCTTATCCATAGATTTCAACCTGCCCCCACAATCATCTACATTTCAATAAAATAGCACCCCTATTTGTCCAGATAGAGAAGCCAAAATCTTAGTTCTTAAATCTGCATTTTCTCTTAACCCCTATATACAACTTATTACACATATGAATTTGATGCTGTTATAAAAGTATATCTTAAATGAAATCTACTTCTCTCCATCTTTTCTGCTAATACCACTATCATCCTCCAGCCAAAATGTCTACAACCATTTAAAATGTTTCTGCCTCTGCTCTTCCCATTGCCACTATCTTCTATACTCATTGACTAGTTGTTTTCTTAAAATTAAGTCAGAATTTGGCAGGATTATGTCATACTTCTGATTAGGTCTGTTAAGGGATTATATTTGGGATAATATCCAAACTTATTTCTCATGGCTCATAGATGCATTATGTTTTGGCTTTAACTACTTCACCAGCTTCATCCAAGCCCTTTCTCTTACCCACTCATTATCCCATCCACACTGGTTTGCAAACACAACAGACACTTGCCTGCTTCATGGCTTTGTACAGACTCTCTTTCCACATCCACTCTTCTTCAGATGACTAAGTCCTGCAATCTTTCAGTCCTCAACTTAAATTCAACTTCCTTGAAGAACACTTCCTTCACCACCCTATAAAAAGTAGATATCCCACCCATCCTTTTTTTGTTGTTGTTGTTAATGGGATATCTTTTCCCATTAATTTTTAGAGAGAGTGGGAGGGATGGGGTGGGACAGAGAGAAGAGAGAAGGAGAGAACATCAGTGTAAGAGAGACACATCACATTGATTGGTTGCCTCTCAGAGGCACCACAACTGGGGCCAGATACGTGCTCTTTACTGGAAATCAAAATTGTGACCCTTCAGTGTGCAAGTTGATACTCTAACCACTAAGCTATGCTGGCCAGGACACCCCCCCCCCCAAAAAAAAGTAGTTATCCCCTTCTTATCTCAATATTGGGTCATTGCTCTTATCTTTTATATCATTTATCACAAGTTACAAATATTTCATTAGTTGATTTAGTCTTGCTTGCATTCATTTATTTGTGTTTTAGCTTTTCAATTGAAATGGCAGCTTCATGAATGTAAAGTATAGAACACAATATAGAGCACTCTGTAAATATCTGCTGAATTAAGAAATAAAGGAACAAAAGCTAGAAGTATTGGACCTTCACACTGCCCTTAATGTACAAAATGGAATTCCTTGTCAAAGTTCCCTTAGAAAAAATAAACCTTTGGAATTTTCTCACAGACATGGAGGAGGAGGGAGTACAAATATACCAAATCTCCAAAGTAAATTTAGAGAAATCAGAATAAGGGGGGTGGGGGAGGGTCAGAGAGAATATGACTCTAGGTACCCTTCTAGAAGAACAAAACTCTGGTTCCTTATACCAACTTGCAAGATACCCATATTATACTCTTATGTTCTACTTACCACCATGTATGAAGAGTCTACTTCATGGAATCAGAACTATAGGCCTATTTGGTAACAGCTGAGTTAAACAGCAAATTAACATGTAGACAGCTTGGGCAATATCAGAAAATTAACAGACTTTTTCTAAAATTGCTATCCCCCTTCATTATTCTTGGGAGAAATACCATAAAAGGAAAGCTTTTTTGTTTGTGTCAGTGTTATCCAGAGGAACAAAATCAATTAGGGGTGTGCGTGTGCGTGTGCGTGTGCCTGTGCCTGTGCGTGTGCGTGTGTGTGTGTGTGTGTGTGTGTGTGTGTATGCATTTATTATAGGAATTGGATTCATGCATGCAATTTTATTTATTTATTTTTAATATATTTTATTGACTTTTTTTACAGAGAGGAAGAGAGGGATAGAGAGTTAGAAACATCGATGAGAGAGAATCATCGATCAGCCGCCTCTTGCATACCCCCTACTGGGGATGTGCCCGCAACCAAACTACATGCCCTTGACCGGAATCGAACCCAGGACCTCTCAGTCTGCAGGCTGATGCTCTATCCACTGAGCCAAACCGGTTTTGGCTCATGCATGCTATTTTAGAGACTGAGAAGTCCCAAGACCTACCCTATTTAATCTGGAGAACCAGAAGAGCTGGTTGTTTAATTCAGTCCAACTCTGAAGGACTGAGGTTGTGGGACGATGGAGGGGTAGACAGTCAGTGGTATAATTCCCAGTCTGAGTCTAAAGGCCTGAGAACCAGGAATACCAATGTCTGAAGGGAGCAGAAGATGGATGTCTTAGTTTAAGCAGAGTGAGTAAATGTGCCCTTACTGTTCCATTCAGTCCCTCAACAGATTGAATGATACCCACAGCATTGTTCAGGCTGATCTTCTTTTCTTAGTCCTCTGTCTCAAAGAAAGAAACTCACAGACAAACACAGAAATAATGTTTTACTAGCTATTTGGGCATCACATATCCCAATTATGCTGATACATAAAATTAACCTTCACAATGTTCATATCCATATATCGGTAATTTCATAGTTGGTTGCTTCATCAGGCACTTTGAAAAATCATCTCTTGGTACATTCTTATAATTGAAAATCACTTTCAGGAGTTTGGGAATATGATCTCTGTGCATACATAATACCGCATTTGCCGGCGTATAAGACGATTTTTTGGCCCTGAAAAATATGCCTCCAAGTGGGGGGTAGTCTTATACGGCGAGTATATAACAAACTCTGTATTTTGAGTGGAAATGTTAGGGGGTCGTCTTATACGCCCAGTTGTCTTATACGCCGGCAAATACGGTATTTTTCAGGGCCAAAAAATCGTCTTATACGCTGGCAAATACATTAGTTGGCCTTGTCAGGTCCATAGGGTTGTGTTTTGTTTTGTTTTTGGCTACCATTTAAATTCACATTTTAGCTCTGACCAGTTTGGCTCAGGGGATAGAGCGTAGGCCTACGGACTCAAGGGTCACAGGTTCAATTCCAGTCAAGGGCATGTACCTTGGTTGTGGGCACATTCACAGTAGGGGGTGTGTAGAAGGCAGCTGATTTATGTTTCTCTCTCATTGATGGTTCTAACTCTTTATTCCTCTTCCTTCCTCTCTGTAAAAAAAAATCAATAAAATATATATTTTTAAAAATATAAAATAAATTCACTTTTTATTCAGTTTTTGTGGCTTTGTTTCCTTTATGCTTCTTAAAATTAAATTGTTTAGTACCACTTTATATCCAACTTGACAGCTCAAGTGAATTACTTTTAAGGAGTTCCTGAACGTTTCGAAATGCTGGGACTGTACAAGGAACACTCTTATTTCACACATTTAAAGGGTCAAATTCAACATGATGAATTACATCCTTTCAGTGTCAAGAGAAAATTGGAAAAATCTCTTCACTTCCATTTCTTAATCATGCTTCCTTTTTCTCCTTCTCTGTTAATGAAGAATTTTGAAATGTTCCTATCATCACAATTGCTGGTTAATGGCTTTTGTACTTCTAGATTCCTTCTTTGACACAAATAAATGCAGTGGCTCTTTATAATGTTTGTTTCTTTGTAATTTATTGCGAAATGTTAAATCCTTTCTAACTTGACACCTCTGAGATATAGATTATTGCCCCAGCTATATTTACTTTCTAACAGGAGATGAAGGATAAGTTACTGCTCAGCACTATCCAATGAAATGCCTTCATCTACTGAAATTTCATTCACTGTAACTGTCCCTGGTGTTGGGCTTTCAATGACTAAAAAGTAGCCTTTAAGTGACACTGGATACAATCTACTATTGACATTCCAATGGGGCTCATTCTCACAGCTTTTACAATTTCCAAGTATTGGTGATTTAATTCATTTCATAGAATGCACACTTGAGAAAAATAGAGGCATAGATGGTGGTCGATTAATTAGGCTTACTCGCTTAACTAGGTTTCCCCCCATACTTGACCTCTAAGACCTGC
Organism: Vespertilio murinus; assembly: GCA_963924515.1. Classification (NCBI taxonomy): domain Eukaryota; kingdom Metazoa; phylum Chordata; class Mammalia; order Chiroptera; family Vespertilionidae; genus Vespertilio; species Vespertilio murinus. Next base: position 56,388,961 of record OZ004707.1, on the reverse strand, counting down.
AAATCACAGAGAGTAGGACATGGTCACTCTTACTTTATACATGATAGAGTAAATATTTAAAATATATGGTGAATTTTTTATAACAGCTATCAAAATTCTTTTTATTTTTGCTTTCATTTTACAATGACAATTTCAAAGAAGTCCAAGTGAATTCTAAAAATTATTTTACTACAATAATGCTTATTTAGTAAAACAGAAAAAAAATTAATAATATCAGAGGAATTTGGGCCAAATAAATTATAATACATCCATGGAAGAGAATATTATTTATGCAGTCATTTAAAAAATGCTGTAGAATAGTGGCTCAGTTGGTTGGGGGTCCTCCTGTGTATCCAAAGGTCACCAGTTCAATTCCAGGTCAAGGCAAATGTCAAAGGGGCCTACAGGAGGCAGCTGATCCATGTTTCTCTCACATGGATGTTTACTTCTCTCTCTCCTTCTTCCTTTCTCTTTCTCTAAAATCAATAAAGACATATTTTAAAATGATGAAAATAATATGTAATAGAATGAAAAAAATCTTAACAATACATTCAACAAATTATTTCTGAGCTCTTAATTTATCCCAAACACTATGCTGGGAGTTGGAACCTCAATAGTGAGAAAGGCAAATACAGTAGGAAAAAAATACAATATAAAAACAAAAAATGGGCATATGTTTGGCAAAATCCAATGCTTTTTTTTAAAAAAATTATATATGCATATACATAAAAACACTGGAGAACATATTGCTTATTCCCTAATGATAGAGCTGCAAAAACTTTTTCTTCATTTTGCTGCATCTGCTAAAATAGTGATGCTTTATTTTTACTAAAAGGAAACCATTTTATCAAACAAAATTTAGCAAACATATGTTATAAGTCTGCATGTCTTCACCACCAGTATCATTTGAGAATATTAAACCTGTAAATGTTAAATAAGTAGATGCCAAGACAGCCCACAAGATCTGATGTATAATGTTATTAAAAGAAGAAAAGTTTTCATCTTCCTTCAGTCAGTCCAATACATTTCATTGAATGCTTATATGCAAAGCATCATGGTAAATACAAAATTCTATGGGCTAATTTCCTTTTAATAAAATGTTTTGAATATGAGCCAAAAACTGTGAGACATTACATGATAATAAGCTGGGGGGAATATATAAACAATAATAATATTATCTTCTAATTATGAATATACTTGCTCTCACCTCATAAATTATTTGGCCAATAGCTGTTGTGACTTCAGGGTGAATTGATGTTCACCTTCACCCCATCCGGTTTTTATTAAGATCCATTAAAGTATCTTGTTAACTATGCCTTCTCATTTATTGTGAGGACTGAGGTGTTTTGTGTGTGTGTGTGTGTGTGTGTGTGTGTGTGTGTGTGTGTGTGTGTGTTTCTTTAGTAAATCCAAGGTGAATACAAATGAATGAAATAATGTAAATTAAAAAGTGTGGATGTTTAGTAAAACCTAAGGGAGATTATGTTCATTGTATTGCATAACACTTGGTATAATGAAGATAAGACTTTCTCCCCAGTGCTCACTTTGTGTGTTAAATGCCTTAATCATTGTGAGCATAAGATCTTTTCTTCATTATTTATAGTGCTATGAAGGTCAAAGGTTGTGTTTCATAGACACTCGTTGATAAGAGAAGCCTGTGTTTAGAAAGTGATTTGTATTTGGGTAATTCCAAAGCTCTTTGTATGCGATTTTTATTATTCTCCTGCTTGTTTGTGTATTAGAAGCTTCTTCTATCAGACAACTTAAATAAGGTCAAAACTTTACGAATTCCATTGACTGACTGTACTAGATTTTTAAATATCAGTATTTGATGTGTATATTGGGGATATGGCAGGAAGGTTAGGAAAAATATGCTTAGGCTGTGGTTTAATGTTTGCATTTTTATATTATAACTCTTCATGCACTGGGAGAGGAGCAGTTCACAGCCCCGCCTGTGCCCTCTTGCAGTCCGGGAGCCCTCGGGGGATGTTTGACTGTCGACTTAGGCCCACTCCCCCCCAGCAGTAGGACTTCCTTAGCCTCCTGCCTCTGCTGCTGCACTCACCAACCGTGAGACTGGCTTTGGGCTTCTGGCTGAGCAGCTCCTATGTTGAGCATCTGCCCTCTGGTGGTCAGTGCATGTCATAACAACCAGTCTTTCAGCTGTTTGGTCAATTTGCATATTAGCCTTTTATTATATAGGATTTTTTTTTGTGTGCTCCTAGAATTTTTTATGAAGTTTTCCCTTCAGTAGATATTATTGTTAGAAGCTTTTTGCTTCTTTCTAACATTTTTAATAACCCACTCTCTAATTTGGGGGTCAGAAACTTAAAGTTATAGTGAGTTTGGTTGTAATCCCAGCTATGTGATCTTGGGCAAGTAATTTAATCTGGGTCTAATTTTTTCATGCAAAAGGGGGAAACTAATACCTACTTCATAGTGTTGCCATTTGGAATAAATTAGGAAACACAGAGAAAATGCCTGATGCTTAATAAATGGTAACTCTGGCAGCATCCCCAGTTGCTTAGTGTTGGAATCACAATGGAAATAAATAAGGACAGTGGCAGACAAGCTCTTTTTCCAAGCAAAGGATAAAATACTAAGAAAAAATTTATAACAGCAATACAACTGCCAACTAAATGAACTCTTACTGCACATCAAGCTTGTTTGCCTCACTCGGTTCCTTACCTAGATTATCTTAGTTGACTTTTGCTATAACTGTGGGTTAGTGGTTTTATTATTAGACTCATGTAAACAGAGTGGAAAACCATTGAGAGGTTAACCAGGTTGTCTCATTGCAGAGCCCTTGTCTCTTCCATGTGGTCCCTCCGGGCTGAACCTTCACATTAGGGAAGAAGTATCTGAAGTGATGAACTTCCCATATTCAGAGTTGCTCAATGGACTCTACACCTTCCCCTTCCTGTCCCATCCACAAGAACGGGGATCCTAATAGAAAGCCCATCCCAGGATCATCTCAGGACCTGCAATCAGCAGTAGCTGAAAATTCGGGAACTCCGTGTTTATTACTTACTCTGGATTCTAAGTTTTTTGCTTGTCTTATGTCCTTTATTACTCACAAAAGATGAGATAGAAATTATTATTATCCTCTTTGGGGGAAACTAAGATTTGGAGATTAAGGAACTTGTCAGATAGTTCATGAGAGACGGGATGGAGCTGACTCTCAAATCCAGGCCACTCACACAGGAGTCCATGCTTCAGAGCAGCACATCCTATGAATACAAAATATCTACAAATATCAGAGCTAGTTAAGAGCAGGGCTAGTGTTTTAATGTTTGTATCCATAGCTCCTAGAACAGATCCTGACATAGAGTTGGCATGAACAATAACTAGACACTTCAAAAAAAAAGTTTGCTTTGAGCCAGGCTTCAAAGGGCTATAAATATATCAACTTGTTTAATCCTTGTATCAACCCTGTAAGTACATTTTTAAGATGAGGAAACTGAAATGGAAGAACAAAGGGAGGGAGAGAGCAGGAGGAAGAAGGAAGAGAGTATTTCAGAAGACAGAAGGTGGCCTCTCTGAACAGATTCCTTCTATGCCCCTGCTCATGGGTGAAGCCCACACATGTCCCATACAACATAGTTCCCACTGCCTTAGCTACGCCTGGTGCAGAAACAATGAGTGGTTTTGTGTGATTCAGAGGGTGCACCCAAGAGGCATCATCAATCACTGTCAGATCTAAAATGTCACCCAAACTCAACAGCTTCGCTGGGAGCACAGGCACAGCTGTGCCATTCTGTTCCTCTGATTTCTGAGGTTGTTTATATGATGTGCAGGTAAAGTTTCATCAAAGCTATCTGAATGTCATTTCAAAACAGTTCCAGAGCTGGCACTCATAAAGTCACAGAGGACAACATTGCAGAGACAGTGAGAAAACAGGACCTGGAGGCAAGAGCAGGGACAACTGAGGAGGAGAATCAGCCAGGCGGTCACTTGGGATCCCAACAGCTCAAGGGAATAGAGATGTAGGTAGGCAGGCTGGACTGAAGAGCTTTCAGAGCAGGCTATGGCTGCTTCATCCTAGAGCTGCCGTTCAGAGTCAGATCTGCCATCTCTGGGAGTCTTAGGAAAGCTGGCCAAGTGGGATATTGGGCACAAATACAGGCAGGAACTGAGCTACTAAATTTAGGGTGCCAGATCAGGCCAAGATCTTAGTCATTAACACTGAAGAACTAGGTGGTACTCCTTACAAGATCAGTTCCCAGAATCATTGTGTCCTTGCTTGGCTTTAGTCATCTTACTTATGTCTAATTGCTTTTCAGTTGCCTCTCATGAGTTTTCTGTTAACGTGAGGCATCATTTGGAAATGGTGATCATGCTATTTCCACTTTCCCAATCATTATAGCCTCCTATTCTCATCTTCTTTGCATTGGGTAGGTCTTTGAGAATGCTACAGGCCCACATTTTCTCATCCAAAACTCTTGAAACCAGACATGTTATGGAACTCAGAATTTTTCAAATTTTATTTTTTTTAAATATATTTTATTGATATTTTACAGAGAGGAACAGAGAGGGATAGAGAGCTAGAAATGTCAATGAGAGAGAAACATTGACCAGCTGCCTCTTGCACACCACCCACCAGGGATGTGCCCACAACCAAGGTACATGCCCCTGACCGGAATCCAACCTGGGTCCCTTCAGTCCCCAGGCTGATGCTCTATCCACTGAGCCAAACTGGTTTTGGCAGAATTTTTCAAATTTTAGAAAGGTGATAAAACTGTTTCTCTTTGTAAGGTACAAGGAGGCACTCCTTAACCAAACATTTCTTTTTAAAAAACAAAAATGAATGTTCTAGAGGTGAGTAAAAACTGTATAGTTTTTACTCAATTTTACAAACACACACACACACACACACACACACACACAGGCACACACACTCTTCTGGTTTTCAAAGCTTTGGGATTGATTTCAGAATTGAAAATAGAGATTGTGAACATGAAGTAAGAAATAGTGGCTATAATGGGAATTTTTCAAAATGTATTGGGGTGACATTTGTTGATACATCATATAAGTTTCAAGTGTATAATTGTATAATACATAATCTGTATATTACATTATGTTCTCACAACCTAAAGCCTAATCTTCTCTATCTCCATATATTTGACTCTCTTTAAACTTCCCCCACCCTCCTACCTCTCCAGTAACCACCATACTATTGTCTGTACTACCAGTTTGTTGTTTTGCTTGTCCATTTGTTTCCTGTTTCTTATCCCATATATGAGTAAAATCATATTGTTCCTCTCCTTTTCTGTCTGACTTATTTTGTCTAGCATGATACTCTCAAGATTCATCCATATTGCTACAAATGCGGTATTTCATTATTTCTTATGACTAAAAAGTATTCCATTATATACATGCATCACATTTTCTGTATTTAATTATCAGGGTGATATTGGCTTCACAAAATGAGTTAGAAAGTGTTCCTTCTTCTTCAATTTTTCGGAGAGTTTGGGAGCAATAGGTATTAAATCTTCTTGGAATGTTTAGTAGAATTCAACAGTAAAGCTACCTGGTTTTTAAGTAACTGTTTCAATTTCTTTACTGTTAATAGGTCTATTTGGTTTTACCAGCTCTTCAAGATTCATTCTAGGAAGGTTGTATATTTCTAAAAATGTGTTCATGTCTTCTAAGTTGTCATATTTGTTGGCGTAGAGCATTTGATGGTATTCTTATATAAACCTTCGTATTTCTGTGGTGTCCACTGTAACTTCTCCTCTTTCACTTCTAATTTTGTCTGAGTTTTTTCTCTTTCTTCCTTAGTGAATCTTTCAGAGGTTTGTCAATTTTATTTATCTTTTCAAAGAACCATTTCTTTGTTGCATTAAATTTTTTTCTAATTTGTTTTGTTCTCTATTTTATTTAATTCTCTAATTATTATTATTTATTTTCTTCTACTGACTTTGGGATTCATTTGTTTTTCTTCTTCTAGTTTCTTAAGGTGAAACTAGAAGATTTTTCTTGTGTCTTGAGATATATTCATAATGCTATGTACTTTCTTCGTAGTGGTACTTTCATTGCATACTCATCATTTTGAAATGCTGTTGTATTATTTTTGTCTCTATGTATCTTTTATCTCCTTTTATTTCTCCTTTGCCCCAGTAGTTGTTCAATAGCATGTTGTTTAATCTCCCATATATTTGTGTGTTTTCCAGCTTTCTTTTTGTAATTGATTTCCAGTTTCAAACTGTTCTGGTCAGAGAATGTGTTTGGTATAATTTAAATCTTCTTAAATGTGTTGAAACTAGTTTTGTGTCCCAATATATGGTCTATTTTTAAGAATGTTCCATGTGCACTGTCCTAGCTTCTTTGGCTCAGTAGATAGAGCATTGACCTGTGGATTGAATAGTCCAGGGTTTGATTCTGGCCAAGGGCACATGCCTAGGTTAAGGGCTTAATCCCCAGTAGGGGGTATGTAGGAGGTAGCCCATCAATGATTCTCTCTCATCATTGATATTTCTATCTATCTCTCTCTCCCTCTCTCTTCCTCTCTGAAATCAATAAAGAAATAAAAGGAATGTTGCATGTGCACTAAAAAATAATGTATATTCTGGTGTTCTGGGTAAAAAGCTCTGTATGTATAGATCATTTCCATTTGGACTAATGTATCATTTAAAGCTGCTATTTTTTTAATTGATTTTCTATTTGGATGATCTCTCCATTGGTGTCAATGGGATATTTAAGATCCCTATTATAAAACTTTATCTTTGTCTGTTTCGCCCTTTAATTCTGTTAGTAGTCACTTTATGTATTTTGGTGGTCCCAGGTTGGATGAATAGATATTGATGATATGTGTTATTGATATATTGTCCCTTTTATCATTACAAAATGTCCGTTTTGTCTTTTGTTACATTTTTATTTTATATCTTGAAGTCTATTTTTTTCTGATAATAGTATGGCTTACACTGGCCTTTATTTGGATGCTATTTGGAATATCACTTCCATCCCTTCTCTTTGACTCTGTTTGTCCTTGCAGCTGAGATGTGTCTCCAGAAGATAGCATACAGTTGAATTTGGGTTTTGATCCAATTCATTATTCTGTAACTTTATATTGGTGAATTCAGACCACTTACATTTAGGTGATATTGATGTCTAAAGACTTCCTATAATCACTTTATCTTTTGACTTACCTTGCAAATTCAGACCTTTACCCACTCCCTTTTTATGTTTTTGCTGTCCCCAATTATTCCTTTTTGTGCTGTGCATTTATTTTCAAATTGCAATAGCTGTTGTCCTTCTTTTAAAATTTTTTACCTTCTTTAATTGTTATTTTATATTTAAGTGTTCTGAACAACAGTTTCAATTTCCTGCTTCTGGCTGTTTTTCTGTTTCGTTTTGTTTTGTTTTTGCCATCTTACAGTTTTGTACCCTTTTGTCTTTTTAAAAAATATTTTTTTATTGATTTCAGAGAGGAAGGGACAGGGAAAGATAGAAACAACAACGATGAGAGAAATCATTAATTGGCTGCTTCCTGCATGCCTCCTATTTGGGATCAAGCCTGCAACTCAGGCATGTGCCCTAATGGGAACCTGTTGTAGTAAAATACAGAAATGTTTTAAAAATGCTTAAAGAATGTTAAAAAAAAAGTTAAAAAATGTTTGAGTTAACTTCTCTTAAAACTTAAAGTGTGATATTAAAGATACCTTTCCAACTGCCCTGAAGTGTGTTTACTTCCAGAGATAAGGATTTAAACTGATGCAGAGTGACTGTGTCAAGAAAAACACTTGCATGAGCGGCTTACTCTCCTTAGCCCCCTTGCTGTGTTTAAGATTAACATATGTGCATTGATGTAAATCATTGATAGTAAATCATTGATAGCCACCTGAGCTGGTGTAGATGCGAATAAGCTTTAAGTAGGACGCCTGCCAGCCAACAATGCTCCTCTTGTTGAGACATTACAAAGGCCCATCCCTTTGTTGGTCTGACACGTGATGCACTCCACACTCCTTTTCCTGCCAGACCACAGAAGAATGCCCAGTAAACCCCAATTGAGACGTGACTGAGCTCTTTGGAGAAGAATGCCAGCCCCCCAGCACCTGGACCAGACCAGCCCAGCTGCCCAGACCCCAGAGGACAGCACCACGGGAATCCCTAACTAAGCTTGTACCTGCAGCCACTCAGGAATTTGTATAATAAAAAGCTGTGTGATTTGCAACTGCATATGTTTCATGTGGTGTAATTTCTCCTGCGGTTAATTGAATCAATTTGCATACATTTAAAATTAAAACCTTTGGTCTTTTTGGTCCTGAGCCTGCACTCAGTCCTGCTGATGCAGAGCAGTCTCTCCATCAGCAACTACTTGAATGTCCCAATTCCTGCACTTTTTAAGTTTATCTCAAGGGATGCCTTTGATCAGTGTTTCCCAGCGTGTGGTACTTGTACCCCCAGGGGTACGGGAAGAGTTTGGTGGGGGTACGCATTGCACCGGAGTTTGGTGGGGATATGCACTGCACCGTGCTTAGCTGCACCTAATTCTACGTTCTCATGAGTCACGTCAATTTCATCCTTCTCATTGATCTAAATAAATGTTATTTATAATATAACTTTTATTTATATTTTATTATGAATAATTTTCTTTTCTGTTTATTATTATTTTGTGTATGTACCAAAAAAAGAAAAAATAAATATATTTTTATTGTTATTAAAATACATCCATTTTTCTTTTGACGAGGGGTACTCAGCGTTACGAAAATTAAAGAAGGGGTACACATATGTCAAAAGTTTGGGAAACACTGCTAGATAAACGCCCCAGATCCTTTCCCGGGATCTACTTGGGACAGAACCAAACTGTGACCTCCTGGTTCATAGGTCGATACTCAACCACTGAGCAACACCAGCTGGGCTCCTCTAGTCTTTTTGTTTTAGTTAGAAGACCTCCTTTCAGTATTTCTTGTAATGCAGGTCTTTTTATGGTCATAAAATCCCTCAGCGGCTGTTTGTCTGGGAAAGTCATTATTTCTCCTTTATTTTTAAAGGATAACTTTGCTGGATATATCATTCCTGACTGGTGATTTCTCTTTAAATATTTGATTTCAGTCTCTCCTACTTTTTAGTGTTTCTGCTTAAAAATCAAATGATAATTTAATGGAATTTCTTCTACAGAGTACTGTCTTCTTCTCCCTGGCTGCCTTGAGGATTCTTTCTTTGTCGTTAACTTTTTATAACTTTATTATAATGTGCCTTAGAGATGGTCTTCTGCATTGAGATAATTAGGTGCTCTGTTAGCTCCTTGTATTTGAGGGTTTAGCTCTTTCCTTAGGTTTAGGACGTTCTTGTTGATTATTTGTTTGATAGGCTATCTGTTCCCTCCTGCCTCTCTTCTCCTTCTACCATACTCATTACTTATTTACTGCTCTTTCTAATGGAATCAAACAGTTCTCATTTTTTAAAAACTCTGTTCTTTATCCTCTTCCACCTGAGTCACTTCTAGATTTCTTTCTTCAAGATCCCTAATTTATTTTTTTCAACTGGTCCACTCTTTTTCCTGAACTCTAATTAATTCTTCACCTCATTTATTGAGTTCTTCAGCTCCAGAATTTCTACTTGTTTCTTTTTAGTTTCAATGTATTCAGTAAAGTACTTCTTTTTGTTCATTGATTTTATTTCTAAGCTCATTGAACTGCCTCTTTGAGTTTCCTTGTATCTTGTTGAGTTTTTTGTTGTTGTTTTTTCAGAACTGTTATCTTGAATTCTCTCATTTAAATCACAGCTTCCATAGTTTTATGTTTATTTTATGGAGATTTTTTTTCCTCTTTTTTCTGAACTACCTTGTCACCTTGATTATTCATGGTACTTGATGAATTACTTGTCTGCCTTGGTATTTAAGACAATGGGGAGGAAATTAAGTACTTTCGTTTGACTATTTAGCTCAGCTGTGGGCAAACTACGGCCTGCGGGATCCGGCCTGTTTGGCTGTTCTACCCGGCCCACGGAGCCGAAAGAGCGGAGGGTTCTCTTGCTCTCCCCTCCGCTCCTTCACCAGCAGCCCAAGATGAGAGTGCCAGCATAGTCAGGTTGCTTTTGTTCTGGCCCTCTGGTCCAGTTTAAGAACCAATTGTGACCCTTGAGTCAAAAAGTTGGCCCACCCTTTGTTTAGCTGGTTGTTAAGAGTTAGTTTGTTCTTTTGTTTTACAGTAGGTATTTTGCAAGCTTCTGTTTTCTCTTACTTCCAATATCTTTGTGGTGTAGTGCCACCTCAGCTTTGGAAAATACCCCATATCCTCCAAGGAAGTGGGTGCCTTCTTTGACAATCCAGCCAATAGGTTTCAGGGCACCCCCTTCATAGTGGGATGTGGCCACCAATGGGTTCCTGGCCTGTGTGTTCCCAATACCACACTGTCTGGGGTGTCACAGCTACCTCTATGGCTCTGCCTTGGTAGGTGGTCAGGGGAGGGGGGAGGTTATGTTTGAAGTCAGTTGATGCATCTGTGATAAAAAGAAAGCATTTAATATAGCCTCACTGACTACCAAGTTAAATCTAAACTTGTAGCAAAATGTGTAAGTCCATGATCATCCATGATTACCTCCAACCAATCTCACCATCTAATTCTTCTATTTTGTTGAGTAGTAGTTCTCAGATTTTAATGTGCATATGAATCACCTGGGTAGCTTGTTAAAATGTAAAGTGTCTTGCCCTAACAGGTTTGTTTCAGTGGATAGAGTAGCTGTAGGCAAACTACGGCCCTCAGGCCAGATCCCAGCCCATTCGGCTGTTCTATCTGGCCAACGGAGCTGAAAGAGCGGAGAGTTCTCTTGCTTTCCCCTCCTCTCCTTCACTAGCAGCCCAAGATGAGAGTGCCAGCATGGTCAGGTTGTTTTTGTTGTGGCCCTCTGGTCCTGTTTAAGAACCCATTGTGGCCTTCAAGTCAAAAAGTTTGCCCACCCCTGGGATAGAGTGTTGGCCTGTAGACCAAAGGGTCCTAGATTTGATACTAGTCAAGGGCACATACCTCAGTTGCTTGCAAGCTCCTTCCTAGCTGGGGCCCTAGTCAGGGCATGTGCAGAAAGCCACCAATCAATGTGCTTTCCTCACATCAATATTTCTCTCTCACTTCCACTCTCTCTAAAACTCAATGGAAAAATATCCTTGGGTAAGCATTAAGAAAGAAAAAACACAGAGTGTCTTTCAGTGGGTCTCAGATGGGGTCTGCGGTTCAGCATTACTAGCGAGTTCCCAGGTGATGCTGATGCTCTGATCTCGGAGTGGCAGGTTCCCAGAGCAGTGATTCCCCACTGGGGGCCATAGTGCTCCCTGGGAGACGCTGGGCAATGTTCAGAGACATTCGTGTTTTTCACAGCATGAGCAGGGTTTGGGGGGTAGGATGGAGAAGGCAGGGTGCTACTGGCATCTGGGGAGTAGAGCAAATACCCAGCAATGCACAGGACAGCCCCCGGCATCAAAGAAATTATATGAGCCAAACTCAGCGCTACTGTGGTTGAGAAACCCTGTTCTATAGGTAGCCTAAGCCCTAGAAAGATGGGATTTTATGTCATTCCATTATTCCCTACATTTTTCCTATCATGAAAACCATGTTTCCTCCAACTGGTTCTTACCGTCCCAATAGTCAACTCCATCAACTGATTTCTGAGTCTTGTAGCCCATGAATTCACTTCATGAATACAGCTTAGCTCCTCTTACCAGAGGTTCTCTCCCTCCTCTGAATTGCCTTCCATTCACTTGCTATAGACTGAATTTTGTATCCCTCAGAATCCATAGAGTAAAACCTAATCTCCAGTGCAGTGATATATCGAGTTAGGCCTCTGAGGGGTGATTAGGTTACAAGGGCAGAGCCCCATTGCATGGGATTAGTACCCTAAGAAAAGAGAACTGAGAATATCCTCACCCCTTTTCCATGGGAGGACACATAAAAAAAATCAAAGCTGAAACCACTTTGGCTCAGTGGTAGAGCGTAGGTCTGCGGACTGAAGGGTCCTGGGCTCGATTCCAGTCAGGGGCATGTACATTGGTTGTGAGCACATCCCCGGTAGGGGGTGTGCAAGAGGCAGCTGGTCGATGTTTCTCTCTCATTGACGTTTCTAGCTCACTATCTCTCTCCCTTCCTCTCTGTAAAATATCAATAAAATATATATTTTTTTAAAAATCAAAACAGCTGTCTAGGAAGAGGAAGTGAGATCTCAGCAGATACCACATCTGCTAGTGCCTTGATCTTGGACTTGCAGCCTCCAGATCTACATGAAATCCCTGTCATTTATAAGTCACCCAGTCTATGGTATTTTGTTGCAGAACCCCTATAGGACTAAGATAGCACTTGTGTGTCACATTCACCCTGCCTACACTTTTGTTACTTAATTTCGCACTGGAAATAACAAATTGTTTCAGATAGATGCAATACTTTTATCACCTTGGTAAACCTCCATGATAGCTAGCATAAGTGTCCCACTCACAATTGAATGGGCTCTATTTTTTATTTTTGTAGCATATCATAGATATTTAAAATAGTCAGTAAACACATGTGACTATATACCGTATAATTAATTACATAATATTTTACATATATAATACAAATTAGGCATTGAGGAAGTTGCACTGGTATGCTCAACCTATCATGGCTCTATCTTTCCCAGTCTCTCCTCTATACCAGCCAGCAATGCAGGTGTTAAAATGAAGATGAAGAGAAACTTTAAAGCCCCTCTTTTAGGGCCACTAGCTGGCTGTCATTAGGCCTTCCCTCAGGCCAGGGTTCAAGGCCCAGAGCATGTTTGTCTGGATGGCTGAGATTAAAATGAGTAATAGACCCTCCACGCCATCAGCACCACTCCTAATGCATTTTTCATTAGGTTGAACTCCCGCTTGGGTCCTCTCTCAGAGGTTCAGACCAAGGTAAGAGAGGCATGTGCTTTGGCTTGTTTACTAGCATTTAAACAAGGTTGCTCTTTTCTCACAAATGACAACAATGTTGTGTTTAAGAGGATTTCTGGGAAGGAAGAAACATTGTGTTTATTTGACCATCTGTTAAGAGAATACCGACTCATTAGAGCAGGCTTCCGACCTATTCCTGTTTCAGAACTGTAATAAAAAATTTTAAGCCAAGGTTAGCTTGGATATCCTGCTTTCCATAAAAAAAATACCCAAACACATACACACACATCCATATAGTTACATGTATGAATATGTATAGGAATGCATACCATGTGTGTATGTATACAGACACATACATTCATGTGCACACACCTGTGTGTACACACCCATCACACATATGCACATACACATGTAAGTAAACACTCATGTTCACCTGTCACACACATATATGTGCATACACACCAGTAGTAGCCTGAAAAGTGGACCCCAAAGGTATCAGGACCCAATTCCTGGCACCTGTCATCTTACTTGGGTAAAGGGTCATGAATCATAAAAATAAGGATCTTGTGATGAGATATTATTCTGCACTAGTGGCCCAGTGTATGAAATTTGTGTATGGAGGGGAGGTTCCCTCAGCCCAGCCTGCACCTTCTCCAATCGGGGACCCACAAAGATTGGACCTAAACCAGCAGTCAAACATCCCTCTCACAATTTGGGACCAATGGCTCCTAACCACTCACCTACCTGCCTACCTGATCATCCCTAACTGCCTCTGCCTGCCTGCCTGATCAACCCTAACTGCCCTCCCATACTGGCCTGAATGTGGCCCTAAAGGCCCTCCCTTGCTGGCCTGATTGCCCCCAACTTCCTTCCCCTGCAGGCCTGATCTCGCCCCCAAATGCCCTCCTCTTCCAGCCAATTTGATTCTGATTGGTCAGTTTTCATGCCAGTCAGCATCCCTGTTCTATGCCTATCAACAGGGCCTGATCAGAAAGGTGGGGCTGATCAGCAGCCCCGGTGGAGGCCTAGAGAGAAATGGAAGTGTGGCTGCTGGCCAGACTGGGAGAGAAGAGAGAGGCAAGTGCTGACCAAAAGCTGCCACAGAGGCAACAGATCAGTCCCTGCTTCTCTCTTCAGGCCTCTGGCCCTGATTCACAGCCCCCTCAGCAGTCAGTGCCATAGCAACCCAGCGCTGACTCCAGGACTGACTTCCTGTTGGTAGAGTCTCTGTTGTTACTGGTCATTATGATCCAGGGTTTCTATATATATTAGGATTATCCACAAGGGCCCTAAATGCCATCACTATGGTTTTTATTATAAGAGAGAGTCTGGGAGAGATTTAATACAGAGAGAGAAGAAATTCTATGTGAAGACAGAGGTAGGAGTGATGTGACCACTGTCAACAACTGCCCTCAGTCGCCAGAGGCTGGAAGAGGCAAGAATCACCTTCCTCCCTAGAACCTCCAGAGGGAGTGCAGCACTGCCTACATCTTCATCTCAGCCCAGTAATGCCAATATTGGACTTCTGGCCTCCTTGACTGTGAGAGAATAAATTTGTTACGTTAAGCCACCAAGTTTGTGGTAATTTACAGTAGCCTCAGGAAACACCCATCAATAAGTGCACATACATGCATGCGCTCACATATTTATACACTGATATACACCCATCACTCATGAACACAGATATGAGCATATAAATATCCATTTGTACACACACAATTGTCTATATGAAATAACAAGTTAAGTTGGTTATCTCTAAAACACCTCCAATGAAACCAAAAACTTGAATCAAACCCTCCTCAAATAAAACAAATGTGTAACAAAATAATGTCAAAATATTAATAATAATTGAGGGAGAACATAAGTTGTTCCCCATGTTTAGTTGTACACATTAATAAAAACAACTAACATAAGACAAAAGCCTGTTGTAGGCTAAGCCAGTATGCTCATTGTTTTATGATCACAACAATCATGCACACAAGAAACTGAGGCGCAGAGAGGATAATTTGCTCAAGGTCACAGAGTGATGGAGCTGAGATGTGAACCAGGCATTGGGGTCCAGGGGCCACATTTGAACCAATAAGAAACAGTGTATTTTAAAATTTCAACATTTTTCTTTAATAAAAACTTATGTATGTAGGGACACATTTCAATAGTCACTTGCTGCTTTATTTTAATCCCTAGCACCTGTGCCCAAGCTGGAATCAAGGCTAATTGGTTCTTTTTTTTAAATATATATATTTTTATTGATTTTTTTTTACAGAGAGGAAGGGAGAGGAATAGAGAGTTAAAAACATCAGTGAGAGAGAATCATCAATCAGCTGCCTCTTGCACACCCCTTACTGGGGATGTGCCCACAACCAAGGTACATGCCCTTGACCAAAATTGAACCTGTGACCCTTGAGTCCACAGGCAGACGCTCTATCCACTGAGCCAAACTGGTTTCGGCTAATTGGGTCATCTTAACCGAAACCAGAGTTCCACCTGATAGGAGCCCATTCTCCCCCTGCTGGGCCCTGCCAGGAGGTGGCTTTCTGCTGCTGGAGACACGACAGGCCACGTGCACTGTGCACACAAAGGCATGAGCTCACACCCACAGCATCCTGACTCGGTTTCTCAGGCACTTAAAATTCTGCTCCCTCCACGGGGCAAGCTGGAACCACTCAGGGTCTTGGACCTCTCTGTTATGATTGTGGTTTTAGAAATAGTGTTATCTTTTATGTTTCCTATATGTAGGACACATATTCTGATATGTACATCAAAATCTTGCTATAATAAATGCATGTTTATTTTAAGGGACAGAATATTAAAAATTGAGTCTTCCTAAAAATAACGAGGCATGATTTTTATAGCTACAACTCTCCTCCTCATGCAGCCATGAATGGCAAACAAATTTCAGACCAGACTTTCTGATTATAGCAAAAATTACTTCACCAGAGGTAATAGGGGTCAGGGGGAGGCAGCAAACTGTTTATTCAAAAATAGGCCATTCTAGGATATGCAGATAAATCTTTGATAATCTAAGCCCCTATGTAGGTATTCCTTTCTTTTAGGACCCTTTGGCCAATCATCAGATTCAGGTTGTTTCTCGTCTGGTATTATAAGTCCTCAAATCATCAATTTTTAAAATTAGTTTATTTTTTATAGTTGACATACAATATTATATGAGTTTCTGAATGGGTATTTTCTTGCTCCTTATCTTCCAAATCACTGATTTTATCTACTCTACTTTTTATTCCCTGTAATGTATTACTCATTTAAGTTAATGTATTCTTCATTTCTGACTGGTTCTTTATAATTTCTGTCTCTATGTTTCCTATCTCTTTATTGAAGTTATCACTAAGTTCATCTACTCTTCTCCTAACTTCATTGAGCACCCTTATAACTAGTGTTTTGAACTCTGCACCTGGTAAATTGTTTATCTCCATTGAATTTAGTTCTTTTTCTGGAGTATTGTTCAATTCTTTCATCTGGGACATTTCTTTGTTTCCTTATTTTTGCCACCCTCTGTGTTTGTTTTTATATATTAGGTAGAGCTGTGGTGTCCCTTGGTGTTGATACAGTGGCCTAATGTTGGAGGTGTTCTATAGGACCCAGTTCATTGCCTCCCTCGTCACATGACCTGGGTGCTCCAAGTGCACCCCCCAATGTGGGCTGTGTGTTCCCTCCTATTGCTATTGGCATGTCAATGGGAGGGATTTGCCCTCAGGCCAATTGGATACAAGGACATGGCTTGGTCACTGATATGCTGGGACTGACCATTCATAGCAGGAATTGCTTCAGGGTGGCTCTGATTCTCCCCTGAGTTTGCCCCTTGAGTGTGTCACCCATGGAGGGACTTCAGCATGGTCTGAAGCTTCCCAGTGGATGTGTAGGCTCTAAGGCCTCCTGGGATGTGCAGGCCATGTTCAGCTGCTGCCTGGGTCCTGCCTCGTGCCACTCAGCATCAGCTACAGAGCGATCTGCAGATGGCTAATACTTGTGCTAGACTTGGAGGTGCCAGGAGAGGCGAAGCTGTAAATCAAAGCTGGCTATTACTAGTGCCAGGCCACTTAGCATGAGGTACAGGGCACACCACGCCAGACACTGCTTGTTAAAAGTGATTTTAGGAAAATCCAAAGCATGAACCAAGAAAAGGCGTTTGTATGAAAAAGCCACTGGAAATGGAATGGGTGGGCCTGTAAGTTGTGTGGGGTCTCAGGAAATCACCAGGGCAGATTGAATAGTGTTACCTCAGGTGATAGAGCTTCAGGTATGCATCCATCTGACAGCTCTGTGGTAGGAGGGCTTAGTAAAGGAACAATGGCCTCTGTCAGCACTTCTGTCTGGGAGAAAGCTGCCCTTCCAGTTCTTGCCCTGATGATGAACATTTCAGCTCCTCTTTTATGGCCCTGGTGCCTTTTGTGCTTCTGCCCCAGTGCAGGAGCTCAGAGAGAATGAGTTCAAGTAAATCTGTATGTGGGCCTTTTAAGGATTCCAGCAGCCATCCATCTAACTCAGCCACAATCCCCACTGGTTTTCAGAGCCAGAAGTTATGGAGACTTCTTTTCCCAGCTATAGACCTTGGGCTGGGGGGCCTGGCATGGGGCTGAGACCCCTTACTCTTCAAGAGGCACTTCCACAGCCAAGATATCCCTCCCAAATTTTAACCACCACACATGGTATAGGACCAGCTCATCCCAAGTCTCTGCCCCTCCTACCAGTCTCGACGAGGCTTCTATATATCCGTAGTTATAGAACAGCCATATTTTAGGCAAGTTCTGAATGATAGTTGTTCTGTAATTTAGGTGTGTGTATGAGCCAAATTTTTACTCCCAAATTGTAGAATCATGATATTGTTTATCCAGATTCCCAGAACCACTTTTCTCAGACAACTCTGCCTACTTCCTTGCCTAGCTAACCATTTGAATGGTCATGTTGTCCTGGTTTCCCACCATCTACACTCTGCTCTGTATTGGTGGGTAGATAAGTGGGTACGTAAGAAGATGGATGGATGGATAGATAGATAGATAGATAGATAGATAGATAGATAGATAATAGATAGATAGATAGATAGATAGATAGATAATAAATAGATAGATAGATAGATAGATAGATAGATAGATAGATATTTTAAAATAGGCTTTAACATTCACCAAAATTATCTTTCACCAACTGTTGTTTTTGAAACCTGTTCTGTCCTTGAAGCCTGTTATCCTAACCTCAGTGTGAAGACAGTTGCTCTAAGGGTGTCTCATCATGTCACACACCGGACAGTAAGATGGCTTTCTTCTCTAGGGTGGGTCAGTTGGCTAGGGACAGACAGGGGCAGTAAAATATTTGGGATGTCCTGAGAGGAAGCAAAAGCCGGTCACTTGAGTGAGTAAACAAGATGAGGAAAGTCCAGCCTGCCGGCACCTGAGAGGAAGGGCTTTAGGAACAGTGGACTGATATCTTGTGTCCTTTCTGAGCCTTGATAAATTTATTAAACAGGAGACCATTAGACTGAGGTGGCTCTAACATCCTTGTGGCCTAGGTAAGTAAACCAAACTCTAAGCCTGAAAATGCCCACAGGTTGTGAAATCAGTGCACTAAGGACAACTAATGACAGCAAACTAGGCCGGAAGCTGCAGTAATCAAGAGTGGCCTTCCTTTGCTCTGCCTTTTCTCTCTGTAAAAGCCTCTCTGGGAGCTCCTGATGGTGGCGTGTGCCTGGCACTGCCTCTGCTTTGGCTCTGCCTCATTGCAATCAACTTTTGTTTACATAAACTCTTAAAGTGTTTACTAAGCCTCACTTTATCTTTTAGCAGCATACACAGACCAGCCAAGACACAGGCCATGCTCAAAGGCTGTCAGCAGCCCTGGCCACGGGTTATATTGGCAGAGACTATAGAGGCTTAATTTCTTGGATTCACTTTAATTTTTTTTAAACTATAAATACACAAGAAATCTGGCCCTGCCCTCAAATACCTTTCTGGTCTCCCTCCCGTTCCTCCTCCCATTTGTTCTGGGAAGGACACTCAAGAGAAGGTGACAACCCTAATCAGGGACAGGTGCAGATCGCTCAAGCAAATGGAAATGTCACATTGAGCCAGACCTTGAGGGGGAAAGTGTAATTGCTGCGTCTCACAAGAGGACATCAAGCAGGAAATGGCAGTTCTCGGAGAGGGAAGTCGCCAGCTGCCTCTACCTTAGGATCTCAGCGCTTCCTCCTGTTGTGTCCTGTGGGTTGGTAGAATGTTAAAGGAAGAATAAACAGAGAAAGGAGATGGTGTGTCCTATGTGGGCAGGAACTGTGACTTGTTACCCACATGGACCATGGAAAAATTGTGACATTCTACTGTGGCCACAATCCTTGCCTGGGCTTTTATACAGTTTTCCCCTTTTTCTAAGTAGAATGATGTTATAGCACCTGAATGAAACCTTCCCCTGTAGATAAAACTGACATCCAGTGGGTATTGTTGTGATGTCATCTACTATAACCCAGGATTCAAAACCAATTTATCTGCTTCCCATAATTATTGCTTCTTCTGGTTTAAAATAATTAGTTGTTTGTTTGTTTTTTAATTTCTCCTGTCCCTTCATTTGTGAAATGTTTCTTTGCCTCCCTATTTTGACTGCTTTCCTGTGTTTGTCTATGTATTAGGTAGATCTGCTATGTCTCCCAGACTTGATAAAGTCACCTTGTGTAGTAGGTGTCCTATATGGCCCAGTGGCCCAGCCTCCCCAGTCACCTGAGCTATGTGCACTATCCTATTGTAGTAGAGCCTTGACTTATGTTGGAATTACTGGAAGGGATTGACCTCCAGCCAATCTGTAGTGTGGATCAGCTGGGACTACAGTGTTTTTTAGAATTATTTGTATGTGTGTGCATACTTTTGAAATAAATTATTAAATAGTTTTTCATTCCTATAATGTATTTTTTGTTCCATTGTTACACTGGACATACAAAATTATTACAAAGTATTTACTTTCCTATTTTTAAGATCTTTTTGCTGATATTATTTATTCTTCAAATATTTTTTAAAAAATCACTAGTGAAAATATCTAGGCTGGAGTTTGTTCTTGTTTTGTCTCTTTTATGAAAATGCTTTTAAAAATGAAATCTTTCTATATTTTTTTATTAAATATATTTTTATAATTATCAATTAAGTTCCTGCTGACACTCTCACAGATATGCATTTCAAACTCTGGACAAAATACAATAAAAATAAATGTAACTAATTAAAAGTACTAGAGAGAGAACAAAGCAACAGATTTTAGAATTTGAAATTCAGAAGAAGAAAATAGCATGTGGGTTTCTTTCTTTTTTCTTTTCTTTCTTTCTTTCTTTTTTTTTTTTTTTTTTTTTTTTTTTTTTTACAGCTAAAAGCCAGAGGGCAAACCAAAATTGGTACAATAGGTGGTGATCAAAATCCCAATTAAAAGCCTAACCTGAAATCTCCCTAGCCTAGAGCCTCAGAAAGTAAAATTCCATAGTTATTGGAAAATGCAGATCAATTTTTTCAAAAGAACATCTGGAGAAAGGGATTCCTAAATTCTGGCTATGTCCAAAAATCTGACCAAATCATGAACCATGAATGTATGGGTAGACTCAAAGAATTCCATCTAAAGACAAACAACTGATACTTGATCAGTTGTTTGAGACACAGTCATTTCAGTTTGAGTTCAATAAAGTTTAATGTTACATTAAAAAAGCAATAACAAATCAATTCTTTTTGGAGGTTGTAACAGAATCCAGTGTACAACCCCAAATTACTCAACATACAAACAACCAAGAAAGTGTGACCCATCCTTGAGAGACAAAATAATCAACAGAAACAAACCATAAAATGATCTAGAAGTTATACTTGGAAGATAAAAGTTTTAAAGGAGCTATTGAAGAAAAAATTGCTAAAGAGAAAAAGAACTACAAAAAATAAAATGAAAGTTCTGCAACTGAAAACTATACAAAGTTTTTAAACTGGCTTAACAATATATTTGAAGTAACAGGTAATGTCAGTAAATTGACAATAAATATATAGAAATTATTCCATCTGAAAAATAGATTTTAAAAAATGAATAGATTTGAAGAATATTATAAAATAATATAAGCATCAATAGAGTCCCAGAAGAAGATGGAAAAATATATAAAAATAAATTGGTGGAAGCAAGATGTATCATGCAGTCTATTAGATTGATTTTTTAAACAAATTACCATAATTTTAATAGCTTAAGATATAATACTTTTAATATATCAGAGTCTCTTTAAGTCAGAAGTCTAGAGAGGCTCAACTGGGTACTTTGCTCAGTCCCTCACAAGGCCAAAATCAATGTGTGAGCGAGGCTCACTCATTCTGTAGTTGGCTGAATTCAGTCTGTTGTAATTATAAGACTGAGGTCCCATGTTCCTCCTGGCTGTCAGCTAGAGGTCACTTTCAGCAATGTGAGGCCTCTCGGATCATTCCATGTGATTTTTTCCACCTCAACAATGGAGAACCTTTTTTTTATGTCAAGTTCCCCTATGCTTCAAATCTCTCTGACATCTGTGAGCAGCCAGAGAAAGCTATCTGAATTAATCAGGTAATGAGTAGATCAGGCCACTAATCTCCTTTCTCTCATATAATTTAGCATATTCATGAGAATGATATCTCATCACATTCTCGGTTCTGGGGACTATATAATAAATCTTGGAAGGCTGTATTGGTATTCTTCCTGCCAAACAGTGAGGCTAAGAAGCTGAGAAGATTATATCAGTTACAGTAGAGTTGACATAATTTTTTTAATATAAAAAGGGTCAATTTAAAAAGAGAAATAACCATAAAAAAGATATACCTAATAACAGAGTTTTAAAATATATAAAACAAAATTGGCCAAATTTAAGGGAGAAATAGGTTAGACCAAAAGCATAGCTTGAGATTTAATGCCTCTCTCAAAAATTAATAATCAGACAAAATTTAGTGAGATATAGAAAACTTGAACATCCTCATTAACACCTTGACCTGATATTTGTAGAGTACAAGTAATTTTAAAGGGTACATAGTACATTAACCAAGCTATGCTATTTGTGAGGCCATAAAACAAGTTTAAATTTAAGAGAATTGAAATTATATGTTCTCATCACAAGATAATTAAATTAAAATCAATAGAAAATATAAATATCTATAATGAAAATATAACATATCCAAATTTGTGTATCTCTAAGAAAATATATAGTTCTAAATGTTTATATTGGAAAATCAGTAAGGTTAAAAAAAACACAAAACAAACACACAAAGAAACTATTACCTGAAATTCTACCTACAAAGAAAGAGCATAGTAAACCCAAAGTAAAAAGAAAGGAATAAAGAGCAGAAGTCAATGAAAGAGACTATATACAAATGATAAAGTTAACAAATCCAAAACTGATTGTATGAAAAGATCAATAATATTAATTTTTAAAAAATAAATACTTAAGCTGATCACACTGAAAAAGGACAGAATATAAATCAGGAGTGAAAAAAGAGTTATTACAGATTTATAACTATTAAAAAAAATAGGCTACAGTCCAGTTATCATGGCTCAGTGGTTGAGCATTGACCTATGAACCAGGAGGTCATGGTTCAATTCCTGGTCAGGCCACATGCCCAGACTGTGGTTTGATCTCCAATGTGGGATGTGCAGGATGTAGCCAACCAATGATTCTCTCTCATCATTGATGTTTCTATCTCTCTCTCCAAAATAAATTTAAAATATCTTTTAAAAATAGGCTACAATGAAAAACTTTATGCTAAAAAATCCAACAGTTTAGATGATATAAACAATTTTTTGAAAAAGCCACTTTGAGTAAATTGATACAGATAAAACAAAATTTTAATATTCCCATATTGATTTTTACATGGAATTTTCCCATGAAGAAAGATTCAGACCTATATGATTTCACTCATGAAATATGACATTTCAAGAAGAAATAACATGAAATATATTGAAACATATTTTAAAATTAGAGGAGGAAGGAATTGTTTGATTTGTTTTCAATGAGGTCAAAATAACCCTAATGGCAAAATCTGAAAACAAGACATTACAAAAAAAATAATATTACAGACCATTGTCCTTCATAAATATAGATACAATATCCTTAAAAATACTAGCAATTTGAATCCAGCAATATATAAAATTGATAATCCATAATAACTCAGTAGCATTTATCCTACTCGTGCAATGTTGGTTTAATACTCAAAAACTAGAAAAATCAATTCATTTCATCATATCCTATATAATAAAAGCCTAAAATGCAAATTGACCAAACAGCGGATGACCAGTGGAACAACCAGTCGCTATGATGTGCACTGACCACCAGAGGACAAATGCTCAATGCAGGAGCTGCCCCCAACCCACAGGCCCCAGGCCAGTCAAGGCAGGTACCAGCAGGGGCCCTCTGATTGCCCCTTTGGTCATCAGCCAGGTCTTGGGACCCTACCCTTGCATGGATTTTGTGCCAATAGGCCTCTAGTTAACAAAATAAAAAAGAATACCCATATGATCAATTCCATAAATGTAGAGAAAACAATTGACAAAATTAAACATCCATTCATGATTATTGTAAAAAGAAAAAAATAAACTCTCAGAAAACTAGGAATATGAAAAGATCTTTTACAATTTTATTGAAGGAATTTACAAAAAAAATGTTCAGCCAGAGTCATGTTTAATCATTAAATTTTGAGCATGTTCCATTTAAAATAGGAAATAAAAATGTCACAGGGCGTTCCTGTCCAGAATAGCTATATAGAAGGCTCCTGAAGTTGCCTCCTCCCAAGGACACACCCAGTCTACAGCTACACACAGAACAATTCCCACTAAAAAAAGCAAAACAAAAACAAAAACAGAAACTGAACAGAGACTCCTAACTACAAATGAATGAAAACACACACTCTGAAACAAGTAGGTGAGACACACTTTTGCCATAAACCTCAGCTGCCATAGCAACATACAATTGGGAGGGAACTCATAACTCCCACCTCTCTTTGAGGAGCAAATGATTTGGACTCAATATCTAGTGCCCCAACTTTAAGATTCCTCCCTGAGGGATGTTGGATATACCTATTGTATTTTCATGATCAGTCATTATTTTCTAATTTCCATTCTGTTTTCTTCTTTTACTCAGTAACAATTTTTAAGTACACTTGAGTCTTTTTAAAATATGGCTTTATTTATTTTAGAGAGGGAGAGAAGAAACATCAATTGGTTGCTTCCCATAGGCACCCGACCAGGGATTGAACCCTCAAGCTGGGCATGTATCCAGAACAGGAATCAAACTGGGGGCTTTTTAAATCTACTTCAGTGTATTTCTCATGAAGAACATACAATTGGGTTGTGAGATTTTAAAATTATTCAAGTTGAATAATTAAATTAATCTTAACATTTTCTTATTGATTGTTTTTAGAGAGAGGGGGAGAGAAATGATTTGTTGTACCACTTATTTATGCATTTGGTTGATTCTTGTATGTGCTCTGACCAGGGATCAAACTTGTAACCTTGGCAATCAGGATGATGCTCTAACCAACTGAGCTATTTGGGCCTAATCTCACCTTTCAGTTGGGTTGCTTAGCCTGTTTCTATTTGATGTAATTATAAAAATAGTTGGATTTCCCCAGCTAGTGCGGCTCAGTTGGTTGGGTTTCATGCTGTGTTCCAGGAGGTTGCTGGTTTGATTCCCAGGCAAAGAAAGACACATGCCAGAGTTGTGGGCTTGATCCCTAATAGGGGACTTGCAGGAGGCAGCTAATCAATATTGCACTCTCACATCAACATTTCTTCTCTTAAAACAAATACAAAAAATCAATAAACTATTCTTTTAAAAAAAGTTGGATTTATGCCTAGAACCTTATTACTTATCGTTTCCTTTTATCTTTGTTGCAAGTACTTTTATTATTCTCTTTTACTTCTCTTAGTTATATATTCTCATATTATTATTTAGTCATTACCCTAGATCTTATAATGCACATCTTTCACTTATTACTCTAAGTATTTTTACTACTTCTCAAACAAGGTAAAGAACCTGTAAGCTTTTAATTTCATTCATATTCTTCTGCCCTTTTCTTTACTATTTTCATATATCTTACTTCTAACATAATTATAAACCAGACTGACATATTGTTCTTGTTTTAAAGAGTCAATATTGTATTATCTTTATCTACACGTGCATCTTTCCATTGTATTTTATTGCTTTATCCCTTCCTGCAAATTCTGTCAAGGATTACTTTTCTAGCCTGAACTTCTGCTAATATTTTTGTTTGGCAGGTGTACTGGTGTCAAATTGTCTAATATTTCCCTGGTCTTACAGCATTTAGCCTTCAGTTTTGAAGGATATTTCCTCAGTGTACATGGTTCCAGGTTGGCAGTTCTGTCCTTTCAGTTCTTTAAAGATGACAATCCACTGGCTTCTGGTTTTCACGGAGTCTGTTGCAAAGCTGGTCATCAGGTTTATTGTTGCTACCTTATAGGATAACATGCCCTTTTTCCCCTTCTGACTTTTCAGATTTGTGTTTGGTCTCCAGCAATTTGACAAATTTTGCTTTTGCAACAGCTCTTTATGTGATGATGTTTAAAACTATTTTATAAAGGGTTATCTAATTGTAATATCTGTAATCCTCAATATTCCCAAGAGATAGGCTTCAAACCCAAGTAATCCCATTAACCTTTCTCAGCAAGAGAATTCTTAATAATTTAAAACAATAATCCTGGATATCATTTTTAAAAGATGATCGAAAAACATTGTGGTATTTGGAGCAATAATACCCTCGAGAAAAATACTAGATTCTTTAATCCTTTCAGTAACCAATGTCATCTTAAAGTCCATCCTCAATTCATAATGTCACAAAATTAGCCGTTCTTGAGTTTTAATAAAATTTAAAGGCAAAAATATACAGTTGAACCTCATTACTTGTGGATTATGTTATGTTTTAAATTTGCCTATGCTGGAAGCTACCCATTGTCTACACTATCAGGAAAGTTTAAACAAGGAACCCAGAAGGCTGATGGACCTTGAGCTCTGGCAAGGGCCAAAGCTATGCACCCGTTGTTTAGTCGAGACAATAGTGGCTCAGGCAATTTCCTAACCAAATAGTCTCAAAGTAAATCTTTACTAATATTTACTGACCTTTAAGATAGTCTGTCTGCTACCAGAATTGCCTTCCTAAGAGAAATATGTATATCTAAAATTGAATAAAAGGCTGGCACCAGTGAAGCCCTCCCACTAGAGTTGGGCTCTGTGCCTGGCCCCCCGTTTCCAAATCCATATTTCTTGTCTAGTCTTGTCATTTGTGCACAGCTGTTCTCCAGGTTTTGAACCCCATATCTTTCACATGCCTACTCACTAAAATTTATTTATAACAGAAATCATGCGTTTTCATTGTCATTTGTGAACCTGTGTAGAGTAGTAAAAATTTGAGTCACCAAGCATGTACATTCTCAATTGAACCTTTGCCTTGTTTCAGGTGTCATACTTTTTTTTATTTAAAAATATATTTATTGATTTCAGAGAGGAAGGGAGAGGGAGAGATAGAAATAGCAATGATGTTTCAGAAAAGAAAAAAAAAAGTGTGTCACTGCTTTTGGCAACTGGGGTTTAATTCTACTGGAGACCTCTGGGAGATGGGATAGAAATCACTGAGAAATGTCCCACCCAAGGGGCAAGGAAGCTTAGATATTTATCCAGCAGTTTCCCCATTTTTTGGAGGCTGCTCCGATAGTGCAAACTTCCTGAAAACTCTAGTCCACTGTGTACATAGGCAGGACATATTATTACAGTTAAGAGAAATGGTCAGGAACTTTCATTGAGACCAGAACCTATGACTGCGAAATCTGAGTGCTGAGAGATTATAAGGAGGACTCTGAGAGTTACAAAGAGAATCCCAACCAAAAAGTATCTCATTGTGTTTTACACTAAAGAATAAATTATCTTTATATCTTGAGGAACATGCTATTTCTAATAGACACATAGAAATTTCCTTAAGGTTCCAGATTGGATCTTTGTACTGACTGTATGATAAAATGTTAGCTATGGATACCTATGAATTATAATCATAGGTCTTTATTGCAAATTCCTGATTTACTTTGATAATTAGCATTTGTAAGTGATGTATAAAAATCATTGAATTAAAATAAATCCAGAAGAAATGGAATTGTGAAAGCCAAAATATTCCATTAATTTAAATATTTTAAACTTGGTCAGATAAAGAATTGAATTAAAACTGACCTTTGAGTTTTAATGATAGACTATTGCTTTGTTTGCATGAGATAAATTTGAAGTAACAACTCATTATTTGGAGAGTTTGGAAAACTTTTTAGTTTGCAAAATGTAGGCATATTAAAATGCATAAAATTCTTTATGCATTTCAATTTCCTCTTTACTATCTAGAAAGCATAGACTATGCCCATGAACATTGCATATTCATGATTATCCATAAAAGATATAATTCAGAATTTGGTTTCAAATTATTGCTCCTGGTTAACATATCCTCCCAGCTCTCACTTTATTCATCAGAACTACTCAGAGATGAATGTAGTTCTAAGAAATTAGGTAATTTATTTAGCTCTTTAAAAAA
This sequence comes from Vespertilio murinus, assembly GCA_963924515.1. Taxonomy (NCBI): domain Eukaryota; kingdom Metazoa; phylum Chordata; class Mammalia; order Chiroptera; family Vespertilionidae; genus Vespertilio; species Vespertilio murinus. Next base: position 56,361,601 of record OZ004707.1, on the reverse strand, counting down.
AAAATCATAGACTTTCTTTTTGAGGTAGCCTGCTTTATTTTTAGCTAGGTATAACCAAATAAAGTTGTATTCTATTTCATAAAATTTCACCTCCTGTTGTTCTCACTCTCCTCTGTCTTCACATAAGGTCAGGTCAGAGCACTTCTGTTCAATCCTGTCTGGACAGCAGGCACAGGCATATCACCCTCCCATCCTTCCTTTCCCATTAAGTTATCTGCATTTAGGCTGATCCTTGAGCTGTTCATAGGGACATAGTACTGGATCCTACTTTTTTTTGTTGTTAAAACAAATTTGTTGATGTCTTGGTAGTATATTACCTGGAACTGAAACTAATACTCTGGGTGTGCTCCATGTATGGAATAGGTTGAATCAGGGATTCTTTGGTTGGAGACAAACTGAAACAAAGAGTGTCATATTTTCTATGTGCATTGGGAATTATGAGATGTTTTAAGGGGGGAATTGTAAAGTCAGTGTCAAATTTTATAAAAGTAACTTTGCTGAAAATATTGGTTATGGCTCAAGAATTACTGTTAAATACTTTAGAAAAAGCAAATCCTGACTGATGTTCAGTTAAATATCCAGATTCAAATGCTTCCCATTTTCCCATATGCCCCATGCAAAGAATTAAGAAACCAACCCTTGGTCAATATGATTATATACGTATCAAGTATACATTTCTGTGATCCATGATCTATATAATTCATTGTGTGCCCACCACCCAAAGTCAGATAAATCTTCTGTCACCATATATGTGGCCTCATTTCCCTCCAGTAATCACCATATTATTTTCTCTATCTATGAGCTTCAGTTTTATAACCCACAATATGAATGAAATCATATGGTTCTTAGCTTTTTCTAACCAACTTATTTCACTTTGCATGATATTCTCAAGGTCCATCCATGTTGTCACAAATGCACTATTTTACCTTTTCTTGTGATTGAATAGAATTCTATTGTATATTTATACCATATCTTCTATATCCAGTCATCTATTGAAAGGCACTTTGATTGTTTCCATGTGGCCACCATGAATAATGCCACAATATATATCTTTGAGAATAAATGTTTTAAATTTTATGGGAAGATACCCAGAAGAGGGATTGCTGGGTCATGTGGTAGCTCTATTCTTAATTTTTGAAGAGCCTCCATGTTGTTTGCCATATTGGCTATAGTAGTTTACATTTCCACCAGCAGTGACATTTCCACCAGCAGTGACTGAGAGTGCCGTTTTCTCCACAACCTCCCCAACACTTTTTATTACTTGTGTTGTTAGTAATAGCTGTTCTTATAGGTGTAAGACAGTATCTTATTGTGGTTTCAATTTGCATTTCCCTAATAGCTAGTGAGGTTGAGTATCTTTTCATTTATTTGTTGGCCATTTGAATGTCTTCTTGAGAGAAGAGTCTATTTAGGACCTCTGCCCATTTTTTAATTGGATTGTTTGTTTGGTGTTGATATATATATATATTAGATATTAGCCCTTTGTTGGATCTATAGTTTGCAAATATCTTCTCTCATTTGGTTGGTTGCCTTTTTGTTTTGTTTGCGGTCTCTTTTGCTGTGCAGAAGTTTTGTACTAAAGGAAAGCCTTAGGGAAGTAACAGCTACAAAATAAATGTAAACCCCATAGTTTACATAACTTTTTTCCTCATTCTTAAGGCTGAAAGAAGACAATTTTATTTTTTTTTAAATCTCACTTGAAGATATGCTTTTATTGATTTTAAAGAGTGAGGGAGAGTGAGATAAAAATATCCATCAGTTGCCTCCCAAAGGTGGCCCAACAAGGCATGGAACCAGTAACCTAGGTATCAAACCTACAACCTTTTGGTTTAGATGACACTCAGCCAGGGATGAAAGAAGGCATTCTCATAGCAGACACATTCTCTCATATTCCTTCTCACAGTGACTTCCTAATCACTTTTCATGAACTCATTCTCTTTGTAGAGTTGCTGACATTAATATCCTGCAAACTTTCTGTCCATACTGCCTTTCATAGTTGGTGTGTGCTTACCCCTGTTTCAACATCAGTATCTCCTAAATCAATATTTTCAAACTTAGCATGCAACACAATCACCTAGAGGTCTTGTTAGACCACAGGTTGCTGGTCTTAACCAGCAGAGTTTACTGATTGGCAGGTCTGGGAGGGGCCACACAATCTGTATGTCTAACACGGCCCCTGGGAAAGGTGGGGCTGCTGCCAAAGAGTCACACCACCCTGAGAGAGAACCACTGTGCTGTCTTCCACTTCTGTGAATTCACCAAGCCCTCTGGAGCCCATCTCCCTTTGTACTCAACCATTTATTTGGAGTCTCTTTGCTAACTCTTCTAAGAAGGAAGGAGATGTTATATGATTCAAGATTCTCATTTCCGCCCCCCAACCATTCTTATTCTCTTAAATAATCCAGTACCCACTCTGGTGATATTACTTTTAAAGTAATGATTCCCAAAAGTTAAGTCAATCAACTACTCTATTTCTCGTTCCCCTTCTCTTTTTCTGTTTTATAGGAGGGTCATTGAGTTCTGTAAAGAACACTATTTGAATGCCCCACCTGTCCTTTTTGTTTTCAGACATAAAGGTTTGGCAGGACCCAGACAAAAGTCTCCATGAGCATCATGACTAGATGACGAGCCTGTAATCTCATCCGCATCTGTGTTCTTTCTCATGGCCATACATCATGTCATACACTTACATTTCTTCTTTTGCATTTCCAGTCTCAGATCCATAATTGTATGCAAAGACTAAAGCTTCTGTTAAATAAAAGCAGCTTCCTGCCTACAGTGTTTACTCATTCTCAGCACCTTTTCATCAGCCAAAAAAAAAAAATGATTCAGAATTGCTTCTTACATCTTTTAATTGTTAGCATCAAAACTGTCTACCACTTAGCCCACTTTCAATGTTACGTGCCACTCACTCTACCTTGAATGCTTTATCCTCCTCTGCAAAGTGAGCCCTCTGTCTCTTGACTTAAGATGAAAACTATTATATACACAAAAACTCTTATATACACTAAAATTCACCTTTTCCCACAGTCTTTCCAGATAAACTTGTATCTCACTCCAGATCCTATAATAACTTTAGCAATTCTTTGATAGTGGACACAACCCCTACTTGTGCGTACCTGCGTTTGATGATGTGTTTATGTGTTGCTTAGTTTAATTAGAAAAATTTCTCCACATAAGGGATTCCTTTCTTACTTCCTCTGGTATTGGTGTCATGTACAGTGCTCTGACCATACAATCATAGCAAGTAATTAGCAGAATCCTCTTTTAGAGGTGACATAATATGACACAAACACTTTATGCAAGTGGTTCCAATGTTCTAACTGACTCCCTGAGAGCCACACTGGGCTCTGTGATCCTGGTCACACATTCTATTCCTGCTGTTATGGAGAATATTATCTTAATCAAAATATGGTATTTGCTTGCATCTATAATGTAAATTATCTTGGACAGAGAACCATCAGAGTATAAAGTTATTAAGCCAATTTATATCAGCTTGATAAAGATTCATGATATAAACAGAAGATAGACATGTGATAGATAATCAGGTAGATAAGTACAAAGACAGGCTGACAGATAATCCTAGTGAATAGTAAAAGAAAGGAAATCCAATATTGAATAGCTCCTAAAAAAGGACACTATCTTGGATTTGTGTTATTCTTAAAACCAAAGACATGCAAATTCATTTTATATAAGCTTAAGTGAGAACTAGATGAGGCTAAATCATTCAATGTTTGTTGAATAAATTCTCTTTGTGGAGTACACACATTGTGCCAGATGTTATGGATGCCAAGATAGTCAGCACTTCCTACCTCTAAGGCACACACAGTCTAGCAGAGGATAAGATAAACTATAATAATGGGTCAAGTATGTTAGGTAATTGCATCAGACACTTGATTGCAGGAAGTTATTGGAAGTCATTGGAAGGCGAGAAAGTGAGTCTGGACTATTTTTCAAAGTGTTTGGTGAGGGCTGAAAGGTGTAAAATGGAGTAGCAGAATAAAGAGAAAGGAGATGGTTTTTAGGCTGCATGGAAAGAGCTAATGAAAGGAGTTATGGATAAGTCACAAAAAGGGGGGAATTAATGGAGAGTGACACAGACTCTGTTTTATTTATCAAGTCCCGATCACAGTATAATAATATGTTTTAATCATTTGAAGAATTTATAATAAAAATGCTTATGCATTTTTACTGTTGTGATCACATTGAAAACTTTAGATGAAATGATAAACTATCCTGAGAATTCTTCTGAAAAGGTACATTTAAAAATTGAAAATTATTGAGGAAATAACTCAAAATGCATAAAAATGTAAATACATTTATCACATCATATTATATATATTTTAATATCTAAAACTCCACTCTCTTTTAATATATATATATATATTTTTTTTTCCAGAGAGAAAGGGAGAGAAAGATAGAAACATCAATGATGAGAAAGAATCATTGATCAGCTGCCTCCTGCACAACCTCTACTGGGGATGGAGCCCACAACCCAGGCTTATGCCCTTGACAGGAATTGAACCCGGGACCCTTCAGTACGCAGGCCGACACTCTAATCACTGAGCCAAACTGGCTAGGGCTCCATTCCTTACCACTACTTATTCTCCCCTTTACACTCTGCTACTTCCTCCCTCCCCCTTTTCCTCTGGTAATCACCATACTATTCTCTATAAGGTATGTTTTGTTTGATCCCTTCACCCAGCACATTTCACCCTTTATCACATTTATATTGTATAACAATGCACTTGAACAAGTGTCCAAAAGGGGAATGTTTAATTATAACAAATCTAAATGATAAAATATTATGCAAAATGTTGCAATTTTTATAAAGATGTTTTAAATGCTATAATAAGAATTTTACTGCACCAGGTGTATTGGTTAATAATGCAAATTTTGTAATCAAAGAAAATAATTTTAAGAGAAACATCAAAAGTGCTTTATTCTGCTGAAACCGGTTTGTCTCAGTGGATAGAGTGTCTTGGGCAATCCTGCTAGTGGTTCTCAACCTGTGGGTTGTAACCCACAGGTTGAGAACTGCTGCTGTACAGCCTAAAAGCATCAGAAAACACAGATATTTACATTATGATGCATTAACAGTAGCAAAATTACAGTTATGAAGTAGCAATGAAAATAATTTTATGGTTGGGGGTCACCACAACATGAGGAACTGTATTAAAGGGTCACAGCATTAGAAAGGTTGAGAACTACTGTGTTAGAGAGACCGGAAGGAAGGGATGGGGAGAGAGAGACACACATTAATTGGTTGCCTCCCACATGTGCCCTGACCAGGGCTGGGTACCAAACCTGAAACCTAGCCCTTAACCAGGTATCAAACCTGAGAAACTTGGTTGTGCAGGCCTAACCACTGAGCAACAGTACCCAGGATGTAGCGTAGCCATTTTCTTTCTAAACATCATTCTATAGGAATGTTAATAGCTGTTGCACACACTGAAAATAAAGTTTCAAGAGACAGAGTTTGAGAAATACTAGATTAATCTGTATTTCTAAACTGTAGCAGGAATTCTAAAAACCTTTGCACTAATAGTCATCATTAATTTCCATTAAGTATAAATTAGATAGCATTTTGCCAATGGATTTGACTACCAAATAATTCAATGTGTGCGAATTATTATATGGAACTAATTTTCTTCCAAACATAAGTGGAGGGATTTTTCACTTGACTTTATGATACTTTTAAGTAACAAAACAAAATCACTTGAAGCATTAACAAACATCATGTATCTTTGTGATAATAATGATGACATTAGTTTAATGAAAAACATGTGACCCTTTAGAATCTTCTATTCAGCTCTGACTCTGCAGTCCTATATATCATTCCTAAGAATAAGTCCCTCCCTGTCCTTTTCTCATAAAGTTTAGGTAAATAATCATAATACCTTATTCCCTTGCCCCATCACCTAGACCAACCCACACCATTATTTCAACTCAGAATCCCTCCATGAACTTCACCTCAGGACTCCAACTTTCTCATCACTAGCACCTTCTCAGTTTCTCATGATATCGACAGGTACAACAATATGGCAAACTCAACCAACCTTCTGTTTTTCTTAACTGAATGATAAAACAACTACTAGCCATTAACTCAAGCTAGAAATCTAGTATACTATTTCTCCCATAGGTAGGATGGTCTCGCTTCCACAATATGCCCCTTCGTGAAGAACTGCATAACTCTGCTTACTCTTAGTTTCTACTCCCTCTGTAAGTAAGACACCATATCAAAATTTATCTGGCCCTGATTCTTCCTCATGAATTCTCAACCACGTACTACAAGACTACCTGGGTCCTTTACTTAGATTTTTTATAGGTCAAACATGGGGGGAAAAATAAATAGTCTCAATTCATTTTTTTTAATTCCACTGAATGGATTGCTGCTTATTCAATAAATATCTGAGTCAGATTCAGACACCAAAATAATTATGCCAACAGAGCCAAGGTCACAACTAAGTATTTTTTTAAAAAAAATGTGACATTTACATGGCAAATATTATTCAAGTGGGCATCTAGATAGCAGAGAATACATATTCCCAAACTAGCATGGTAGAAATTCTAAATCAAAGTAAAGAAACCAAGAACTAAAAAAAGACACTTTAACATTTTTTGCAATGCTGGTTTAGTGGTGATGAATTCCTTCAGCTTTTTCTTGTCCGTGAAGCTCTTTATATTTCCTTTGATTCTAAATGATAGTTTTTCTGAGTAGAGTAATCTTGGTTGTAGGGCCTTACTTTTCATACCTTTAAATATTTCTTACCAATCCCTTTTGGACTGCAAAGTTTCTGTTGAAAAATCAGCTGACAGTCTTATGGGAGCTCCTGTGGTGGGGTTGGGCCTAAGCTGGCATTCAGACATCCCTCTTGCAAACTGGAACCGCTGGCTCCTAACTGCTTACCTGCCTACCAGCCTGATCACCCCTAACTGCCCTTCTCTGCTAGCCTGATTGCCCCTATCTTTTCTCCCTTGCTGGCCTGATTGCCCCCAACAGCCCTCTCCTAATGGCATGATCTCATTCCTAACTGCCCTCCTCTAGTGGCCAATTTGGTTTTGATTGGTTATTTTTATGCCAGCGTCAAAAGCTCCACCTCCTAGACAGCCATTGGTTCTTCACAGCACTCACATTTGGTTCTGATTGGTCAATTCCTATGTCAGTCAGCATCTCTGGGTCTATCTCTGGGACTGATCAGAGAGGTGGGGCTTAACAGCAGCCCCTGTGAGGCCAGAAGAGAAAGGAAAACCCAGCTGCTGGTGAAGCTCAGAAAGAAAGAGAGAGACAAGTACTGATCAACAGCTGTCACTGAGGCTGTGATCAGACCCTGCCTCTCTCTCTGGGTCTAGTCCCCTGGGCAGTCAGTGCTGGATTGCCAGGCTACAGCTGGGCAGTCAGTGCTGGGTTACCCTGGCAACTCAGTGCTGACTGAAGTACTTTCTGGGTTAGTCAGCCTTCGATCATGATTGGCCATTACAACCCTGGCATTACAACCATTATATATTAGATATTTTAGGTAAGATGAAAGATCTAACTGCATTTAAAAGAGCTTAATAATTTTGAGATGGAAAAGACTTTCTAAAAAGACATGAAACCAGGAATAATAGGCATAGATATAGATTTAACATAGAAAAAATCTGAGGTTAAAACTTGAACTTGCATATTAAAATGGGTTGCTTTGTAACATGCCTAGTAATGAAAAGATTTCATCATCTAAAAATGGCTTTAACATTTCTGAATTTCAAGGATAAGAGGAGAATTCTAAAAAGAATCCAAGCAGAAAAAAGTTTTCCAAAGGAAACACTCTATTCAGGATTCTTTTCAACAATAACAAAAATTGACTGTATAACTAAGTGATAAGAATAACTTTGAATTCCAAAAAGTAGGAATAACATAAGGCCACTTTGACCACAATGCAATGAAAGAAAAAGTTTTTAAAGCATAAATTGAAAAACAACAACAATCAAATAGGAAACAACCACCGTGGAGCAAAAACAAGCCACACATGTTGTATGCTCTCTAAATAACATGACAGACAAAGAGAGATTACCATTTTTCGTTAATGACTAAATTTTTTAAAATTTATTAAGGTATTATATGTGTACATAGCTTACCATTGCCCCCCTTCCCATTCATGCCCTCCCTCCCCAGAGTTTTGTGTCCATTGGTTGTACTTACATGCATGCATACCAGTCCTTCGGTTGATCTCTAGGGTAATTTGTCATGATTTTGTTATGTGGCAACCTGCATTAAAGCAAAATACATTCACTACAGAGCAGATCTTTATTTCAAAAAGTAAAATTTAGAATAGGATTAAAATTATCAAAGAAATAGGGCAGATTAGAGGAAATATGAAATAAGAACCAGAAGTTAAAAAAAACAAGCAAAATATTGAATATTGAAAATATAATAGTTGGAAACAGAATATAATAAATGAAATAATTTATTGAACTTATAAAGACTGAGAAGGGATAAAAAGATAAAAAATTAATAGATAGGGAGAACATAATAAAATACCAACACATAGGTAATACAAATCCCATTAAATAAAATAAAAATATATAGAGATCGGAGAAATATTCAAAGTATTATCCTGAATTACAGAATTATTAAATAACTTAAATTAAAAAATATATGCAATGCAAAATTCACTAGTTAAGAGAAAAAAACCCTACCCTGTACATATTATAATAAAATTTAAGAAGATCAAATTCATAGATAATTTTTGCTTTATTTGTGTTCATTGGTTTCCTGCATTTAGTATGCAATTTTTTAAAATTATTCAAAGTATTTTGAACGATTGGGCGTCACTTTCTTCAGAAACATTTCTCTATCCAGATCCCTTGAAGATGGATTAAGTTTCCCCACTTGGGGATTTCATAATATCCTGTTCACAGCTCAAAAATTATTCTTCCCATGCTGTGTCTGTACCCACCTCTTAGCTTATAGAGCAGCAGTTATAAACTACAGTGACACAACAAAACACAGGAAGTTGTTTTTGTTATAGATTCTGGGGCTTCTCAATCTACTTTCAAAGGTCCACTGCAGGCTTTTGACCCTGAATCTTTAGGAGTGGAGTACATGTTTTAAAAATACTGTAGAATTTATTTGGGTTAAATCCATTGATACAGAGGGAAGGGACTATGTGTTTATCTCTCTATCTGACGTGTGTAAGACATGATCCGAAAAATGTTTCTTGAGTGAACACATGGAATATTTCTAACCTGTATAAGCTAACGACATTTGTCTCTCCAAACCCACGGCAATTAGTTTTGCTGTGTAAGTCATTGTCATTTATTAATCCTAATGTCATCACCTGTGTGGTCTAGTACTCTTACTCATTCTTTCCTCAGAGATCAATCTTGACTTTATTATATTGACAAACTGTCTAGGATCTTGGTTTGAAGTGATCATTTTCCTTGTCAAGCGAGGTATTGGACAACTTAAGTTGAAATTTTTCATACACCTTACATTCCAGATTTAGCTGCAAATACAAAGTTGTTTTAGTCAACCAGTGGACTAGATTATCCCTTGAGTAATATGATATTATTATTCTCATCCCCTGAATAATATGGTTTCTAGGTTAAAAGGGGGGGGCACTCAATTTATAATCTCATAAATGGAAAAGGGATTTAAATTGCTAAATGATAAAAAAATAAATAACTTGCCCTTCCTTAGAATTTTAATTCTGAGTACTAAATAGTTAGTAAATGTGTGACATTTTATAAAACAACTGCTTACTTTTCGGAAGAATCCATATGTAGGTCTCCACCCACAGTAATTATTTCCATTTTCTAGTAAAATCTGGACAGTCCCTGGCAGGTTCTGCCCAAAGAAGCCATGAGGCATGAGATGTGGCATGTTTCATTGTCCCATACCCTCAGGTTCACCACTTGCTTTTTTTAGTTGAAATTTCAGGAAGAAGCATATCCTTGATTGTGTGAAACATGAAAGAGAACAGATAAGGGACACAATATAATATCAAGAAAAGGGACTATTCATATTCTGTCATGATGCACTTTTTATGTTATATTCATGTGAAGACGTTTCCACAATTTAAAAAATATTCACAATTTTAAAAACCAATTAACATATTTAGAAGCACAGCAGACTCTGGAAAATTAATATCATAAGTGTCATCAGAATTTATAGGAAAAACTGTCTGTGTGGCAGGAACTTGGTATTCCTATAAGGCCCATTTAACCTTCATTACAATCTTATGAGTATATGTCATTTACATGAACCCGACTTTCATAAGAGTTTTATGTTCTGTGCCAGCAATAATCATGAACGTATGTTAAACATGACCCCATGCCAAAACAGGGCTTCATAAAAAATAAACTGCCCATGATTCAGTTGAGGGGTGGGGTACACAGCTGACTGACATTTAAAATTTAGGGGAGTTAATGCCCAGAGGAAGCACGTAAGGCAGATGTGGAAATACATAGAGGAATTCATTATAGGACTTTGTGTGGTAGAAATGGAAAAATACTTTTTCCATTTACTACATTTACAAAAATGTTGTAAGAATGAGTGTCAAGAAATATTGAACCACTTATATGAGAACATTTAGTCCCCCCAGAAGATGAAGATTCATCTAAATTCCTAATTTCTCCATAAAATCTATATAACTGACTAGTTATGCAAGAGGGACAAATTGATAGTTCTTTAAGAGTTTTCCTATTTATTGGCTTAGAGTTTTTAAAATTTATAATTACAGGCTTAACTTTAATTCTTAAAATAAATTCAAATTGAGGAGGAATGAATAGCTGCTTCATTCTGGTTCAGTGGACTGCTTTTCCATTAGATTATATATTTTTCCAGCATCCACTGGCAATGTCCCAGGACAGTGATGTCAGATAATGTGTGCCACCCACATCCTGATCCACATTGGTGGGCCAATTCATCCTGCTCTCACCCCAAAATGGTGAGCCTCAAAACCTCCCATTAACACAGCCATAGATTTTTCTCTATGAGACAGCAGAACAGAATAAGAAATGTCTAAGACTCAGATATCAGCACACTCACTTCAGACCATCTCAGACACCTGGGTCTCTATAGACCGGGTGGTTCTAACCTTCCTAATGCTGAGACCCTTTAATACAGTTCCTCATGTTGTGGTGACCCCCAATCATAAAATTATTTCTGTTGCTACTTCATAACTGTAATTTTGCTACTGTTAATGAATCATAATGTAAATACCCTGCTTCCCCGAAAATAAGACAGTGTCCTATATTGATTTTTGCTCCCAAAGATGCGCTAGGTCTTATTTTCAGGGGATGTCTTATTTTTCCATGAAGAAGAATACAGTACGCATTTATTGTTAAATGAAAATAAAGGAAATTTGTTACCTGTATACAGTACGGTAGTACGGTAGTTGTCAATACAAACCAAACAAACTGAATCCTGGGGGCCTTATTTGCGGGGGATGCCTTATATTTCACTCAGAAGGAAACCTGTAAGTAGGTCTTATTTTCAGAGGATGTCTTATTTTGGGGGGAACACAGTATCTGTCTTTTCCAATAGTCTTAGGCTATTGGCTTAGGCTCTACAACCCACAGGTTGAGAACTGCTAGCAGGGTCTCCTAAGACCATCATAAAACACAGATATTTACAGGGCCGTGGCATTAGAAAGGTTGAGAACCACTGCCATAGACTCTGAGCCTATCCACAGAAGAGAATCAGAAGAAGTCCCACATGAAGTAGTTTACTCCCCACATACACCCACCCCCACCCCCCCACCCCCCGCCTCTTATATACAGGATGAACCCCATAGCAATAGCTAAGATTTCTACCTTAGCCAATTCCTTCAGCTGCACTTAGAGCTCTTTGGCAATGATTTGTGGAGATCCAGATTGAAAATGCCTTCTTTCTTCAGTCTCATGAGCTATGGGTTTCAGCAGTACTGCATGGCATTTCACTATTGGAAATGGAATCACAGTAACAAGAACATATTCATTCCATGTTCATTCTTTGAATGCATGCCACGAATCAGGCACTTTGCTCATATTAAGTATGAGAGGCCGAGTGTAAGAAATTCGTGCACTTGCAGGGGTGGGGGCGTCCCCTCAGCACGGCTTGTACCCTCTCATATTCCCAGACCCTTCGGGGATATCCGCCTGCGGGGAGGATCGGGCCTAAGCCGGAAGCCGGACATCCCTCTCGCAATCCGGGATCCCTCACTCCATATGCTCAGCTTGCTGCTCTTTAGCAGCAGGCTCCTTACCACTTGGTTCATTGCTCCTTAGCCCTGCCCTGGAGGTTGGAGAGGCAACCGTCACCACTGCTGCGCTCACCAGCTGTGAGCCCAGCTTCTGGCTGAGCGGCTGCTCCCTCTGTGGGAGCACTCTGACCACCAGGGGGCAGCTCCTGCATTGTGCGTCTGCCCCTGGTGGTCAGTGTGCATCATAGTGACCTGTCATTCCAATCGTTCTGCCTTCATGGTCACTTAGGCTTTTATTACATAGGTTTTATAGATTTACGTTGATAGCTTAAGGTGCTTCAAGTACATAATATACGTTAAATCACACAGGTGCAGTTGAGGCACAGTAAGAAAGACATCATACTTGGAAACATATTGTCATTCAGAAAATGGCCATCTAACTGCAAATGGTATAGGTCTTACATCATGAACTGGAGGGAAGAAAGCAGCAAGAGGCAGCTCCTTGCTGCTGGCACTCATTCACATTCTCTCATCAAAGGATTACTCAGTTATAATTTGAGGTTCCAAAGAAGTTACAACTTTATAAAGAAATGCATAGTCTCTAAATGCTGAGACTTTAGATTCCTCGTTCCAACATTTCCACAAGACCTTTTTTTTACAGCTAGTTGTCATTTTTCAGAAGCCGAGAAAGTGTTAAGATAATATATTTTTGTTATAACAAGACTGACTTACAGATGATAGGCCTTCCACATTTAGACTAAATGGAGATAAACTTGAAAAGATACTGATGAATAAATGCATGGATTAATAAGAAATGAGCAAGTCTAAGACCCTGATCCATCATGCATCTTCCTCCCGCATGAATGATTCCATTTGCTTTTTAAATAAATACAAAAACAGCATTTTCCCTTGGCAAGGAAGTAACTGTTTTGTATTATTTACCTAGACTGCATCTGTGTTTCTAAAAAGAACAGTAAATACATTTCTGGAGCAAGACATGTTTCTATGATAATGTGAGTAATGCCTCTTAAACACTGGGGCGGTTGGTAGGATGCCATCCAGAAGCTGCTATTGAACACAGTCAGTTTAACGAGAGCACAAGATGAAGATGAGAAGACACGGGCCGTATTTGTCACTAATCTATCAGTAGAATCTGCAGCTGGAAATCCTCCAGGAAGGTAACTGCCAGGATGTGAGGCCAGGACTGCCCAGGCGTTTAGCACACAATATGGTTCCAAGTGAGTCTGAAAGCCACATAGGCCCAGAATTCCTTCTTCAGGAGAGCCTTCCAAATAAACACCCCAGTTTGGCTGACACCCTCATACCACCCCAATGATGAGACTGACTTTCACCCTGCCCTGAGTGCTCAGATTCATTTGTATGGCTGTTGCAGTCTTCTAGCTGGTATTCAAAACTCAATTGGACAAGCATTTCACAGGAGCGTCAAGGAGAAATAAAATAGCTAGATTACATCTTGAATATCCTGCCTCTCAAGCCAGTCTAGACCTGGGAGAATCATGGCTCAAAGCCACACCCTTCTAGGAGCTCTCAGAGACCCTAGAAACATGTGATAGCATACATGCACTCATCCATCTGGTCATGGCATTAATGCATTCAAAGAATATTTATTGAGCTGCTATTATATGCCTCATGGAGCTTATGTTCTCATGTGGGGAGGTGAAGAGACAGACAAGTGACAAACTAATACATACCCAAATACAATAATGTGGTTAAATTCACATAACTGTTATAAGTGTGATCAAGAGAATAAGGGACAGATGTTAATTTGATTGTGGGTGTTCAGGAATCTGAGAATAAGCCACATACAAGGGGAATTATATGAAGAGTTGGAAACAGCATTTGTGTGTTCTAGTTACTCAGATCTTCAAAGAACGTTCTTTAAGTCACCACATTATATGACACATATATCCCAGAGCCATGACATCAGAACATTGTGACTTTCAAGTTTAGTGTACCCTCAAATTCAACATTTCTAGAACAAAATATATTACTCTTTCCCTCCAAATCAAATATTTTATTTCACCTTTTCTGTTAAGAGTATCATGCTTTATTTCACCTTTTCTGTTAAGAGTATCATCATCATCATCATCTATGTAATTGAGATTTAGAACTTCCATATTATCTTTGAAAAAGAATTGGTGTCTATGTTGTTTCATTTTTTAATTTATTCCATTAGGAACATATTTAGTATTTACTTATATAGACTTAGAAGAATGCTTTTAAATAATATTTGAACCTTAAAAAATTTTCAGATCTCATATATCAACAGATTAACTGCAATTAGGGCCATCTATATATATAAAAGGCTAATATGTTAAGTGTCCCACCATTCAACCAGTAGCTATGATGTGCACCGACTACCAGGGGGCAGACACTCAAGGCACAGGCATGGAAATATGGAACAGACTGATGAATCTCAGAGGGAAGGGGGTAGGGAGAGGGTGGGAAAAAATTAACCAAAGATCTTATATGCATACTAGAGGCCTGGTGCACAGATTCGTGCACTGGTGGGGTCCCTTGGCTTGGCCTACAGGGATTGGGCCGAAACTGGCTCTCCAACATCTCCCAAGGGGTCCCAGATTGCAAGAGGACACAGGCCAAGCCAAGGGACCCCACCGGTGCATGAATCTGTGCAATGAGCCTCTAGTAAAATTATATTCATCATGTCAGTTTCAAAAGGTGGTTGAATAGATTCAGCTTCCTATGCTAAAACACAGCTCACCTCCCCTAAGAAAACCAACATAAATCTCTAGAATAAACACTATAACAAATGTGGTTGTTTTATTTTAAACAATCAATCTCAACTTCGTAAAACTAAGTCCTTAGACCTAGTAAAACAAAACTTTGACTATAATAGGAAAACCCAATACCCTTTTTAGTAAACAAATGGACAGAAAATCAACATTAGAATGACAAAATACAGAAGTATATTTAGGTTAATTTTTGTAATGTATTTAGCTTTTGAATCTACATGGGTAAATGTGGCTATTACCCATTTAGTTACTGGCCAAAAAAAAAAAATGAATTTTTGATCCTTTCATTACTGTTCAAATGACTTAGTGGAAACTTGATCAAGTTACAACATTGACCATGGCTTTATAGATTGGCTAATTAATGGAAAAGCTCTGTTCACACCATTTCAACTCAAGATACAAGCAGAAATGCTTAAAAATGTATGCGCTTAATAATGCTATTCTTCCTTCCTTAATGCACATAGGTGTTAACCACTCATATCCATCCAACTTTGGTAAATATTATGTCACTTCTCCAAAAGTTAATACAGGATTTAGATATCATTCTGTTTTTTTCACTACCCATAAAATTCTCTAAGTTTTTTTTTCACACACAGCCTCCAAGAAAAATTAAACTTGCCTATTAAATCTCCCTCCTGGAAGACTTCCCATATTAGGAAGTCTAAAGGATGCCATCTGTTTAGCATCACTTATACTCCTTGAACAATATATTTTTTTTCCAAATAACATCCTTAAGATATCAAAGAACAAGATTCCTATGAAAAACCTTTGGGAGACCTTTTCACAGAACGCTGGATTGTTCTACTTTCTTATTCTTCCTTCATATAACTTTCCACCACTACCAACTGACCATGGCGAAGCACCCTCCCTCATCCCACACATACACTTCATATCTAGTTCCTGAATTTCAAGATGTTTAGACGCTATCCACAACAGCTAACGTTTCATGCAAAGAAAAGAAAAGGGAAGAAAATAAAACCATAGTGTGGCCTAATATCAGAGGCATGACATTCCTGGAGAACCAAGGGCATTATGGTAACCCTCATAAAGCATACCTCAGAGCAAATGCTACTTCTGTCATCTTGAGGGCAGGATTATATTCATCTTACAAATTTAATTGCTTAATAGTTTTAGGCTCTAAAATATTTATTCAATGAGTGATGAGTATAATGTGAAATGTTGATTTATACCTAATTAGGAGCTATGCAAAATAAGTTATGAATATTGCTCTTGCCTATGAAAAGCTTACAATCTGTGATACAGAAAAAAATAGGCTCTGCAGAAAAAATATAGGCATCTATTTATCAATTAAATTTAACCCACATATACTTTGCACCAAATAGTGCAAGCATAATAAAGCATAAATAGGTTATTGCTGAATCCATGAGGGGAAAATAACTAATAAAAAGATAGTCATATTCTAAAAAGAAGAGAGGTATAAAGTATACTACAAAAGAAGCAGAAAACATAACACATCTGCAGAGGCAGATTCTAAGGAGGTTATCATGATTCACAAAGTGTCCATGTCTTTGTGTAACTCCCTCCCCTTCAGAGTCAGCAATGCCTGTGGCTTGCTTCTAACCACTAGAAAGTTGCAGAGATGATTGGATGTGCATGATAGTGTGGACATTATTACATAAAGGCACAGATCCCATATTACTGGTGTCCCTCTGTCTCCATAGCTGGCTTTTAAAAAGCAAGCTGCCCTGCTACAAAGAAATGAATTCTGCCCACTACCCAAGGGGGTTTGGAACCAGATCCGTTCTCTAGATGAGAACCCAACTCAGGCAGACTGACACCTTGATTCCAGCCTGGGGAAACCCTAACAAGAGGAGCAGCTACGCTGTGACAGAACTTCTGACCTACAAAACCTACAGAGATTATAATATATGCATATTGTTTTAAGCCACTAAGTGTGTTATGCAAAAAATAATCAATACACAGAGATTCAAAGGGAAGTATATCTGATTGTAAGCAATAGAAAAATTTTCATTTAGAGGTAGCATTGGTATAAAGGTTATGAATGTTAAAGAATGGTTTGGTTGGAACATTAGAGGTTAAGGCAACAAGTGTCTCTTATTTTCAGGGTGCTATTAATTTGAAAATTAAAAATTACTAAAATAAAAGCATGGCATGTCAATAAGTAACAGTTCATACTTAATAGTGAAGAACTTGAGGCTTTCCCAGGCAAAGATGTCCTTTCTCACTACTCCTCTCAATATTGGACTACAAGTCCTTGCTAATGCAATATGGCAAGAAAAGGAAACTAAAGGTATCCAAATTGGGAAGGAAGACATGTTATTGTGTGCAGACAACATGGTCATCTATGTCGAAAATCTGAAGGAATCAACAACAAAAACCAATACTCTTGAAACTAATAGACAATTATAGCAAGGTTGTAGGATACAAGACTAATATACAAAATCAATTTCTTTCTTATATACCAATAATTAACAAGTGAAATTTTAAATTAAAAACACAAAAATTACATTACCACCTACAAAATTAAATTATTTAGGTATTAATCTAGCAAAATATGTACAAGACTTAAATGAGGACAATCACAAAACTCTGATAAAATTAAAAAGGAAAACTAAATAGAGACATAGACGTGGTCTATGTTCAGGTATAGGAAGACTCAATATTGTCAAGATGTCAGTTCTTCCCAACTTGGTCTATAGATTAAATTCATTCAAAATCAAAATCCTGTCAACTTACTTTATGAATAATTATAAATTGATTTTAATGAATATACGGAGAGGCAAAAGACCGAGAATAGTCAACACAGAATTGAAGGCAAAGAACAAAGTTAGAGAAGTGATGCTACCCAACTTCAAAACTTATTTTGAAGCTAGTAATCTATTGATTACACATTGTGGTATGGGACAAGACACAAGAGAAACTTAAGTGCATATCACTAAGTGAAGGAAGCCTATCTGAAAAAAGGCTACATACTGTATGATCCCAACTACATGACACTCTGAGAAAGACAAAATACCTTGAAGACAATAAAAAGGACCAGTTGGTTGGGGGGTAGTATGTAGATTAATCAACACAGAAAAAATTAGAGCAGTAAAAATACTTTATTATGTTATAATGATGAGTATATATCCATCATTATATATTTGTCCCAACCATGACTGTACAATACCAAGAATGAACCTTAAGGTAAACTATGGACTTTGAGTGATTATGATGTGTCATTATAGATTCAGCCTTGGTAAAAATTGTACCATTCTAATGAGTGATGTTGATAATGGGGAGATATGGGGTGGCAGGAGGTATATGGAACATCTCTGTACTTTCCTCTCAGTTTTATTGTAAAACTACAACTTCTTTAAAAAAAATACAGACTTAAAAAATATTAGAACATCTATAACCTAGGCTGTCTAGAGCATACGGTATTGGGTATACACCCTGGAAAGAGTAGCCAATGTTCTTTGCAGAATGACCCAGAGGAGTTTGTAACTTGTTTAGGGAGCAAATAGGAATCAATGATGACTTTTGAGTTGATGTGACCAAAGGTGTACTCAGAGAAGATAATTCTAGAAAGAGAAAGTCCACAGGCATCTAGAGAAACTGAGGTAAGGAACTGAATGGGGAGTAGGGGAGAATGGAAGAAGTTTCTAGAAGCCTGGGCAAGTAAAAGTGAAAGAGCCTAGCAACTGCTCACCATGGAAGGGCAGCGTTGATGCAAAGGTTTCAAACCTAACCTTACTTCCTCTCATGAACAGAAAAGAGATACTCGTGAACGGCCAAAAAGGAAAGGAAGAGGAATTGTGTGACTATAAAATAGAGCTGCTGCCAAGCATTTTATCAATGTGCCTTGATGTAATGGTATTATCCAAATTCTAAGTACCTCACTAAAAAGTCTTGAAACAAGCCAAAACTGTTCTTATGTGACTCTACTGGAAATAAGAGTGGGCCAAATCTAGTTTTCATCTATGTTCATGCATTGTCCTATAATCTTTCATATGCTTGACTTTGGATAAAATATGAGCTGGAGTTAATAAAGTTGTTATTATTATACAACATTTCTCAAAGTTATATGTAATATGATTTTTAATATAATGAGATACCAAACACCTATCTGCAATGATGGGTGGGGGGAAAATGAAGTTTAATATCATCAGCAAGCTAATTATAGGTGACCATGTTACAGACAATTCAGAGAAGCTCCAAAACCTAACATCTACATTTCCACCATCACAATACATTGAAACCACGGAGACAATGCTGTCATTCTCCTTTGTGAAACCGAGGCAAGATAGCAGGCTTTAAATCATGCATAAGCTACCAACCTTCCTGTTTACATCTCTTTAAAAAAAATGGTGACATGTCTCTTGTATAGTCCACAAAGAATTTAAATCACATGGTGAACAAATAATTCCTTTCAGGAGGAGCTCTCAACACCAGCTGCAGGTTCTTCAGTTCACCCAGGTGAGGAACACAGACTGACTACATGTAGATGGGTACAGCATCCAGAGAGCCTCCCAGCTGCATTTCCCAAGGCTGAAAGGATCCACACCAGCTTAATATATTGCCTCTACCTCTTCCTCACTAATTAGCATGTCCCTCACCCACTTCATTCCTTTCCTATGAAGTCAGGTTAAGACCTTACACAAGTCAACAGTGCTCTCAGAGAAATGTGCAACTTCATCCTTTACCTCTGACTGAAAACAGGAAATATAACTAATGTGTAAATTAGAACTAGCCCTTCATTACTGGGCCACACAGATGCACACTGACATTTCCATGTGTCCCTGAGAGTAGGACCAGAGAAGAGCTATATGGTGTGATAGGAGGAACGAGTACTATCTAAGCATAAAGTGTCCTCCCCTCTCCTCTTTGCCTCTGGATACTCCCTAGGCTTTCGACGTTCAAGATCAATTCTTCTAAAATCACCTTAATCCAAACATCTCACACTGTGCCTTGAATTCATAGCAACTCTAAAAGCCAAATTCTACTCCATGAGATTTCTTACAGTGTTGCTTAGTTTTAGCCTTTATTGTGTTTATAAAACTTACTTTCACTACCAGAAGGTGGAGAATGTGTAAGATCTCCGATTACCATCTGCATTCCTTCCAGTGCACAATCCGGGGAACATAACACGATTTCAGTAAATATTAGTGACATGGATAAAAATTAATCTTAGAAGAGCCAATTTCCTTGGAAGGGTTGGATTAGTAACATGTACAAGGTTTACCAGAGAATAACCATGCTATTATATTCTTCTGTAAAGAGAACTAAATATAATCCCTTGAAAGAAAAGAGGAAGCTTGGAATTAGGGACTGAAAATTCACTGTCCATGGTGTACTCAGTATTGTGGCCAAAGATTTAATTTAGCCTAACACCATGTAAAGCTCTTAATACTATTTAGCAGAGATGCACATATTAGAGACTATAAAGACAAGATAAATGCATTTTCTAGATATTTATCTTTCTAGTGACCTTGCTTATCTTAGTGGTTTATCTCACAGACTTGGGAGCTAGCATATTGATTAGCTGATCACACACACAGTAGTAAATGATCCTTAATCTATTTCATGTATAAAGAAACAAGCAAAAAGGGGACAACTATTTTGTCCATGTCCTCATAATATAAATGCAGAAGTTGTAAACTGAGCCTTGTTCTTCTGTGACACACTTATATTTAGTATTCAGTCAACAGAGTGTCAGTATGATGAAGTGTGGTAAAGAGTATGTTGCTTTTGAGATCTTTGACCTACCCAACTTTAGGAAAGTTCCTTTATCTTTTTAAACCCCAATTTGGACATCAAAAAAGAAAACACTTCTGCCCTAGGCAGTTTGGCTCATGATAGAGCATCGGCCTACGGACTCAAGAGTCCCAGGTTCGATTCCAGTCAAGGGCATGCGCCTTGGTTGTTGGCACATCCCCAGTAGGGGGCATGCAGGAGGCAGCTGATTGATGCTTCTTTTTCATCAATGTTTCTAACTCTCTCTCTCTCCCTTCCTCTCTGTAAAATATCAAATATATATGTGTGTGTGTGTGTGTGTGTGTGTGTGTGTGTGTGTGTGTGTGTATAAAGAAAGAAAACACTTCCTGATAGGTAGGTGCATTGTGATTAAAGCTATATCTAAAATAATGGCCTCAAACTATAGAGACTATCAAAATCATCTGCAGGGCTTATTAAAAGATAAACTGGGCCCTGTCCCTCCACATTATTAAGAATGGAGGCCTGAGTTTGCATTTCTAACAAGTTCTCAGGTGATGGAAATGCTGAGGGCCTTGGGACCAAACTGAGAACCTGTGGTCTAAAGCAACTAACACATTGTGTTTTAGAATTATTGCATGTGTGTGTGTGTGTGTGTGTGTGTGTGTGTGTGTGTGTGTATTTCTGTCAGTGTGTAATCTCTCTTAATGTCTGTTTACTCTTCAGTTAAATGGAAAGGAAAATTCCTAGTTTTACAAGTCTATTTAATCCTTTGAGGATCATTTGAGTCCACTCTAATAAAATTGTTTTGTAAATAATAAATCACTAAATATCTCTATATTTGTTATATTTGGACATTCAATAATTAGTAGCTATTATTATTTCCAAAGCATAGGAAGTAGTTTAATAAAATGCAGACCTGGAAAAATATGGAATGTCACCTAAGAGACTTAAGAAAGAAGTATTGGGCAGTGGAGTATTGCGAAGTATTGCTCTTTAGCTTTATGCTAGAAAAAAATCCCTTCATTTCATTTTTTAAAATAAATTTATATAATGGCTCACGCAATACACTGTATGAAAATTATTTACTTGCCTCTCTTCTTCCTCTCCATGTGTGACCTCTTTCTCTGAATGTGGTGAAATTTTAATGGCCAAAGTGTTGGATGATTAACATTAATGGGTGTTGCCCATGTTAATCCCTGGTGCAAACTGAAAGAATGGATTTTATCTGTTAAACTTTTCCAGATTTAGCCCTTACATATGTAATATAATGTAGTGTCAGAAAAATTCTGTAAATGTCTTTTATGTAAAAGTGAACGCATGGGAGTTGGAATGTTGGCTCATAAATACGGAACATGAAAATAAGATAATTTTAAACAATGAATGCACACATATTGGGGCAATTTTAGGAAAAGAATTGCCTAGAAACACAAAAGCCTCTTTTGGAACTATATAATAAAAGAGCAAATATTGAACCAGATATGCCATACCTGTGTTCCCTATTTCTATTAGTTCTCCCAGTCATCAGAACTTAGCAGAAGCAAAGACAGCACAAATATTCCTATTCATCACCCTTCATATCTGAATGTAATTTTATCCTCAACTTCTAGATTTCTCACATATCGCCTCATTTTAATTTCCATGTCTGTAGTACAGAGCCTCATTATCTCTCATCTAGATTATTTCAATAACCACTTAATTCATCATTGTCCTATTTCATTCAAGGATATTTTACACCTAATGCCATATAATCTTTCTGATCCCATCAGCTCTCTATTCATAAGGCAATCATTTACATTGTCTAATGAATAAAAGTACAAACTTGGCCTAGCAATCAAGGGCTCCACAATTTGACACAAACCCATTGTCCACTGTTCCACTGATTTTGTTTTACATTCACTTCAGTCATATTGAACAACCAGTGTCTTCTGTAAAATCATGAACCATCATTCTCCTATGTTGTCGCCCACACTATTTCTGTCTCTTTAAATAATTAATAATGTGGTATAGTGCTTTATTATTTATAAAACAATTTCATAAGAGTGGTCTCAATTGATACTCAAAGATTAAATAGAGTTGTAAAACTAGGCATTTTCCTTTCTATTTAACAGAAGAGTAAATAGAGACTTAGATTACATATAGATAGAAATAGTCCAACAAAGATATAGCTGCAATAATTCTAAAACAAAATCAAGCCTCACACACACACACACACACACACACACACACACACACACACAATTGGGAATCATTCCAGCCTTAGACAGTCTCATCTTGGAGACCATAATAAGGAAAGAAGTTGCAAGATCTATACACCAAAATAATTAATCTGAGAATGTGTCTTGATAATAGAACCTGAATCAATTCAACAATAATTGCATTTAAGACATGCTGATGTAGAATGAATTTCAATATCCTGACTATGGATGAAGCTACCAAGTAGTCCTAATGAAAAGTTTATGACTAATGGGTTGTTTATTAATTTCAAACCTAGGGAATTTGCACTTGCAAAAAATATATATATAATCTCCCCTTATTTTCTATTCCTGCTTCTATTCTTTGGCTTTTATGTTCTCTTAAACCTTAAAAAGGAGTCTAAAAGTTTGTGATGATGCTAGCTGTCTTCTCACTGTTTAATGTTGTTGTCAATAAAATACAAATTTATTTTATCACAAAGGAATAGGTAGATTGTAATTTTTGACCTTTAGAGTCTAATAGATGTAAACTTTGACTGCAGGACCAATTATGTCAAAATTATCTGGCACTTTGTTTTAAAAAATGCAGATATAAATCGAAATCTTCATATATAGGACCAAGAACTACACTCTTTAAGCATGTCAAATGGTTCTCATGCCCTCTACTCTTTAAGAAACATTAGAGATAATCCACTTATATCAACAATGGAATAGCTTGTATAAAGCCTAACTTTGTGCCATGAACAATCATAAAAGATGTATAAAATACAAATGATTATTATGTTCTTAGAGGAACATTTCAAAGTACAGTCATTTCTCTTTTAAAAGGCCTCTTCTCTCCACTCTCTGCCTACTTAAGAAAGGCCTGCCCTGTGCAGGTTGTCCTTGAAGCTGGGGCAGGCCAAAGTTATGGGTAAGGACATATGTCCAAGGCTATGTGTTGTCAGATAATTTACCATGCAGAAAACACCTGGAGGCAGGTCAGGTAGTGTTTAAATAAGCCCAGTTCAAGTTCAAATCACAATCTGTCTTCTAAGCCAACATGGCCTTTCTACCTTAGCCTAGTCTCCCAGTTTCTAACTTAGATCAGAGAACACACATATATCTCGTAAGGGAAAATAAGTTTTCAAGTATAGATAGGGCAATCAAACTCCACCTGTGGGCTTGGGCTGGGAGTAAATTATCTAATTCTCCAATCGTTTAATTATTCTAATATATCCAAGTATCAAACCCTAAACTATACTCTTAAAATATGTCTGAAATGCTTTTATTTAATTTGCTAATTCAGTAATATCTAAACTAAAATCAGATCATATGTGATGAAAGATCATTATCAAAATGTTTCCTCCAAGAAAAAAGATATATCCCCAATTCTTATATCTTCCTTAAAATGCAAATTTGCAACTCCCCAAAATGACTGATTTTCAATAATTTAAAGAAATTAGATATCTTATTCACTGAATACACATTTATAAAATATTTACAACAGTTCTAGGAATAATAGGGATTCCCATTATCCTTGATTAATGGCAATATATTTTTTAAGACATGATACCTAAAACTGAATATGCCCCTCCAGTGGCCTCTGATCCACACCAAATCCCATAAGATCACAACTTCTTTTTCTTGAACACTGTATATTGTCTTAATGCAGCCTAGTATTCTCAGCCTTCTTGGTAACTACCTCACGTCACCTGTAAACATTTTGGTCAGTTACACAGAGATTTTTTTTTCACATGAATTGCTGTCAGGCAGTCTCCCCTTATAGTTCCAGAAATCCTTTTTTGTTTTTTTTGGGGGGGGGATTTTTTTGTATTGTTTTGTTGTTGTTTGGGGTTGTTTGTTTGTTTGTTTGTTTTGTTAATCCTTACCTGAGATATTTTCTCCATTGATTTCCAAAGAAAGTGGAAGGGAGAGGGAAAGACAGAGGAAGAGCAACATCAATGTGAGAGAGATACATCAACTGGTTACCTTCTGCACAGACCCAACAAGGGCCAGGAATGGAGCCTATAACAAAGATAATTGCCCTTGATCAGAATCGAACCCATGACCCTTCAGTCCATGAATGGATGCTCTAACCACTGAGAAAAACAGGCCAGGGCCCTTTTTAACTTTAGTGCACAACTTGATAGTTAGCCCTAAATTTCATCCTTCTCATTTGTGCTTATTATTCATCCATCAAATAACCATTTGAATCCTGATTGTCTTCTAAATGTTAGCTGTTTCCCATCAGTTCTATTATTCATGAACATAGTTAACTTGCCTGCTACAAGTTAGAACATTTTTAACAGCTTCCTAGAGGGGATTATACAGCATGCCACTAGAACCTTAGTCCAGGTTGATCTCAGCCCATTATTTAACACCATAATCCGGGAATCAGCAAATTGCAGCCTGTAGGCCAAATTCAACCTGCCATCTGTTTTTGTAAAGAAAGTTTATTAGAACCTCTGCCACACTCATTCACTTATCTATATCTGTCATTGCTTTTATTCTACAAAGGCAGAGCTGAGTAGTTCCAACAGTGGCCACGGGTCACAAAGCCTAAAGTAGTTGCACTCTGGCTCTTTCTAGCAAAAGTGTGCTGACCTTTTCTCAGATAGGTCAACCAGTTAGAAATGTGACTTAATAGTACTTTCCTTTTTAAAATATATTTTATTAATTTTTTACAGAGAGGGATAAAGAGTTAGAAACATTGATGAGAGAGAATCATCGGTCAGCTGCCGCTTGCACGCCCCCTACTTGGGATGTGCCCACAACCAAGGTACATGCCCTTGACCTGAATCGAACCTGGGATCTTTCAGTCTGCAAGCCGACACTATCCACCGAGCCAAACTGGTTTTGGCTTAATGGTACTTTCTTTCCCCTTTGTGGACATCTGAACATTTTTGCAAATGTCACCTTGCTAAAATGAAAATAACAATATCAGAATTAGCTTGGTCTACAGAATCTTATTGCATCATCCAACAAGGAAATTAAATTATTTTTACTTGGGTGTTCTCCGTGTACTTCTGGCTCCTCGTGATTACTGCCTGCTCTCCTCAGCTAGCAATTTCCTTTCTTAAAAATTCATTCTGAAACATGGCTGGGAATCTTCAAACTGTATGTTTAAATTTCCTTTGCCCACTTTTTGAGAATTGAGTTTGCCCTATTATTCTGGACTATCTACTATTTTCCGTGATAAGGCACAAGGGTTTCACAATCTATACTAATAATAAACTAATGTGGTCATAACCAGACAGATGGCTGGGCCCTGCCTAGATCGGAGGCATGGGCGGCCTTCAAACTGCCGGTGGCCTCTAGCCCAGGCCAGCCAGCGCCTCACAGGAGACCCCTGCCAGGATCGGGGGTCTTGGCTGGCCTCCAAATCAGGGGCAGCCATTAACCCAGGACATTCAGCACCCCAGAGGAGAGACCCCTGCCAGGATCAGGGTCATGGATGGCCTTCAAATGGTGGCAGCCCCTAGCTGGAGGAGGCCTCCTACTCAAGGACGCCCGAGTCTGTTCTGGACGTAGGGCTAGCCTCTCCCCATGAGCAACTGGGATGCCGCCAGTGTCTAACTGCTAGTCTCTGGGAGATGGGAGTGCATCCACCGTCCACCAAAAAGTAGGACTGTTGAACCGTTCACAGTCTCAGTGCAGGCACAGGTCCGAGGCTGATGGGGTGGAGGCCAGACCAAAACAAAACAGCAGAAACACCCTGCCCACCTCAGCAGGTGCAGCTGCAGTTCCATGCAGGCCTGGGCAGTGTAGAAAATGCTACCTTCTCCCGGGTCCTGTGCTGACACCGCCACCTCACTCACCCTCAAGCCTCCCTGAGTCCTGACAGCAAAGTGTATTGGGCATCCTGCAGGAGTTATGCCATTCTGGGTGCTTTTGCCCAAAGATACCTTTGGGAGGAATTCAGAGCCACATCTCACTTCCCATGAGACTGGAAGAACCATGTAAAAGGAATTTGACTAAAGCTTTCCACATCTCTATTTATTCTTTTGAATCCATAAAATGACCTTAAAAAAAGCATTTGGGCCACCTAAGAGAGAATGCACTTTCTGGCCAGAGCATGAAGGATTCTTTTGCCCAACAAGTTAAAGGAAGCAGAGAGCAGAGAGCTGGCACAGAGGAAATGGCCCTGGTGCCCTATGAGGAGACTGAGGGAATGCAGTTTCAGAAATTCCATAAGCCTTTTGCCACCTTCTGCTTTGTAAACCACGCCATCCAGATTCACCAGGACTGGAGGCAACTGGGAGTTGCAGCCATGGTTTAGGACGTGGAAAGCAAATCTTGGAGGTGGAGGGGGCATCTCTGAAAACATCTGCAATCCCACCTAATAATAGACAAATATGTAAGTTCACCATACCTTCACTATGCCTATAGCCAATCAGAGTGACTATGCAAATTAACCCAAAAATATGGCGGTTAATTTGCATACATAGGTGCCCAGGCCCTGTGTCCCAGGAACATCCTGGCACCCAGGTCACTGTGAGGTAAGGCCTGGGCAGGAGCAGACACCCTGTTATCCATTGCAGGGAGCTAGGGGTCCGCTCCCACCCCAGGCTGAAAGCCTCCGTGGAAGGATTTGGCATGGTGCCAGAGCAGACCTCCTGCGATGGACAGCAGGGAGCTGGGGGTCGCTTTGGCCTGGTGCAGGAGCAGACTCCCTGAGATCGATCGCCTGGGCAGGGAGCTGGGGGTCTTCTTTCAGCCTGGGCAGGATTGATAGAAGGGAGCTGGGGGTCCGCTCTTGCCCAAGAGGCTTTCGCCCTGGGCAGGTCTGGGCAGGGGCTGAGCACACGATCAGAGGGAGCTGGAGGGCCCCTGCCCAGGCCTAAAGTTTCAACCAGAGGAAAGTTAAAATATTGCACAAAGAATATTGTAAAATTCAAAGCCCAAAGTAAAGATCATGTGTTTTCTTTTTAAAAACAGAATATTTCAGAGAGAAAGGGAGAGAGAGAAAGAGATAGAAACATCAATGATAAGAATTACTGATCAGCTTCCTCCTGCAGGCCCCCTCCTGGGGATTGAGCCCACACCCCAGTTATGTGCCCCTGACCAGAATCTAAACCAGGGACCCTTGAGTCCACAGGCCAATGTTCTCTCTATTGAGCCAAACTGGCCAAGACCATGTGTTTTCTTTAAGTTCTGCACGGTTGTAATGGTCCCCAAATCTATACTAATAAAAGGGTAATGTGCTAATTAGAGTGACCATCTTCCCGATGTCCATCCAGACAAAGCAGCTATAAAGGTCTGAGGCTCAGGCCAGCAGTGGCAGCAGCAGTGGGGTAATGGGGGCGATGCCTTCCCCTGATTTGCCAGATCACCTACTGCAGAGGGAGGCCAGACTGGGGGCCAAGGCACAGGCAGTTAGGGGCAATCAGGCTGGTAGGGGGGGAGGGCAATGGAGGGCTATCAGGCCAATAGGGGAGGGCAAGTTAGGGGGTGGTCAGGCCAGCAGGGGGGCAAGGTAGGGGTGATCAGGCTGGCAGGCAGAGGGGTTAAGGGCAATCATGCAGGTAAACAGGAGAGTGGTTAGGAGCCAGTGGTCCTGGATTGTGAGAGAGGAATGTCCGACTGCCAGCAGCTGTGGGGTCCCAGATTGGAGAGGGTGTAGGCTGGGCTGAGGGACACCCCCTCCCTGCACAAATTTCATGCACCAGGCCTCTAGTCAAACAAGGAATTTTATTTAGCCATTATAATAGCAGAGCAAAATAACTACTATAGTACTTCTATATTTAATTCCAAGGTATCTATAGCTGTATCAGTGTTTTCCCTTTCAAGATGATATATTTATTGTAATTTATTTTGCACAATATGAAACCATGCATTATATTTCAAATATAAAATGTTCTAAATGTTAGCAAACAAGAAAACCAAACTAAATTTATGATGTATATTAAAGGTATGTGATAATTATATATAAATTATTAACTGTTCTTGGCTCTAATGCTTTTCTCTACTTAGCCCACTCTCTTGGAGTTGTCACCATGAGCTTCAGAACTATTCAGCTGAGCTGACTCCCTAAGCAATGTTTTCAGGACAGCTGCCTCCCAATAGTATGTCTGCTCTGCAAAGTGGGGCTACATTACCACAATTATTTCATCTCCTCACCAACCATGGGGCCTGTCCATCACTTAGTCTACATTTCCTCCAACAGAAATATCTACCCTTCTCAGAAGATTCCTCCTCCCAGCTCCATGCTTACTGGGCCCGAGAGGGATGAGGGTCTCGTATTGCCATAGCTGAGGGGAGGAAAATTATGAGAGTGAGATGAGGAGGATAAAGAAGAGGAAGAGTGGAGAAAAAATAGTCAAAGTTCTTTTTTCTGGGTACTTAAAACTAACAAGCTAAAGTATATAAGGACCTTTATTTTAGAACTTTAAAATAGAAAAGTTAAATAAGAACTTTAAGAAAATAATCTGAAGATAGTATCATTCTAGCCCTCCTTCTCCATTCTGCTAGCTTATTTCAGGCCTTTATTTCTCACCTGAGCAAATGCAGCGATTTCTGAATCTATTTGATTCTGCCATGTTGCTCTAGGAAGACCTTCCCCACTGGCCATAAGTACACTTCCAAACTTCTCAACACGCAGCCCTCGGAGTTATCTTCTACCACCTTTCCTCGTGGACCCATCACTCCAAACAGAACACATCCCATATCCTTGAGTTCAGGATGTTTCTGCCGATTTGTACTTATTTCTTGTTTCTGGGATGATCCTCACTCACTTTTCCTTCTGAACAACTGCTAGTGATCTGCCAAGAAAATGATCGCTTTTATATGTTAGTTAAGTAGTTACTAAACTGTTCTTCATGGCTACATTTTGTTCCTATTCTCCAATAATACTCCATGCAAGACTCTTTAATGCGACTTTTCATACCATGTTATAGTTACTTATTTATGCATGTTTTCCTACCACAATCTTCTTAAGGAAGGGTCTATGCTTCCTTCAGCTTTGTACTGCTAACTGTTTCACCCCCACATGGCCAGAGCTGAGTGAATGAGTAAATGGATGGGTAAACTCATTCAAACTGTCCGGTCCTTTCTTGCAGCTATATCCATTTTTAACTCCATATGTTTTAATTATATTTATTCTATCCTTTCTATATTTGACTGTGGTCAGACCATCTGTACTTTCTGTGCCTACAATGCGCAGCTTCTTTAATTTCATACTTGGAAATTCATTTTAAAATAGATCTTTTCTCTTAGTTTACCTCAAGTCAAATAAATGGTAAATTAAGCAACAAGATGGCCCGGCTTGCTTTCACATCCATCAATGCCTCTCTTCCCACTGGGACCATTTCTGCTTCACAGCCATTCCCTGCACACATGACTGACTCCTCCCCCAGGGTGCCTTCCTGATTAGCCAAGTGCCCATCATTATGTTGGTGACTGTCACTGCTGACTCCCCCACTTTCTGTCCCACTTGCTCTTCCTCCTCCTCCTTGTGTTCCTATGTCTGCCCACAAGACCTTCTCCCAGCATCACAGGGCAACTCGAGGGGCAGCTACAAATCAGAAAAACCTGGAGCACAGCTCCAGCCTCAACAGTAACCACCTGAGTAACTTAGAGTGACAAATAGTACTCACCACTGCTGTTGAAGCAACTGAATATTGCAGTAGATGGCCCCCTTGTGTTCTGATTTAATTGTCAAACGCCCTGCAAAGCATGCTGTTACAAACATATCCATTTTTAAAGTAAGGAAACTGAAACTGAGGTGAACGTTCCATGGTCACGTATGTAACTGTGAACTCCAGTGAGGAAGCATGGAGAAAACAAGGCCAGATAGGCTTCAAATCCTGGCTCTGTCAGTTATTAGCTGGCCCATCACTAGCCAGTTAATCAATCATTTAAAGTAACTTTTGTGTTTATTAAAATGTGGGTAACACTACCTAGCTTGCAGCACTGTGTATGATCGGTCAGTGAGGTCACCTGTTGAGCAAAGAGCCTGGAACTGGCACACACTAGGTATCCAATCAGTGGTAACTTAATGAGATACAGTGACAGCAAGCTTCTAGCCTGGATATAAAGTGTGGCTATAAAGTCAATGTTCCTAGAACTACAATGCCCTACCTCTTAAACAATTAAGTTAGCCATTAAGTAAGGAGTTGAATAAGATGGTTCTAAGAATTATAAAGATACTGGCTTCTTCTAACATACCCACTTCTGAGATAGGCCTGTCACTTAACTTCAGCCTCTGTTTTGTCACCATATAAATGAAGGTGTGTGTGTGAGGGGGAAATCTTGTTCTAACTCCTTGGCTATTTTAAGGGTCTGATAACATAAAGTGGAATATTTGAGAAATTCCACGTTTAGATGAATCCCTCCATAGGATTTAACTAACTAGAACTCCCTCAACACCACCTCACAAATGTTTAGAGTTTAATAGGGTAAATGAGAAAATACAAGATATAAAGAAAAAAATTATAAATTTCCAATGTTTGAGGCCCTAAAAATCAATAGGAAGACAATCTACTGATTGGCAAGGCACTCAAGTAATACCATGTGATTCTATTTGGTTTCTAGTTCACAAATTCTGTTCCAACATAACATCCTTTCCTATGTTCTGAAAACTAACTGGTTCTTTTTCTTCCCCAGTGAATAGATTTCAGTTGGTTAAGGAAAAATTGTTCCCTACAAACAAAAGTTAACTGCAGCATGTTGAAAATGGGGCCCAACATAAACTGTGTGCAGCTAACACTGACTGCAGCATGACTGTACTTGGACAGAATTCTGCACTCCTGAGCAACCTCACACCCCAGAACTATTATGGAATAGTTGCTGGTTGAACATTTTATTAGATCTGATTGGTATTATCAATATGGAATCTACTGTGAAACACTTACTCTGAGAATGGGTGAGAGCTAAGGCATACATAAGGCCCTATATATCCTGCATTTCATTCTGCGCCCTGTCTTCTTCTTGCTGGGCCTACATATAAATAAAGCTGACCCAGGTCAAATTTCTATGTTTACTATGAAAACCTTCTATAGTCAGAAAAGTCACAGCTATTTTATAAAGAAGTTCTGGAGCTACTGATTCAGACCAACAGTGAGGAGAGAGATACTCAGGGTGCTACAGTGTCCTGGCTGCATTGGAATTATCACTGTGATCCAATTATTAGGCCTGGCCTACTACCCCTAGAAATAGGGAGTGGTGGTACAAAAAATAGATAAAAATTCAGGACAGAATCAGATCATCTAAGCCCTCCCTCCAGCTCTGCCTTCCTGTGGTCCCTTTCTCTTCCAAGCCCAACTCTTCCAACTGTTTTGGGAGCCCATCCCTTCCCAACAAATTGCCTACATCAGTGACATTTTATCTCTCATAGGTCATTCTCCCTCTTCATCTGTAAGAAGCTTCTTGGGCCTTGTTGATGCCTGGTGTCACTCTTCCATTTCCTTCCTTCCAGGGCCATTGGCCCTCAAGAGGGCCAATTCTATACTGCTTCTACCTCCTCTCATACTTTCATTGAAGCTTCCTCTTATATTTCTATTTCCAACATTCTACTTAAAATGCTCTTCCAAAATGCCAACAATAGTCTCCCAAATGTTAGTTTCTACTCTATTCTCAGTCCTCAAACTATTGAGATTTGGCCGTTGCCCAAATTTTAATCCATGTTGTTGGACCATTTCTCCTCTGCTTTAGGACACTGGATTCTATTGATTCTCTACTACTCCTGACTATTTACATTTAACTCTTCTATTTCTCTGCTTCGTGTTTAGTGTCAGTGTGCACCAGAATTTTACCTATAGTCCTCTTCTAATTATTTACCCTTAACTGTAATGATGAATATAGTCACAACTCAGTTGCAACAATGAAGATAACTGTAAAATACCTGGCATTTATGAAGCATTCAATAAGTAAATCTTTTCAACTTCATGTTCTACACTGGGTCATGAAATCTATGTTCCAATACACATATTTTCTACTTTCAAACAACAACTTGGTAGTTCTCGGGTATTATATTCATGAAATGTCTTACTCACCCAAGGGTTCCTTGGAACCTTCAAAAACCTGTTTAAGTATTACATTTTCCTTTCTCAGTACCCCATTAGAATTTTACTCTGGCCACCAATAGAGAAGGAAGAATAAAAGGAACAAGATCAAGAAGAATATTGCTCTTGGAGAGCTTATGATAAGTGATCAGGATCAATATGCCTAGCACATTAGAGGTGCTCAGCAGTTATTTGCTGAATTGATTACACTCCCCCAGCTACTCATTTACATATAGAAACTATTCTTTATTATGCAGCAAACTAGCATATAAAATTTCATAAGCACTTGGCCTAGCTGTCCTCAATACAGGTGCTATAATTGGTTTTGAGAGTAATCTATATATATAAAGAGGTAATATGCAAATTAGTCAACACACCTTAAGGCATCATGACTGGCTCAGGAGGAGCTGTGTGCACAGATGGGCGGGAGGGGACTGCTCACTGCCCTGAGCCCCAGCAGCAGCGGGGAGGCTGGGGCTGAGGTGGGCCAGAGTGCAGACACAACACACAGGAGCACCTGTTCTGAGCCTCTGCTGCATGGCTGGGAGCAGGCCCCCAGCAGACACACACAGCAGGGCATACTCCGAGCCACTGCAGCCAGACTGTAGGACATCCCCTGTGGGCTCCCAGACTGTGAGAAGGGGAAGGCTGAGCTGAGGGACACTTCCTCCCCATGTAGTGCATGAATTTTGTGCACCAGACCTCTAGCTTACACTAATAAAAGAGAAAGATGCAAATTGACCATAACTTCATGATGCCCATCAGCCAATCAGGAGTGAGTATTAACCCAACAAAAATGGTAGGTTAATTTGCATATACATATGCTGAGCAGCCGGGTTGGGGTGGGATGCTTGCGTCATCACCATGGCAAGGGCAGAGTGGGAAGAGGTGGCTCCAGGGCCGGAGCAGAAAGGCAATGCCAGCTGCCAGGGAAAGGAAGGACCATTCTTGCACAAATCTTTGTGCAGCGGGCTTCTAATTTATAATAATGACAGTTAAGTGCTCAAAATATTTTTTAAGATAAACAGTTATTTCTATAACAAGATCATCTTTACCTGTTTGCTTATATATACATTCTTAGCTAAAAGAGAAAGAAATGTAATTAAAATTAGTGTGCTGTAAATAGTTCATAAACCTGGGCATATCCATGAGAGTGTGGTGTCTTGCATGTTACCACCTTTCCCACATGTGTTCACATCAATATATATATATATATATATATATATATATATATATATATATATACTGATGACATAGGGACCCATATTTACTACTACTCCTCATAACAGACCAGCAAAAAAATAAAAATAATAATCTCAAAATGAGTAAGAAACTGCCATTACTATCTTGTCTATTCATGTTTTTCTCACTTTTTCCTCTTCCTCTAATATTATTTTTATTCTTTTCACAAACTTTTTCTTTCCAAATACCTCATTCCCATTTTGAACTCTTTTTTATTTTAAAATTTCATTCCATCCCTTTATAGTTTCCTTTTTATTGCCATGCTTTTCTCTGCTTCCTGTTCCACCCCACTTTCCAGCTCCCACTTGGAAATGAAGGGAGCGCAAAGCAGCAGCTGTGGCTGAGAAAGCTGAGCAGGAAGGGGCAGAGTGAAATGAGCTGATTAGCTGTATGAATACCTCATTCAAGAGGGCTTGCTAGCTTTAGCTTACAGCTACTGTGCAGACTTTATTGGGGGAGGTGACATGGGAGAGATTTAATCTAAGGGGAGATTAATCATATATTGACTCACTGGCCAAGGTCCATCTGGGTCTCATTTTCATTGGAAAGAAACTCCCAAATGTCAAGATTTAAAGCCTATCGTTCTCTTCATCCCATTTCAGCTCCTCCTGCACAATAACTGGAATGCCTTCTTCACCCTACTTTTTCAGAAGTTCTTTCTTTGCCATCCTTCAAAAGTCTCCCAAAACCACATTTCCTTATGGAATTCTTCCTCAACTTTGAAGGAGCGGAGGTTATTTGTTCCCATAGTCAGTCTTCAATATATCATTTCCCATTCTACACATGCTTGTACCCTGTCTTTGCACATATTATAAATAACTAAATATGCTTACAACCAACCTCAAGGGACTGGGCAAGGCAAGTTATTTAATTGATTAAAAATTACATCTCTAATTTTTCTTTTTTAACTTCTAAGGGTTTTTCTTTGATTCCTCTTACTTCTCCAAAACTTTTCTTCAATCTCATGGATTCTTATAGTCTCTTGACACTGTATTTCTGAACCTTATCTCTCTCCATTTCTAAGAATAACCACTTGGGGGCTAGTCCTTTGTGACCAGGGTCCTTTCCTCAAAATATCAACTCTAAACTCCTCAACCCTAAT
The DNA here is from genome assembly GCA_963924515.1 of Vespertilio murinus. Taxonomy (NCBI): domain Eukaryota; kingdom Metazoa; phylum Chordata; class Mammalia; order Chiroptera; family Vespertilionidae; genus Vespertilio; species Vespertilio murinus. The sequence continues at coordinate 56,326,462 of OZ004707.1, read as the reverse complement.
CCTAATAAACACCCACTTTTCTCCACTCCCATCAAGACCACTGAGTACTACTGTTCTTTTCAGAAATCAGCTGGTAGTTATTTCAAGTATGGTGGCCATAATCATAATTCATTGTAGCTAAAATATTTGACCCTCCAGCACCATTTGTTAATTTTAATTTTAAACACAATCCCCCAAGCAGCTATTTCATATCTCCATCCTTCTTCACAGTAGATGACCCTTTTTCATTCTTAGCCTAACGTTTTCCAGAAAGAAAAAAAATATCCTCAGCTTATCATAACTCTTCATAAAAATTTATTTACATCCACTCCCATCCTTTTTAAAAATATATATTTTATTGATTTTTTACAGAGAGGAAAAGAGAGGGATAGAGAGTAAGAAACATCAATGGGAGAGAAACATCAATCAGCTGCCTCTTGCACACCCCCCACTGGGGATGTGCCCGCAGTCAAGGTACATGCCCTTGACCAGAATCGAACCTGGGATCTTTCAGTCTGCAGGCCAATGCTCTATCCACTGAGCCAAACTCGTTTCGGCCACTCCCATCCTTATAACCCTTCTTCCAGTCTCAGAGAAAGAAACATTTTATTTTTCTGAGCTCTCAAACCTTATTCTGTCAGATTTTTTTACCATCCATTTTCCCTCAGCCTATATATTTCTAAATATATTTAAAATGAATACTGGGGAAATGAATTGATATAATCATTAATCTAATATTTCACTTTGCCCTCTCTCCTTATTCTCCCTCCCTTCCCAATCAACTTGAAAATCTAGTTTACTATTATTTCCTTGAAAAGCAGACCATATTGACTTACTCTCCTTCAGTTTCCAGCCCCTTACCATAAGTCTTCATACTAAAAACATTTCACTCTAACTAGTAATCAATATTTACCTTCATGTAGTAATATACAGATATAGTTGAAAACACAAATAGTGTTATAAGACTTTTTCCACAAATGTCTTCTGTCCCCTTTTCTTTGATAAGACAACCATCCCCTAATTTTACTTTAAGAATTTAATTGAACACTTATAAATAATATACACATGCTGCTATCTGTTCATCAACTTCAGACAGCATTTGTTAGGTTTCTATTCTGAGAATTTATACTCTCCTCTCTACATCCAATCTTGTTATATAGTTACCACAAATTCTGCTTATTTTCATTTCAATGTTTATATCTTCATAATTATGCAGGCTGTTATTTAATAGTGAGCCAAGTAACAAACTAAAACAAGATCTTCTTGCCATAGAAGTTCCAGAAATAAAACTTTACATTATGTTCAACTGATTTTGCAAAGGTGCCAAGACTCTTTCATGGGGACAGAGTAGTCTTTTCAACAAAAGCTAAAGTATAAAAATCTTAGAAGAAAACATAGGCACAAATCTTTGTGAACTTGTTTAGCCAGTGGTTTCTTGGGTCTGACAGCAAGAGCATAATCAACAAAATAAAAAATAAAAAACAGATTAATTAGACTATTAAAATTTTTGTGCTTCAAAGGACACTACAGAGAATGTTAAAAGACCACAAACAGAATGGAAGAATTAGATAATGGTGATGACTGGACAACTCTGTGAATATAGTAAAAGCCCCTAAATTCTACACTTTCAAAAGGTGGATTTTATTTTATCCAACTTATGTATCAATTTGTTCTTTTCTTTGTTCCTCATGAAATAAATTTTCACAATTTTGTGGTACACTTGGAGTCTGTTTCATTCATATTTATCAGAAGAACAATTTTTTTTTACCTACCACTCATTTCTTCCCATGTGGGGAGAATTCCAGCACTGTAACTCAGATTCTCTTGTACATCTATTCATAGTACCTTCGAGGAGTTGAAATGATGGTTGTAGTTCAGACCCCTTCTTTCTCCTGTAGATAGCATACCCCTCAGGCTCTCTCCCAGCCCTAACCTTAGAGCCTAAGTTTCTGTCCTGGAATGGTTTGTTACTTGCCTCAGAGTGTTACACTTACGTGGTAGTGCTCTCTCTGGTGTCTGAAATATTCAGACAAGGAGACTCTTTCCTGGTATCTTCCCACAGTTGTATTCAATCCCTCTCATAGATAGTAGTTCACAGTTACCAAGGCCTTCTAGTTTCTTTGTCAATGATAGTTTACATTGTTTTGAGTCTGTTGTTTTTGGGTGAATTTTGACCATCATCTTTACTTACATGGAAGTGTTTAATAGTATTTAACTGACTTTCCTGATGTAGCCTCAAGTTCCCCAGTTAGCCCTTCATATTATTGCTGGAGTGAACTGGCAACACACTGATCATTTCCTTCCTCTGCTCAAAATTCCTTAATTTTTAATTGATTTCTGAGAGGAAGGAAGAGGGAGAGATAGAAACATCAATGATGAGTGAATCATGGATTGGCTGCCTCCTGCACAGCCCACATTGGGGAGGAAGCCCACAACCTGGGCATATGCTCTAACTGGGAATGTAACCATGACTTTCTGGCTCATCAATGTCAACCACTGAGCCATGCTGACCAGGATGCACAAATTCCTTAAGAGGCTACAAAGTATGAATTTAGTTACATCTTGAAGATATAGTCTCTATCTACCTAATCCCTCCTTTCTTTTATTGGTTGAAATTACTGGACAGATCTTGAGATTTGACTGTATATTTTATTCAAAGACATTTTAATTTCCCTTGATTTGAAGCAATTAGGACATGAATTCTATTGTATCTAGCTTATTCATTTATATGTCACCAATATCCTGGGCACATTCTTCTCACTGTCCTAGAGGAAAGAAACTATGAATTATTTATAGTATATAGGATCTAGCACAGTAACGTGTTTAAATATACAGTATCTATTCACAGTGATGCTACACTTGGGGTAATTGCCAAATTTTTTTTTAAAAGCAGGCAATAACAAAAAATAAAATTTCCAATGCCATTTATTTTTGTTTAAGTATTGCCTCAATTTTACAGTTCCTAGGACTCTGACAAATATTTCACAAATAACTAAGGACATACATCTTTCTCTAAAGAGCTTAGAAGTAACTGTCATTCTTTTTCAGAAGAGGTTACTGAGATGAGTGGCGATATGATCAAGGTCACAAATATAATCAAGAGGTGCAGATGATAGTGGCATAGACAGAATCAGATAACGACTCACAGAATACAGCAAGGAAGGCCAGGCATACTAAGCAGGGAATGACGGTGGAGATATCAGACAGATAATTCTACAAACTAGCATGCCTCATATGAAATAATAACATCCTGACCACACAGGAAGAGACAAAGTCAGGAACAAGAGAGGCATACTCTGAAACCACTTATAAAACAGCTGTCCTCTCACTGCAATTTTAATAAAAAGAATCCTACAGACAAAAACCAAACATCATGCTCCCAGCAGAGATTTTTCTAATATTAAAACAATGCTCGTCGGGAATCAGCATATCTAGTTTCTCAAGTGATGTTACATAGGTCTAAAATAGTCCATTTAGCCCTATCTAGTTCCCAGACTCTTCATCATTTTTTGCTTTTGAAAGCTGACCTAATTTTCCTACTGAATTTATGGCCTGGTACAACTACCATAAACAGTTTTGGATTGAAATGCTTTTTGTAAAAAAAATTATTGAAGTTATTGAGGTGGCATATGTTAGTAAAAGTATATGGTTTTCAGGTGTACAATTGTATAATACATCATTTGTATACTGTATTGTGTGTTCACTGCCCAATCACCATTAAAAATGCTTTTTAAAAGGACATGATCCCACACTATTTTTTGGACTGTTTGCATTCCTTTTTCCCCCTATTTCACTGAAGTCATGATCATAAGGAACACTTCTTTCTTCCCCAGAGATATAGGTTTTCAAACTCTCTGTATCCTTCACTCTTTAAGGACCTAGTCAGCTGAATCACCCTGGTGGTTGAAGTCACAGCCGTGGTATCCCTGGCCTGGGGAGGAGCCAGTCCTTCCAGTCCACCCTGAAAGTTCAAGACAGGCCGGAACTGGTTTGGCTCAGTGGATAGAGCGTCGGACTGGGGACTGAGGGTCCTGGGTTCGATTCCGGTCAAGGGCATGTACCTTGGTTGCGGGCACATCCCCAGTAGGGGGTGTGCAAGAGGCAGCTGGTCGATGATTCTCTCTCATCGATGTTTCTAACTCTCTATCCCTCTCTCTTCCTCTCTGTAAAAAATCAATAAAATAGATTTAAAAAAAAAAGAAAGTTCAAGACAGTATGGAGGGGCTTATGTTGAATTAATCAGAAAGGCCAAGCTGTTTCTGGCCTGGCAACTAAGAAAATTGTCCTTTCAATTATTTCTTGTATAACCACAGAGAACAAATATAAAGAAGCAAGCCCTACAGACTCCAAGTCAGAGAAGAAGGGGAGAGGAGGTTTCTGATTCAATTTAACTCATTCCTCTTTTTGAAGGATGACGTGTGGGAAGAAGCTGAAAGATTCTCTCTTTCCCTCTGCACTTATCTGTTAGCTGTGTCAGATCAATATACAAGACGCTGGAAATGTGTGTATCTGTCAGTGGTACTTGAGAGTTGAGCTGTCAAGAAGAAAGAATATCATATATTTTATGACTAACAGAGAGACTCTAGTAATAGCCCCATGCTACTGTAAGCTTCGCCTTCATGTGTAAATTTCAAAACTGGAGATAAGTGAACCCTACTCTTAAAAACTCTTACCTCTCTCTTCAGAGAACAATCCCTGTCCTGATCATCTTCTTTCAAAATTACTTATCTGTTCATTAACCATTTGGCTCTCTTTCATTACATCTACACATCTCAACCAGAAAAGCATCTATAATAATAAAGGTGTAATATGCTAATTAGATCAGACCAAGCTGGGGCTGTCTCTGGTGCCCAAGGGAATCCCGAGTCCCAGTTGCTAGAGGGAAGCCAGTGCTGGCAGTCGGGGAAAGAAAGTCCTACTCTAGCACGAATTTCATGCATCGGACCTCTATTTTGATTATAATTGTTGAAGTCACCTATGCATTCTAACAAAAATAAATAAAACCTCCCAAGTATGCATCTAATGTGGGCTCAGTAACCTTCCAGACTGTTAGGGCAGTTAATCTTTAGGCCCTCTTGTTCTGCCTTTGGAGCAGAAAGTGTTCCGGCTTTCAGGAGGGCCCAGGGGTAGTGTGGGGAGCAGATATGGAGGAGGCCAGCCCTCTCTCTGAACAAACAGACCATGGTTAATGCACTTTGTTTGGAGAAGGTTTGCCAAGATGACTCTTCTACCCTGCCTGAGATCCCTTTCCTCCTGCCACACAGCTTGACAGCCTGCCAACTAGATTTGTTCGGGTAACATTTGCTTTTAAAATGCCGTGATTCCCAGGAGGCTCATTCCAATTGCTTTATTCCAAAACTCAAACTCAGCTCAATCTTTGCAAACAAAACATGAATATGGATGTGGGGAGAAAAGAATGGGTTTTGCAGCAGACAAGACCTCATCACAGAGTGCTGACAAAATAAGGACGTTAGACAGACACTTGTCAGCAATAGGCCAATGGGAACAGGAATTGGAGGAGACCACGAATGACTGTGCGGAATTAGCTCATCTAATACAAAACAACAAAATAAGGTGTTATTTTATTTTTATATGCTTTTCGTTCACCAATAAAAAAAAATGGAGCTCAGAGAGGTTATCACTTTCTCAAAATCTATTGATAAATGGTCCAGCTGAGATTAGGATTCAGGTGTGTCTGGCTCTAGAATCAGAGCCCTTGACCATAGCAAGCACTACAGTGGGACTGACCACTGAGAAGGGCAGGCACAACTCCTGATCCCTGATTGGAGCAGGGACCACAGAGGTTGGCCTCTCCCTTGCATGTTCCCTGTTGCCATGAGTAATTAAACCCTAATTCCAGTGATCTCTTCAAGTGGTTTCCAGGACTCCATAAAACAGTGGACCTGGAAAAATGCCACATTTGCTTTTCATGGTCTTACTGCGATCCAGTATAATCAATTCAGCATAAGTAAAGTAATAACAGTTAGAAGAGTCTAAGTTCCACCTTTTTGAGGGTCACTCACTCATCTGCTGCTGCACAAAGGTGAAGATCATGGACCACGGCATCAAAGTGCTGAGTTCAAATCACTTCTCCATATTTACCAGCTGCGTGACCTGAGCTACGCTCTTCAGCCTCACCAGACCTTAGTTCCTCATCTGGAAAAATGGGGATGAAGAACATTTCTCTTTTAGGATAGAAGTGATAATTCAAGGAGATAATGTATGTAAGGCACATCTGGCAAGGAGTGAGCAATTGATGAAGGTCAGCTAGAGACTGCTTTACTTGAAAACTGTGTTTAGTTCTTGGGGTATTTTTAGAATTTAGAATTGTGTATTTTTATATATAAATATAGAATGTATTTTTTTTCAATTTTACACAACTAGTGTAGCAGTTCATTTCATGTAACAAAAAAATAAACCAAAATTTTAGCCCAGCTAGGTGGCTCAGTTGGTTGGAACATCATCACCCTACACAAACTGGTGGTTTAATAACCAGTTTGTTCATAACCAGGTTGTGAGTTCACACCCAGGTTGTGAGTTCACCCTGTTGAGGCATCTACAAGAGGCAACCAATGTATGTTTCTTTCTATCTCTCAAATAAATAAATAAACAAATAAATATCAATAAACATATCCTGGGGTAAATATTGAAAAAAATTAAAATTATAGAGACAAATTAAAATTATGTCTTTTAGCAGAGACTTTATTTCTCATGGGGTTGAGAATTAATAATAGGCACTATTTATTTGTTTTTGTAGCTATTTTCTCAAGTTTAGAAATATTTTAGGAGTATAGGGTCTAAGAGACTAAGTATTGCAATTTGGCTTTAAAAGTTTCCAAATTTAGTAAATATAAACATTAAAAAGTGCCTTATAAATTAAACTTGATTGATCTACAAAGGTCTTTCTGCAACCTATGCCTTCTTAAAATCAGTTCCATTCTTTAACACCATTCCATTAAGCCTTAGTTTGTAGATTAATGCCTTTTTCTTCCATGTGTAAAATAAATATATAAATAGCATACTTAAAGCAGCATTTTTGATTTGGTAGTCTTTAATTTTTTTTAGGCAAGAATGTGCTCAACAAGCCAGACTTAAAAAAAATAAAATGTGACTATAAGGGCTGAGATGACAGTTTTCAGACCATTTTCAATGCACATCCTGTGTATCTCTTCTATATCTGAGAATATGTTTTTACATACTTTTTCTAGAAAAAAAATTCTGTTTAGTTTCCCAATTATCGTCAAATATGTAAAAGAGAATATAAAAATGAAAGGCCATGGTTATAGTTATCCAAGTGGAAAGCACTAAAATTTCAAAGCTGGTTGTAACCCTAGACAACCTTCGCCATCCTTAGAAGTGTCTCTTCAAACAGTGATAAAATCATTGCCCATAGAGGGCACTGAGTAGAACCCATGTCTCTATTAAAAAGGGAATAAGTGCATTCATGTGTAGCTGGCAGATACATTTTTTTCAGGACTCTGAAGTCTCCTTTCAAATAAAAGCAGTGGGAAATTTTAAAAATTTAGTTGGCACTGTAAGTTTTACCATAAATTTACCAGGGGGATGGGGGTGAAGACAGTGCTAAGGAGGAGCAAGCCTGGCTTCTGGTTGAGCAGGGCTCCCCCTGCCCCACCCCCATGCAGCCAGAAGCCAGGAGCCAGCCTCACAGCTGGCAAGCACAGTGGCCGTGGCAGGAGTCTCTCCTGTCTCTGGGACAGCACTAAGGATGTCCGACTGCCAGCTTAGGCCTGCTCCCTCTAAGTGGGCCTAAGCAGTCAATCGGACAGCCTTAGGTTATGAGGGTAGAATCCTTATGAATAGTATTAGTGCTCTTATCAATGTAGAAAACAAGAAGATGGGCGAGAAGCTGGCAGGGCTATGCTAGAGTCTTGATCTTGACCTTGCCAGTCTCTAATGGTATCAGAAGTAAATGTTTGTAGTTTAAGCAACCCAGTCTATGAAATTTTGTTATAGTAGCCCAAACTGAATATGGCAAAGATATTCTTTCAAAGTATTCATTGTTCTTCTTCGGCTTCCTCTTCTCATTCCTTTCTCCTCCATTCCCTTCCTTTGCCTTCCTGAGCAATTCAATCCTGAAGGCACCAGATGGGGCAGGGCAAGATAGGCATCCATGTTGAGGCACATGTGGACTACATGGAGTGACAGGGCCCAAGCAGGCTGATGAGGATTTTTATTGGGGGGTAGAAATGGAAAGTCAGACAGGATGAGGAGGGCATTCATGCTTGATAGTAGCTTGGTAAAGAGTATCAGGGCACCTCACAGGCCAAGGAGAGGGGGGGCTCGAAGAGGGAAAGACCAGTGTGGTGAATTAGACCAGAGCAGGGTGTCTGCTGGGGTTGGGGGCTGCCTGGTACAGAGTGGCAGAGCCAAGGCCATGTGAAGAAGGCAGCTAGAAGGGCTGGGGGCTGGCCAGGCATGGGGAGCTGGCTCCCAAAAAGGGAGGTGAGGTCACCCACATGGGGAACAGCCTGACACAAGGTGTTGGAGCTCAAGTGGAATGAGAAAGGTATTTGGGTAGTGGGGTTCTGACACAGCCCTTGGAAATTTGTTATGTGCAGGTATATTGATCAAATGAATATATATATATAAGGTTACAGGGGTCAAGATTTTCAGTACAAGAAAAGAGAATTACAAATACAGAATATGAGAAAGCTCTGCAGCATTGAATTAAAATTGGCAGTATCATTATGAGATGATGGTCTTCAATAGCTAGCTAACTAGCTGGACAGAGATATGGGGACATAGCAAATAATATAAATGTGCTTATGTATGTGTGTGCTTGTATGTGTGTGTGTGCACTGAGAGGCCTTAAGGCCAATGATACCTCAATAGCAATGACCATACCTAATGGCCAGATCTTGACTTCTAAACCTTATTCTTCAGGGGGGGAAACAGGGATCTGTGGGGGGAAAAATATCTGTGTCAAGAAAGGTAAAGGTGAATGTAGAACATCTTATCCAGAAAGCAAGAATGTGCTCATAGAATGGTTTGGATATTTAAATGACACAAAAGTCACTGGAATATCTGATAATATTTTAGCAACAAAATAAATAGTGTGATATTGGAATAAATTCATTAAGTAAAATAGAAAACCATGAGTTCATATAGAAATAAATAAATAAATAAATAAATAAATAAATAAATAAGGGACATTTTTTTGGAATTTTAATGACATAGTGGAATATTTACATAGTTTTTTAAGTACTTCTCCACATAATATTTATTAATTACAAAAGTGGGGGGAAATAACTTCAATATGAAGAGGCTTGACAGACACCATCTTAATAAAATAATAAAAATTAACAAAACTGTTATCACCTCATAGGTGTATGGAACACATTATCACCCCTATGATATTCTTGCCAAAGATGTATCAGAATTTTATTGTGATAAAACATCCGAGAATCATAAAGTGAGTGGCATTCTATAGAATAACTGGTCTATAATCTTCAAAATAGATTTGTGAGTGTCAAGTTAATGGAAGTAAAAGAAAAATTAATTCAAAATAAAAAGGGGAAAAATCTGTTCCAGACTAAAGGCGATCAAAGGGACATAACAACCAACATAATATACTAGAGGACTGATGCACAGATTTGTCCACTGGTGGCATCCCTTGGTCTGGCCTGTACCCTTTTGTAACCAGGGACCCCTCAGGGGATGTCAGACTGCTGGTTTCAGCCCAATCCCTGCAAGTCAGGCCAAGGGACCCTAGCACCAGGCCTCTAGCTTGCATATAAAATCTTTGGTTAATCTCTTCCCACCCTCTATCCTGCCTGCTTCCCTCTGAGATTCATAAGTCTGTCCATGTTTCCATGCCTATGCACTGAGTGTCTGCCCCCTGGTGGTCAGTGTGCATCATAGGTACTGATTGAACAGTTGCTTAAGCTATTATTATATAGACTAGAGACCCAGTGCACAAAATTCGTACATTGGGGGAGGGGTGTTCCCCTCAGCCCAGCCTGCACCCTCTGCAATCCAGGTCCCCTTGGGGTATGTCCGACTGACAGAGTGGCATAGGCATCAGGCCTAAACCAGAAGTTGGATATCCCTCTCACAATCTGGGACTGCTGGCTCTTAACCACTCACCTACCTTAACTGCTCAGTCTGGTCACCCTTAACTGCTCCCCTGCCAGTCTGATCACCCTTCACTGTCATTGTGTGCCAGCATGATTGCCCCTAACTGCCCCCCACCAGCCTGGGCACCCCAACTCCCCCCCTGCTGACCTGGTCACCACCAACTGCCCCCCTTGCTGGCCTACTCGCCCCTCATGGCCCCCACACTGGCCTGGTCACCTCACACAGCCTGCTGTTCAGTTGTTTGGTTGCCCTTCACTAACCCCCCTGCCAGCCTGGTCATAGACAGCCATCTTGTGAGGGTGTGAGGGTTAATTTGCATATTACCTTTTTATTATATAGGGTAATTCTTATCTGGATCCTCTTCCTACAAAGAACACCATTAGAAATTTTGGCAAAATATTAATGGTGTCAGAGCACTAGATAGTAATACCAATCTTAACTACTTAATTTTGATAATTATATTGCAGTTAGGTAGAATAATATCTTGTTTATAAGACATACTAAAGTATTTGGGGTACACTGCTATATGCTAGCAATGAGTTGAATATAATTTCTCCTTCATCAGTAAATCTTCAATCCTACTTTCTACTATATTTCTCCTTTATGTTGAATTTTCTTTATGCTCACAGAGGTCATATTACAGATTCATTCTGTAGAAAATGATTTCTAGCCAAAAAATTTTTCAGTATTTCTTTCTCATCAAGTTAATAGTATTCTTCCCTCATGATCTCTTTCTTTAAGAAAAGTTTATTCCTTATGGGGGGAATTAAAATAATATAAATATAATTTCTTTTTTTAAAATTAGACAAAGCTCTCTTTTAGCTTGTATCCCATGCCCATTATCTGCCATCTTTTCTTTTTTTCTATTGATTTCAGAGAAATAAAGGGACACCAAGAAACATCACTGAGGAGAGAGAATCATTGATCAGTTGCATCCTGCACATACCCTACTGGGAATGGAGCCACAACTCAGGCAGTGCCTTGACCTGGAATTGAACCATGATGTCCTAGTTAATGGGTTGATATTTAAGCATTGAGCCACACTGGCCAGGCTGCTTTCTTCAAAATTATTGTCATACTAGAGGCTTGGTGCATTAAATTTGTGCACCCAAGGGGGATCCCTCAGCCCAGCCTGCACACTCTTGCAGTCTAGGAGCTCCCTCAAGATGTCTGACTGCTGCCTCAGAGGTGGGAAAGGCTCCTATTCCCACTGTAGCACTTGCCAGCTTCTGGCTGACAGCTTTCCCCTTGTAGAAGCACACTGACCACCAGGGGGCAGCTCCTGTGTTGAGCAGGATTGGGCCAAAACCAGCTCTCTGACATCCCCAAGGTGTGATCTGCATCCCCAAGGAGTCCTGGATTGCAATAAGACCAGGCTGAAGGACCTCACCAGTATATGATCGGAGCCAGGGAGGGACAGGGGAGGTTGGCCAGAGGGACTGTGGGAGGGCTCCAGGGCATGTCCAGCCCATTTCAGTCAGTCCTGATCAGCCGAACCCCAGCAGCAAGCTAGCCTACTGGTCAGAGTGTCTGCCCCTGGTGGTCAGTGTGTGCTTAGCAAGCAATTGAGTGGCCTTAGCATATCATTAGCATATTATGCTTTAACAAGAGGACCGTTGCACAATATTCGTGCAAGAATAGGCCTTCTTTACCCTGGCTTCACTCACAGCAAGTCCCCACTCCCCTACTGCCCTGGAGCAGGCAAGTCTCTGTTCCTGGCTCGCCCAGAAGCCAGCATGTCCCTGTACTCAGGCCACCTGGAGCCAAGTCCTGGCTTCTGTCTGGATCACCACTCCAATTGCTCCCTCCACCACCTCCCTCCCCCTCATTGCAGGCTTCATGCCGATATATGCAAATTAACCTCCATCATTGTTGGGTTAATTTACATACTCTCTCTGATTGGCTGTGGGCATAGCAGAGTCATTGTTAATTTGCGTGTTTCTCTTTTATTAGGTAAGATTGGTTGAATGAATGACCAGACACTTAGCATATTAGGCTTTTATTATATGGGATGAATCATTAAGAACAGTTCCATTAGTGGGGTTCTTATTAAGCCAAGTTACACTATTTCTGTACCACTCTTCTTTGTATTCAACTAAATGTGATTGTGGTGGCTTTAACTGAAAGAACTTAAGCTTCTGAGTTAGGCACATCTAGATTTGAATTCTAACTCTGTGGTCTACTATTATGCAAAATAACTAATAACCCTTAACCTCCGTTTCCTCCTTTGGAATAATGACCAAAGTGACATCCAGCTCAAAAGGTTATGATGAGAATTAAATAAAATAATGTAAAAAGTTGTCATTTGAAATAGTGCTATTACTATTATCATTCTCTCTAGGTACACAGAAAGTTCTCATTTAAATAACTGTATTAATTATTACTCTCTACTCATTTTTTACTAATATCTCTGCCTGCTCTGAATAATATTTAACTCTCCCCAGCTACATATTTATGAATAGTTGATTAATGAAAAATCTTATTTCTCAGCTGCATTTAATTCTTCATGCCCATATTATTGCTCATTATAATGGCATCTCCAAGACAGATGGTCTCCCACTATCCTAGAGGAAATGAGATGGGTAAAATGAGGGGCTTTGCTGGGGGTAGTTGGGAAAAGAGTCATGGCCAAACCTGGACTATGTACTCTCACATCTGTTAACATTTAATATCGTGCCCACATTATGTTACTGGAAGAGATGCTCTTCATTAACGAATATATGCATATACTGTACATAGAAAATCAGTAACTTTAATAGGGTCTTGAGAAAGAATGAACAAATGTTGATGTGGATGCTTGAAAAAAGTTCTACATAGACAGAATTTAGATACCTTTTAACTTCTTTTGCCAGTATTTCTTGTCATGGCAAGCATACTAATGCACTAGTCCTGTCACATGTCACAACAGATTTTGTTAATGGCTCAATACAGAAAACAAGGGATTTTTCCATTGAGAATCAGAATGTGAATTTCAACAAAATCCCCAGTGATTCCTCTGCCCATTAAAATTTGAGAAGCACTATTGTATGCAATATTCTTTCAGCAAAACAAAAATACATGCTTTATGACTCTATTTTTTATTCCACAAAGTATGGCTCAGTTAATAGAAAAAAAGAAGGGATAAATAGACATCAAAGATAATACATAGTGATTATCTCTGGGGACTGTGCATTTTATTTCCTCCTTTTATTCATATTTTCTAAATATTCAGTGCAAATGTGTATTATCTATAATAATAAAAATATAATATGCTATTTAGACCAAACAGCCAAACAACCTTCCAGATGTCCTTCTGGATGAACCTGCAGCAGCGGGGACCAAGGCAAAGATGGCTAGGAGTGAGCAGGCAGACAGATTGGTTAGGAGTGATCAGGCATGCAGGCAGGTGAGCAGTTAGGAGCCAGTGGTTCCGTATTGCAAGAGGGTGCAGGCTGGGCCGAGGAGACCCCACCCCACACCCACATCCCTCATCCCCCCATCTTGGTGCATGAATTTGTATCCCAGACCTCCAGTTATTATAATAAAAGGTCACTATAAGTGTAAAAAAGCAAACAAGAAGCAAATTTTGCATAGTTGCTAAAAATACAGGCTTTGTCTTCAGATAGGTTCAGATTTCAATTCTCATCTCTATCTTTACTATCTGTGGGATTGAGAAAATCATCTGAGTTCTGATTTCTTCATCAATAAAATAGAGGTAATGATGACTACCTCATGGAGTGGGTATGAGAACTAAATAACAAAACACATTGCCAATGTTCTTAAAACGCTGCTTATTAGGCACAACGCCATCACTAAATGCACTGTTGATGTTATTCCAGTTGGTCTTGTAATTGTTCACAGAAGACAATGTGTTAAGTAGGGAATCAGCTGTCTAGCTAAGTTTGGAACCCAGAATTCCATTTTATACTAATTTTTTCCCTTATTGTTGAGACTATTATGGATGTCCCCTATTTCTCTACCTTCACCCAGCCCCTCCTTTCTGGCCATCACCACATTATTGTCTGTCCATAGGCTACGCATATATGTTCTTTGGCTAATCTCTTCACCTTTTCTTTTCTTTTTTACAGTCTTCCTCCCTTCCCCTCCCCTCTGGCAGCTGTCAGTCTTCTCAATGTATCCATGCTTCTGGTCCTATTTTAGTTGTTAGTTTATTTTGCTCATTACAAAGCTGGGGGGCTGGGAGCTGCCAAAAGGTATACATTCCCAAAGAACTAAAGGCGCCACAGCCTAAAGGGAAAGGAAGATATCCATACACAGAAGATAAGAGGGGAGCCACAGGGAGAAGAAAAACAAAACGGAGAAAGAGAAAAACATATAAAACATATTTTCACAGGAAATAGAGAATTCTACCACAGGAGGTGGGGGAAAGCGGGGGCGGGGGGAGGAAAGGGGGGGAGAGGAGAGAGATGCTTTGTGGGGTTTGAGCTCTGAAGTTGCTATAGTGACCAATCAGAGGGTATATCGGGACAAAAAAGAACTGTAACCTATATAAACCTTAGGAAAGAAGGACTTAGTGGGTCTCTCCCTTGAAACTCCTACCCTACATGGGAGTCTGTGCTTGCTTCCCAATAAATGTCCACCTTTCCCTATACCAACTTTTGTCCATGGATAATCACCTTTGCGTCCTGCCCAGAGGAAAACCACGTTTCAGTCATATGGTATTTGTCTTTCTCTGTCTGGCTTAGTTCACTTAGCATAATAATCTCCAGATTCATCCATGCTGTCACAAACGGTTTTTAATCACAGGATACTGAAATGTCAGGTGGACCATAAAGGTGTAATATAATTTAATTCCTATGGTATCAACACACCCATAAAGAATAGAGGAGCTCCAAGTCCCGAAATCACACTTAACTGTGTGATGAGGTACTAGTAAAGAGCTACTACTGTCTTGGCTCTTAAGGAAATAGTCTAAAGAACGTAAATGGCCACAGCTATTTTTTAAGTCAGACTGGACATACTCTTGCCATTTTGAATGCACAGACCTGATGCAATTTCCTTTGTATTGAGGCCCAAATTGAGCCTGTCGACATCTTGTCTGGAAACTTTAAAAATTGGCTGGCTTGATAATCAGGAAACTACAATTATTTTGGAAACCATAAGTCAGGCTTTCAGCCAATATCTGTCTACAACAGTGAAGGGTGAGCACACCCATCTCTACAGCCTGAATAGGAGCCACAGACTGACATGCCGGACAATGACCTGGAGCTACCAGAGATGTGATCAACAACCCCAGGCCTGGCTAGATTTCAGGCTGTTGCAAAAACAACAGCAAGAACTCTGTCATTGGGGTGTTCTAGGTGAGGTTCTACTGAAAGGGTTGTGATGAATGTAAACATATCAGTCAAAGGAGACAAGTGCTTTGTTCTGGCACTGCTTCTGAAATACATACTAAGGGACTCAAAAGAAATATGGGAAGAAAACATGGAGTCCAAAACAACTTTGAACTTCTTCCCGGAAGAGGGCCCAAATGGTGTTGCACATCCCATTTCAAGCCAGAGAAGCTTTTAGCTAGTGTTACCATCTGTCTAACCCAGGCCACACATCTCAGCCACACCATCAGACAATAAAACAGCAATCTTGAAAACCTAAGTAGCTAAGGACAAGTGTCCTCTTTAGCACCATAGAAGTCAAAAAAGCCCAGGGCTTGAAAATAAATAAAGCAAGTGTCTTCTGTGTCATTTGTAGGAGGTGGTACTCCTATGGAACTTTAGCAGCATCCCCTTATGACAAGAGGGGGGCACAAACAACACTGACTCTAGAGTACTGAACCTAATTGTGGAAATAGCAACACAGATCAAGTATACGGGTGATGGACAATCTAACTTACCAATGTGTATTTTACTCTATTTTGTTATCCCATTTATAGTATATTTTATTTTAAACTATTATTTATTATTCTATTTAATTAAAACATATAGCATTTATTTTGCAAGACATAGTTCTAAGCATTTATCAAATATTAGCTCATTTCTTCCTCATAGTATCCCTATGAAATGGATAGCATTATTAACCTTATTTTACAGATGAGGATATTGGCATGGTGTGCCTGCAGTTCCTATAAGAGTTTATAAAATTAATGAAATAAAGACATTCAAGGAGACTATAGATTTCTCCAAAAGTGTCATTTTAAAACACAAGTAAGTAAACAGTATTCTTACCATAAAACATGCCCAAAAATCTGGAGATAAGAATATAAAATGCCTGCTCCTCCCCCCACCCCAAAGCCAAGTCATGATTATTTTAATGGCACATATTGTAGCTGACATATAAGTGAAGTAGATTCAAATGACTTTGTTTCACCCTAACCCACTTGGCTCAGCGAATAGAGCATCGGCCTGCAGACTCAAGGGTCCCAGGTTCGATTCCAGTCAAAGGCATGTACCTTGGTTGCTGGAACATCTCCAGTAGGAAGTATGCAGGAGGCAGCTGAATTGATGTTTCTCTCCCATCAATGTTTCTAACTCTCTATCCCTCTCCTTTTCTCTCTGTAAAAAAAATCAATAAAATACATTTTTGTTTAAAAAGAACTATAAGTTTAAAAAAAAAATGCCTTTGTTTCTTCCTTCTATGTCTTGGTTCTGACTCCCTCAATGAACTAATTATCAGAGGTCTCCTCTCCTTATGATAGGTTGCAAGGGCTAATAAAGAGATTGGTAAAGAAGAAGGGTACCCAATGTGAAAGGATTTACTTCAAAGGTACAGCACATCAAAGTGACTTGGCAGGAAAGTGTGAGATCTTGCTGAGGTGGGCTGACCTGGCCCTTTCTCCCCTCACCTCCTTGCTCAAATTGCTACCCAGGTACTACTCAGCAATGGAAAATATTTCCTAGCTCAAGCCTCCCTGTGCTCCAGCTCAGGAGAGTGATAAATATATACCAGGTGTCACATCTTTTGTTTTGATTAAGTAAATGCTCTCAGTAGATATCACTGAATAATATTATCACCTAATTCTTCTGAGGTTTTTCTCCTTAAAGAATTTGACAGTATTTTTCAAATTAGGTGTCGTTAATGCAATGAGGATTTGTGACAGTGAGGTCATGTGTGATGAGTGATATAAGACTTAAGGATGCATCAACTGTGATGTCATCAAAAGTGTGTTCTTAGAGCTACAACACATGTTACAGGGAATGAAACAAATGAACTTGAAAAAACCTAATTTGCTGCAAAGCAAAATGAAGACTTTATCTTCAAAACCAGTGTTGAAAATACAACGCATATCCCAATGAAAACTGAAGATTTTGATTGTCACACTGATATTTCAAACATATGGGTTTATGTTGTCACATAAATGAAGCATCTGAATGCTTTTCTTTGTCACGTTTCATCCATACATTATTTGTATGTTAGCTACATCCTTAGAATTGTTGTTGAGTCTCTCTTTCTCTTTAATATCAAGGTCACTGCACTTTTCCTCTGTCCTTCTTTCAAATTCCCAGCCCAAGCCCTGCCCTCAAGAGGAATCAGTAAACGTTGCCTGAATGACTAAACCTATCTAAAAAAGAGGGAATATGCTAATTGACCTTCACACCATTGCAAAGATGGCCATGACCACAGTCAATAAGGAGAAAATATGCTAATTGACTGGCCTGCCCTCAAAGATGGCAGCGCCCACAGCCAATAAGGGCATATGCTAATTGACTGTCCCACCCTCGAAGATGATGGTGCAAACAGCCACAAGATGTCGATGCCCAGTCCCCTCAGCCCTGTTGGGATGGCAGGTACACAGCAAGGCTGGGTCTACCATCAGGCCTCCAGAGCTCCCCAACCCCCTGAGCCCCCCAGCTGCCCAGGGACAGCCCAAGGCACAGGCAAGGCTCATATGTTGGCTGCCCAGCTGCCCAGCTTCCCAGAGCTGGCTGTAGGCACAGGCAAGCCTTAGATGGCAGCTGCCCAGATGTCCATGACTGCCTGAGGCTCAGGTAACCAGGGTCGGCCAAGGCTTGCACTGCAGGCAGTGGCAGCAGCAGAGGTGTGATGCCTTCCCCTGATTGCTGGGTCACCACCTGCCCCTGAGGATTCCTGGACTGCAAGAGGGGGCAGGCCAGGTTGAGGGACTCCCCCTCTAGTGCATGAATTTTCATGCACCAGGACTCTAGTGATGAATAACTAAGAGAGTCTCAGATGAAGCCCTTTTTATGTGACTTCTTCATGGCTTGAAGTTGATCTGGAAGACAATGCCTTGGCATGCATTATCTAATATCACAAAAGTGGATCCCCAAAGCCCATTTTATGTCAAGCTCAGGATAATTCTGGGTAACCATTGGCTTTCCATCTAATATTTTTAAGGATGTGATTTGAATTATAAACAGTTGATGGCAACAAGTGTACTACTTTCTACTCAGTCTACAAACTATGTGATTCCACAGTACAAATGAAGTAATAGAGACGAATGTGGGGACAAAATATCTTTCTATCTCTTCAAAGCATATTGACCTGGCTTAATACATTATTATTTTAACACTTGAAGTATGATATCTCACT
This sequence comes from Vespertilio murinus, assembly GCA_963924515.1. Classification (NCBI taxonomy): domain Eukaryota; kingdom Metazoa; phylum Chordata; class Mammalia; order Chiroptera; family Vespertilionidae; genus Vespertilio; species Vespertilio murinus. The sequence goes on along the minus strand of OZ004707.1, from coordinate 56,307,901 downwards.
TTTATATGCTTTGCATTATTTTAAATAAAACATTCATACATGTAATTATTGAAAAAATATAATTGACTAATGCCCAATGACACATTTAAGGAACTTAGAAAAATTGAACATAATAGACCTATAGTACTATCACCATTGTTATACCTGCTGCCAAAACCCATATTTTTCTAAATCTTCTATAGCTTTGTATTTGCAGAGCCATTTACAATATTTTAACATGTTCAGAAACTGTGATAAATCATTGCTATCATGAGCTGAAAAATCCAACACCTAGTGCCAGCTGTTTCTTATCCTTTGCCTAAGACCCCCAAAACAAACAGGCAAAATAAAAATAAACTAATCAAATTATATGGCCATGTTACTTGATTATAAGAAGCATTTGACAAAATCCAACACCAGCAAGTTAAGAATAGAGAGGTGTTAGCCTCAACTTGATAAAGAGCATCTACAAAACTTACAGCTCACATCATATTTAACGATGAAAGATTTTCTTGTAACATCACCAGCAGGGCAAAAATATCTGATGTCTATGCTCACTTTTCCTATTTAATATACTAATGCAAATTCTAGTCACTGCAATAAGGCTAAATAAATTAATAAAAGGCATACAGCCATAACCGGTTTGACTCAGTGGATAGAGTGTCAGCCCATGGACTGGACAGTCCTGGGTTCAATTCTATTCAAGGGCATGTACCTTGATTGTGGGCTCAATATCCATTAGGGGGCTTGCAGGAGGCAGCTGATTGATATTCCTCTCTCATCACCATTTATAACTCTCTATCCCTCTCCCTTTCTCTTTGTAAAATCAATAGAATATATTTTTCAAATAAAATAAAATAATAAAAGGCATACAAATAGAAAATAAATAAAACTGCTCCCATTTGCATAATACATGATTATTTATATAGTATATCCCAAGAAATCTATAAGAACAAATGAGTTCAGCAAGGTCAAAAGATACCAGGTCACCACCCAAAAGTCAACCACATTTTTATTTAAAGATTATATAAACATACAAAATCAAAAATTAAAATCACAATTCCATTTACAATTGCTCTAAAGGAAATTAAATACTTAAGTATATTCAACACACAGCCAACATGTACAGGATCTGTATGCTGAAATTTACAAAATACTGATGAAATAAGTTGATGCCTGAAATAAATGAGGAGGCATATTGTGTTTATGGACTGAAAAACTCAACTTAGTAAAGATGTTAATTCTTCTCAAATTAACCTATAGATTTAATGCAATGCCTAACAAATCCCATTGAGGTTTTGTGTTTGTTTGTTTGTTTATTTGTTTGTTTTTATAGACATACAGGTAGACTCAGTTATTCTAAAATTTACATGGGAAGACAGAACTAGAATAGCTAATATAAAATTTACAACAAAGTACACACAGTTGGGAGGGACCAGGCCTGCAGGGGAAGGCAATTAGGAGCAATCAGGCTGGTAGGGGAGCAGTTAGGCATCAATCAGGCTGGCAGGGGAGTGGTTAAGGGGTGATCAGGCTGGCAGGAAGAAGCTCTTAGGGGCAATCAGGAAGGCAGGGAGGCGAGCAGTTGGGATCCAGCAGTCCTGAATTGAGAGAGGGATGTCCAACTGCCCCTTTAGGCCCGATCCTACCTAAAGATGTTAATTATTCCCCACCGGGATCAGGCGTAAAGGGGCAGTCAGACATCCTTGGAAGGGTCCCATATTGGAGAGAGTGCAAGCTAGGCTGAGGGACACACACACACACACACACACACCTATGCACGCTTTTCATGCATTGGTCTCTAGTATATTAGTAATATTTAAATATTTTTTATAGTCAAGCAACCCAAAGCAAAATGGTAAAAACTATGAAGAGGTAATTTTATGGAAGATAAAATGCAGCCTATAAATTAAGGAAAAAAGTTTAACTTCATTAATAATTATAAACATGATACCATCAAGTCTTAGGGACAAAATGGAGAGAGAGAGAGATCGAGAGAGAGATCAATAGGTTGCCTCCTGTATGTGCCCCAACCAGGGATCAAACCCACAACCTTTTGGTGATGCTCCAATCAGCTAAACCAACAGGCCAGGGCACAAAATGTATTTTTATACACTGCTGGTAAGGATATGAATTGATTAACCTCTTAGAAAATAAATTTAGTATTATTTAGTATATATAAACATGTACATAACCTCTTTCAGCATTTCCACATCTAAGCACATACACTAGAGAAATTCTTATGCATGTTCATCATACAGTATTGCCATGAACATCAATAATAGCAGTGTGCCTTACAGCTAAAAATTAAAAACATTTTTAGAAAAACTTTCATATCCATCTAAAAGAGAATGGATAAATACAGTTTGAATGTGCAGTCAAATATGATAGTGTGATGAAAATGAATCTGACTATAAGCAATCACACAAAAGTATCTTAGATACAAAAACCAGATCAAACACAGAAAGAAAACTGAATATGCTATGAAATCATTTTGAAAAAGTAAAAAATACCCAAAGTTAAGCATTGCTTAGAGATTATACTAGCCTTCAGGATGGAATTTGTATTTTAAATTAAGGAAAAGCAAACATGATAGAGAGATCTGAAAGGATCACAGAGGTAGAAGGTTCAACAAACTTGGAAATGCCTTTGTTCTTAAATTGGGAATGGATTCCCAAGTGTTTGTGTTATCTTGCTTTAAAACCTTCCCATGTGCTACAAATGACCTTTCTTATATATAAATTAAATATAACAAAATCAGGTTTTTAAAACATTTAAAGCTAAGGGGGACAATTTTAGAATAAGATAAAGAACAAATGTAGACTTATAATCTAAATTATCCAGTAATCACCTTCTCAATAAAATGACATTTAATACAATCATATATTTAAGTGGGAAAAACACTGGTCTTAGGGTTTGATAATACCTGGGTATAAATCTGGGCCCTGGGCACCCCCAGGCATGTGCTTAGTGATTTGGGACAAGAGTTATACACATTCAGCTTCCTCCTCCATGGAGAGCCAATAACTGCACCTAACTCACAAACATACTGCAAGGTTGAATTAGGGAGTAGCACAAGAAGGCAAACACAAACTGCTCAGAAAGGGCGCAGTGTCTTCCACCCACAACAGCTATAATCTTATTATTTATCTTTTACAAATTGGCTAATACTTTGTTTTAACAAGCAGCCACTGGTATCCAAGTTGAGGGAATCATCTTATTTTCATCAATGACAAGGTGGGCCTGAGGTGTTAAATAAGGCAGACACAGCCATTTATTGAATATCTACTACTTGCTGGGCATTATTCAGTACTAAGTATTTTATAGATATTCAAACATTTAATTCTCAAGCAATACAACGAAGAAGTCAAAACATCAAATCATTTTGGGGGGAAAAAACTCAAAAGCAAGCAAAGTTATATATATTTTTTAGGCATAACTCCATTTTCACATGAGAAAAGTTTAATTACCTGGCTCAAGTTCATTCCGCTGGTCACTAACAGAACCAGAATTAACACCTATATAAGTGGGCTCCCTTTTCCACATTCATTTCACTACCCCAGTTCTCTTATGGCAAGAACAATACCCTCTTTCCTGTTTAAGCTGAGCCCTCTTCTGCAATCTTCCTCTCCAGCTACTATTTTAGTTTGAGAGAACTGTATAGTTCACAGCCCATTTTCAGAAAACTGAACTTGATGCCTTTGAGTTCTTTTGAATTCTTTGTTTTTATCTTTATTGTTGAGAGTATTACAGATATCTCTCTCCACTTCCACCCAGTTCCTGACCTGCCCCAGGCCTTCACCACCCTATTGTCTGTGTCCATGGGCAATTAATGTATGCATACAAGTTCTTTGGTTAATCTCTTTTCCCCCACCTCCTATCCCTCTGAGATTCATCAGTTTGTCCCATGTTTTCATGCCCCTGGTTCTGTTTGATTCATCAGTTTATTTTGTGCATTAGATTCCACATATAAATATGATCATGTGATATTTGTCTTTCTCTGACTGGCTTATTTTACTTAGCATAATGATCTCTAGGTCCCTCCATGTTGTCTCAAAGGATAACATATCCTTTTTTACAGCTGTATAGTATTCCATGGTGTAAATGTACCACAGCTTTTTTATCCACTCATCTGCAGATGTGCACCTGGGCTGTTTCCAGATATTAGCTGTTGTAAACAGTGCTGCTATGAACATAGGAGTGCATATATCCTTTCTGGTTGGTATTTCAGGATTCATAGTTTATATTTTTAGAAGTGGCATCACTGAGTCAAATGGCAGTTCTATTTTTTAAATTTTTATAAAAATCCATACTTTTTTTCCATAGTGCTGTACCAGACTGTATTCCCACCACAGTGTACTAAGGTTCCCTCTTTGCCAAATCTTATTCTTTGATGATTTGTTGATGGTAGCCATTCTGGAAGGTGGAAGGTGGTCCTTCAACCTCCTTGATCAAATCCCTTCCTTCTTTTATTATTTAATTTTAAAATGAGCTTCTATGAGCATTAGAAAGAGTAAGTGAAAATCTAGCAGTTTTACAACATGTAAACATTTATGATTTATGTGTATACCATAATAATAATATACAGTGTTATTACCATGGGATAAACCTTAAATCTTATTACTAAATCTTAGCAAAGACCTTTGAACTATAGTGAACATCTCACTGAGGAGGGAATAGAGAAAGAAAGAGTAACAGGTAGAAAAAGACGGAAAGGAAAACTGAAGGATTCCAAACTGAAAGAGTGCCTGCTTAAGAACACTGCCGATGACAACTCTTACTTCACATGATCTGCTATCATCATCTTCCACCACTCAGAGCTCTCCTCTGCATTCTCACCTGCTTGTGCACAGTTTAAATCGTCCACATTTCCTTCGGCTGCCAATTTTCCTCTCTGAGATGGTTGGTGGGTAGGTAACAGTTGATGAAGAGTGTAGGCTCTGGAGTCAGAACTCAATCCCTATCCCAGTTCTATTTCTTATTAGGTAGATAATTTTGGTCAAGTTATATAACTTCTCTGAGGTGCTGTTTCCTCATCTGTAAAATGGATTCTAAAATAGCACCTATCTCATTGGATAGGTATGAGAGTTAAATGAGACAATATACCATATTTTTTGGACCATAAGACGCACTTTTTCTTCACCAAATAGTGGGAGGAAAAGTGCCTGCGTCTTATGGTCCGAATAGAAGAAGTGCCTGCGTCTTATGGCCCGAGTTGCAGAGCGGCAGCGGGTCCCCCGGGACCTTCCGTGTCCCTGGGGACTGCATCATCCCTCCCCCGCCCCGTATCCAGGCTTTTCAGTAGTCCACTGAGATACTGGCAGAATGGCAGCGGGTCCTCCCTCACCTTCCTTACGGAAGCCGATGTGTGCAGGAAGGCGCGATGCTGCTGTACTGTGTCACCGCGTATGCTATTGGAGGATAGCATGTAGTAGGCGGTGTTACAGTACACAGCAGTGCGCATGCCCCTCACTCCAGTCATCGGCTTCTGAGGTAAAATGTCATACACACACACTACACTACATTTTCCCAATAAACTGTTCCCAATTAAAAAAAAAACTGTTTTTCCTCTGTCCCTCTTTTCCTTTCAATTGTCACTCTTTTCCTTTCAATTGTCACTCTTTTCCTTTCAATTGTCACTCTTTTTCTTTTAATTGTCACTCTTTTTCTTTTAGTTGTCCCTCTTTTTTTTCAGTTGTCACTTTTCCTTTCAATTGTCACTTTTGTTGAAGTACCGTACCATATACGGTACTTCAGATATACGCTACCATAAACCATACATACCTAGCTGTCATTCCCGGAGGTCTTACCAGCCAGTTGCAACCTCTTGATGTCTCCATAAACAAGCCATTTAAGGTCTTTATGAGAGAAGAGTGGAACAAGTGGATGGCTGCTGGTAACCATGATTTGACACCCACTGGACGAATGAAGAGGCCCACCATCACTCAAGTTTGCGAATGGGTGAAAAGATCATGGGTCTCAGTGAAGGAAGAGATTGTTGTACAGTCGTTCAAAAAATGTGGCATTAGCAATGCCTTAGATGGAAGTGAAGACTGTATTTTATACGAAGACAGCGAAGAAAGTGATGTCAGTGATTGTGACCAAATGAGCTTCATGAATTCTGACTCTAGCGAAGAAGAGTCTTGGGGTTTTCAGAAGACTAGAGTACTCAAACCTTTGTCTTTATGTGTTAATGACAGTGATAATGGTTCTCAATGCCACTGTTGACTGCTGTTCAGTTTATATGGTTCAAATATTATTCTGTTATACTTTATTAAATATTTTATTACACTATTTGGTTCAGAATATTTGTTTTCCTATTATTCTCCTCTAAAAACCAGGTGCGTCTTATGGTCGGGTGCGTCTTATGGTGCGAAAAATATGGTAACACCTTGGAAAGGAATAGCTCAGGACCCATAATACTTATTGTAAGTGCCTAATATTTATCAGTAACATTGGCATCTGAATGAAACATAAGCTCAAAAATGCAGTAATGCTAGTATGTTTTATACAGAATAGAACCTTAAGTGGTGTTTGACGATATTAATGATACAAGATGATGATGTTATAAGAACCAACCAACTGGAAAATCTGCCTCAAGGCTGCAGGCAAAGTCTGGCCCTTAGATTTCCAATTTCTATATTGTATCTTTTGATTTCCCTTTTTAAAAAATGCCTCAACATCTAAAATAATTCATCTTACTAGAGCAAGGATTTCCATGTGCCACTTAGGAAATAAGAATAACAGGGGAAGAAATGAGAAAAAGTGACAAAACAGCACATTCTTTCATATTTCACTGTTATCTCCCTCCCAATGTGATATAATTATATGTCTGAAAAGATGTATGATTGGTGATTTCATACTCTATAAGAGCATGAAAATCCCCTCACATTAGTTTATGGCAATTTATTTAATATCCACAAGGGAAAGTTTATTTGGCTTGAACTTTTTTTTTCCAGACCCTGATAAGGCTGCTATTGATTTAGTACTCTACTAAACTATAAACCCACAAAATACATAACATGGGAAACACTAATTATGGTAATAAGAATAAAGCATACATAACTCCATTAAAACAGTCACCACTCTTCCTATATCATAACAATTTTTCTTTTTAAAACTCGTCTGTTTATTAAGAGAAAATTACCTTTCGGTGTTAAGTGGACTATAAATGCACTATTTACCTTAAAAAGCAGGGGGGGACCTAATGTCACATTTCCAGGTAAAACGATTCTTAATATTGGTATTGCCTTACTGTGCTACTTCTAAAGGTGTGTAATGAATGGCAGGATTGGTACCTGCTGAGTTATTGTCTGCGCTACCGTTACAGAAGAAGAATGTATCCTTGTTGGCCTTCGGGGTAGACATTTGAGTCCAGGCTCACATAAATTATCCAAAGTTACCTTACTGGTTCTTACTTTCTACAAGGTTCAGGTGTTTTCTTACTGTACTCAACTATTAAGACAAGTTTATTTTCTTTTTTATTTCTCCAGATAACAAAGAACCATATGCAAAATGTGTTTTACCAAAAGTAAGTGGGATCCCAAGGTTTCAGAGGTAGAATAGACTGCTGAGTTCAATCTTCTGGTAACCTAAAGAATCTCCAAAGATAGCTGCTTCCAGGAGAATGCCACTGCCTCAAAAGGCAACCTATTCTTATAATAATCCTCATTGTTAAGAAAGGTTTTGCTGGTGTGGGCAGCCCTATTACTCTTATCTTTTGGACCAGAATAATAATGTGAAATGGATGGAATAGTTAAATAAATTGAATAAATACCATAAGAAAGGTAGGGAATATTATGTGCAGTAAAAAATATTTGAAACATCTACATTTCTATTATCAAAGATACACAAATTAATATAATAAATTGCCATTTTAATATATCAAGCTGAAAATGTTTTTGAAAAGTAAAAAGCTGGATGAAGTATAATGTGTGGGAAATAAGATTTCCCATACAGCACAACATAGCTCAGTGGCTGAGCATTGACCTATGAAATGGGAAATCAAGGTTTGATTCCCTGTAGGGGCATATGTCTGGGTTGCAGGCTCCATCTCCATTATGTGGCATGCAGGAGGTAGCTGATCAATGATTCTCTCTCATCATTGATGTTTCTAACTTTCCCTCTCTCTTCCTCTCTGAAATCAATTAAAATATACTTTTAAAAAATGATCCTGCCCTGACCATTTTGGCTCAGTGGATAGAGCATCAGCCTGCAGACTGAAGGGTCCTAGGTTCAATTCTGGTCAAGGGCATGTACCTTGGTTGTGGGCACATCCTCAGTAAGGGAGTGTGCATGAGGCAGCTGAATCGATGTTTCTAACTCTATCCCTCACCCTTTACCTTCCTCTCTGTAAAAATTTCAATAAAATATATTTTAAAAAACAGATGATCCTTACAATGCCAGAGGAATATAAATTATGTTTTCTAATGTGCATTTTTCAATAAGTATCAAAAGATTCAAAAATATGTTTACCTTTGACCTCATATTTTCATTTTTATGAATTTACTCTAAGAAAACCATGTATATAAAAATGTTCATGAAAACATTGTTTTAATATAAATTTATAAAACATATAAATGTTAATAATTTTGTGACCTTGTTTAATTCAAAGAATTCAGGGGAATCTCAGGGTCAAGGTTGGTTTATATTGGATGTCTGGAGCACTCTTACCAGCTTTTCCAAAAATCACTTTTGTGGTATTAGCCAAAGCAGGTCTAGAAGCTCTCAAAAGAAGAAAGAAATCTTGGCTTTCCATTCTGGACGATCCTCCTTTAGACTGAATCTTTAATAAATTCTTAATATTTACAATAACACCAACCCTCTTTCTTACTCACAAGAGTAACAGTCATTTGAGATACTTCATGAAGATTTTGAAAATTTATTTTCAATAAAATGAATAATTAACAAATCTTGCTAAGTAGTTGAAATTCCCCTTTAACATTTTTAAGATGATGTGCTCTGCAGTTTTAACAAGAGCATACTACCAAATATAATTATGGTATCACTAATTTAAATTAAAATTCTTAATTGCTTATTCTACATATTTTACTTTCTCTTTATTCAAAATTTAACATTTCCAAACCGATTTAAGAAAAAAAAATGTGATATTAACTGTGATTTCTTTCCAATCTGTTAAGCAGGAAATAGATATCCATTGTAAAGAATGTGGATTATAAAATGGGTAGAAATAAAGAATTGTATATGGCTAAATTTAGGTTAACTTAATTGACAGTCCACACATGCTCTTTATTTTAGATTGCTCATAGTAAATGAAAGTCATCATGGTAGAAGTCAGGCAATAATAAAATTTCTTACAGGAAAAACTACTTATATTACTAAACTACTTAATTAAAAATAAGAATCTCAACCAAAAACAAATTGCTGGCTGAGTGCAAAGAGCACAGTGTTCTTTCATCGAGTCACCTGTAGGAATGAAAATGCTCACATATTACTTTGAAAAGTGATGCAAATAAAATAGAGCTAAAAATCAATACACGCAAACCTGAAGGGACTGGAAAATTGTTCTTCTGGAATAGTGACTATATTTGTAATATCCTGGAGGAGGAAAAAAGTAAGCATTTTTTCATAGGAGTCAAGGAAGAAATATGACATGAGAGCCAGAGGCTACGCTGAGCCAGTGAAATTGTCCATTATTTAAACTGCAGGTGATGACACACACATAAACTGGTGTAGCAAGATGCACCAAAAGTGAGGGATGTGAGTGGATTTAATGTGAAATCCACTGTGGGTTTCTGTACTTCAAGGGAGGATACAGGTGTGTTCTACCACGGGAATACATGGTGCTTGAAATGCTAACCATGAAAGAAAACAGATTAAAGGCTAAATACAGTGCATCTGTAATTTCAATGCTACTGGCAGAGTATTAACAACTTGGCAGAAAATGTAGGGAATGAACATTCTTAAAGTATATACAAAGGAAAAGATGACACGAGGATGAAGAGCAAAACAGATGCAATGGAAGGAGAGACAAAGAAAGCAAAAGGAAGAAATAAACAAAATAAGAGGAGAGCTATGTAGGAAATAAGTAAGAAGTTATATCCAGTGTTTCCAACATAAGTCTTCCTGCTTCCAGAAAAAGACTTTAAAATCAATTGCGTTCCTAGAATATATCCCAAGAAACCAGAAACACCCATCAGAAAGGACATGTGCACCTCTATGTTCATAGCAGTACAATTCACCTTAGTTAAGCTTTGGAAACAGCTTAAGTGCCTATCAGCAGATGAGTAGATTAAAAAACTGTGGTATATCTACACAATGGAATACTATGCTGCTCTAAAAAGAGAAGGAATTCTTACCATTTGGAACAGAATAGATGGAACTGGAGAGCATTATTCTAAGCGAAATAAGCCAGTCAGAGAAAGATAAATATCACATGATCTCACTCATTTGTGGAATATAATGAACAACATAAACTTATTAACAAAAACAGATTCAGAGACAGAGAAGCATTGATCAGAACATCAAAGCTCAGAGGGAAGATAGGGGAGGTTGGGGAGAAGGGGAAGAAATCAACCAAAGGACTTTCATGCATGCATATAAGCCTAACCAAATGACACAAACATCAGGGCACTGAGGGCATGAGTGGAGGGAGAGGGGAAGGGAGGCAATTGGGGATTAGGATACATATCTAATACCTTAATCAATGAGCAATAATAATAATTAATAAATGGTGTTTCTTCATCATACCCACTCTAAGTCTGTATTTCAGAGATCATAAATATTTCCTGTAAAGGGCCTGAGAATTAATGTTCTTGACTTTGGCAACTACTCAACTCTACTATTATGGCAAGAAAGAAATCATAAAATAAGTGTAGGCAAATAGGTACATCTGTGTCCCAATAAAACTTTATGTACTAAAACAGACAGGAGGCCAGATGTGGCTGACCTGCCCATAGTGTTCCAATTGTACCATATTGTATTGTATCTTCGAACAATTCTAACTAACCATTGCCCTATCACCCAAAGCTCCATTGTCTTCATCACTCAATGCCCCACTGACTATCCATAATTTATATAATTATGTTCCCTGTCTTCAAAACTTACCTCCCTGTTTCTTCTCACTCTGCAAGTTTTTCTGCAGCATCCAGGTAGCAACTAACCACCACAATAAAATTTTCCCTGCTTAGAGCTCATGACAGGAAGAGAACTACAGTAGAGAGGACATGGCAAGATCCTTCTATCACAACCAGATGTACCCCAAGTGAACTCTGCTCTGCTCCTACCCAACATCCACATCATTCTTCATTAATCATTTAAGATTTGAGTGTCTGTTATGTGCTTCAACCTATAAACAACATATTTTTAAAAAAGTAATTATTGACCTCCGGTGGCTCAATCTAGTATGAGAAGAAATTACTTACATGCCCACTACCTTCCTATCCCCAGACCCATCAAGTCATTAGAAAGTCAATACTATGCAGGCCAGACGGGAGTGGTAAGAAATATTCAAAGTGATAAATAGCAAGACCCTACAACCAAGATTACTCTACCTAGCAAAGCTATCATTCAGAATTGAAGATCAGATAAAGAGCTTCACAGATAATAAAAAGCTAAAGGATTCATCACCACCAAGCCAGTATTATATGAAATGCTGAAAGGTATTCTTTAAGAAGAGGAAGAAGAAGAAAAAGGTAAAGCTAAAGATAATGAACAACAAATACATGTCTATCAACAAGTGAACCTAAAAATCAAGTGAAATAAAAATCTGATGAACAGAATAGACTTGTGAATATAATAGAATCAGGGGCAGAGAAGGGAGTGGCCTGACAATTCTTGGGGGGGAAAAGGATGTGGGGGGTGTGCGAAGAGAATGGACAAAAATTGTACATCTATGTATGAGGACAGTGGGGGACGTAAGGGCAGAGGGTGGGGTGGGAACCTGGTGGAGGGGACCTATGGGGGGAAAAAGGAGAAATAATTGTAATAATCTGAACAATAAAGATCTATTAATTAATAAACAAAGAAATAAAGTATTTTTTTTAAAGAAAGCCAATAGTCACCTCAATAGTTGGGAAATCTATCTGGAATGGGGAGGCTAGACCTAGGAAAGACCAACAGAGAACATATTTGAGAACAAAGCCTTAATGATCTAGCAGCTATTATTCTCCCCAAAGCAGTTTCATTTCTGGTGGACCACTGGGACTTGTTAGGCAATAGGCACCAAAGAAGCTCTGTCCCAATAAAGGAAAAGAGAACACAAGCAATTTAACAGACAACAGATTATATTTCTCCTTAAGTTTGTCATTTTGCTAAGAATTTTCAGATAAAAGTGGTTCCACACTGCCAATTCTTGACACCAAACTATATTAGAATTTTTTTTAATTAAAATAAAATATTTTTTATTGATTTGAGAGAGGGAGAGGGAGAGAGAGACACACACACACATGTCAATGATGAAAAAGAATCATGGATTAGCTGCCTCCTGCACGCCCCACACGGGGGATCCAGCCCACAACCTGGGAATGGAACTTGGGACCCTTCAGTCTGCAGGCTGACGCTCTACCCACTGAGCACACCAGCCAGGGCAGCTCTATTCATTTTCAAAGGTGGTTTGGGGTTATGCATCTTATAATTACTACGGCAGTGCAACCCGTGTTCCCAGTGGTGTGCGATTCTCACTGGCCCCTGATGGGACACGCAAGTCCCCTGTGCCCCTCTCTCAGGCCCAGACGCTGCGCATCAGGCTGCGGGATGGCTTTATTAAAAAAAAAAAAAAAAAAAGAGTAAGATTCAAGAATCTGCCTATGGTTATGGAATATTATGGTATATCAGATTAATCTTCCCAACTAGAAAGTATGATAAGATATAATAATATCTACGTGAAGGTAGCAAATGGCTACCATAGCAGCAAAGACAGCCATGGAGGTACACACACTAACCTCCCTTTAAAAGTGAACATGTTACAAAGGTATCAGTTAGCTCACACCTCCACACTTTGGGATGGGCAGAAGCACTCATGCTGAGGCTGGGCTCTCCAAGCTTCTGCTTAACATGGAAACCTTCTAATGAGCACTCTTGCAAGCTGAGCCTATCTCAGAGCTTTAGTGGTCTGGGGCTCTTCCTACCCAAGACTTCTCTTTCCTTCCTCTGCTCTCATAGGCCCAGATCTGCATTGCAGTCTCCCTGCCTACTCCTACCCTGCGATTGACATTTACCCACCTTAAAAATAAGGACACTTTCTCAGTTGTGTAGCCATATTCCACCGTAGGCTAAAACACAGTACTTTAATCAAATATTTTGCTTTGCAATATAAACAACGGTTTATATAAACATAGCAAAAGGTTTTCCACCACATGACCTTTTGGAATGTTTTGCCAACCAAAATGGCTACAGTTTTCTATTAGGGGAGAAGATTTTCCTGAATGGTATTGCACGATTTAGGTTAATAAGACTTTTCCACATAAGCTGTACACACGAATGTGTATTTTCTTCTTTTCTTAACTTTCCAACATGAGATAAGCTGTAGACCAATTTTTATGTAGCTATTTTATATGCAAATGTTATTTTTGTGTATTTTCTGTTTCATAGGAATCAGGCAAAAGAATTTCAAATAATGCAGTTTTTCCACTCTAGTCAGAAAATCGACTGGGCATCTTTATTTCTTGACTACTGGTGAAAAATATTTAAACATTAAAAGCTTCAGAAGTCAATACAATTTTATAAACAATTTTATTTGCTGTAAAATGAGCTCATTTTGAGTTTTTGAGCATGAATTGAGATGATCAGTTGACCTCTTCCTTCATTCAGAAGCAAGAAACACTTTCCGTGTGGATAATTCCCAGACTCCTCATATGAACAGATGTGAGGGTGCTTCTAAGGTAATAGTAATTCAGGTCAATAATGAGACCTGCCTCTGCCCTCGTAGAATCTGTATGAGGAATTCATTCATTGGCTTACATTACTGGCCAAGGAAGGAGTTTAGCAGACATGAACAGACTACAGATCTCAGAACTGGAGCTTTGTTTTTGGCAATATGGACAGATTTGGAAGGACCTGTGGTCCTAACAGAGCCAATGCAGAGAGCATGCTGTTGATCCAATGATTTCCCAGCAGGGACAAAATCTGCATTGGCCAGTGGCTCACTGAAGGAGCCAACAGCCATTCGGCAGAGGCTCAAGTAGGCAGGTGGTTTCTGTCAATAGGTGGCCTGCCGTGGACAAAACAGAGCGCAGGGGAGGAGGGGAAGGCAATAGGTACACAATAGGTAGAGGCCTGGGCAGGTCATCTATACAAATGTGGTATGGCAGCAGGAAGCAGAAATTAAATTCAGCAAGATTGATGTACTGAGATAAGTGAAGAGCAATATCCAAAATCAAGAGAAAAGGAAGTTCTAAGCAGCACTTGTTCCCCAAGAGAGAGCAAAATCTACCTACTAGAACTGTGACAAAAGGAAACAGGAGAACCACCAGCAATTCTTATGTGCTACTTAATCAGGACTCTTCAAATCTCCCTTCAGAGTACCAGGAAGGGGAGGTATTCAGGAGGATTACTGGAATTCACAGCTGTGAATTCTGGGGGAAGTTGTAATAGGATGCCTGGCAGACTGTGTAGAGGCAGAGACTATAGAGGATTGAAAGAAGAAGGAAAAAAACAGGTCTTAATGAAGCTCAGTATTTTCATCTGTAAAACAGAAAACAATATGAACTCCTAGAGCCGGGGTTGGCAAACTATGGCTCATTAGTCATATGCAGCTCATTGGCCCCTTGAGTATGGCTCTTCCACAATATACCACAGCCTGAGTGAGTCTATTTTGAAGAAGTGGCATTAAAAGAAGTTTAAGTTTTAAAATTTTGTCTCTCAAAAGAAACTTCAATTGTTGTACTGTTGATATTTGGCTCTGTTGACTTAATGAGTTTGCCGACCACTGTGGACCTAGAGTTATTGAAATTATTGCACACAAAGTGGATAGCTCAGAATTAGAACTCGAAGGATGTGAGTTACCAGACCTTTCAGCGACACATGTAACTGTACAACAACTAAGGACATTCTCTAAACTTGGGAGCTTTTTGACAAGTCAGAAACACTGTGATAATAACAATAGCTAACAATCATTGAGTACTTATTATAGGCCGATCACTGTCTTAGTTCTTACATGTATCTCCTACTGAATCCTCTCAACCCCATGAGGGGGATAGCAGCATCAACTCCATTTTGAAGCTTATGAAAACCAAAGAACAGAGATGTTAAGTGATTTGTCCAAGGTTACACATTAGCAAGTGGTTGTGCTAGGATTTGAACAGAAGTTCAAGATCCCATTGATAGTTTAGTTACATATAATGCTATACTTCTACTGGGGAGAGGGATTAAAAAGAGAGAAAACTATGTAAGAGCAAGAACTGGCCCATTAATACCTAATTTAGAACACCAGTGTAGACCACCACAATCAGACACATGGCAAAAGCAGTCACACTGTGGCAGGACATTTTTTATGTAATTTTTCCCATTAATCATTTTTCTGGCTATGTTCCTGGCATGGAGTAGTCACATAGCAGGAACAGGGAGTCTGTGGCCAGAGACTTTTGTTACCCAGCATGAGCAATGGCGGTGTACGGCCAGCGTCTTTTCTGTGGTCTCTGGTGCACAGACACAAACAGAAGCTGCATCATTTTCCCCTGACCTGCAAATTCCAGGGTGGCTGAAGGTCACATATTAGGTTGTCATACAACCTATCAACAGAAACTTGAAATATCAACTTATGCCCCCGAGGATCTAAAAGATTTAATATGATTTCTAAAGGCATCAACTTGAAAAGACTTTCAAATGTAATTTGCCAAAAATAAAAGAAACATGGAAGAATTTTTTTAAAGCAGCAGTCTCATTTTTGAGATATATCCACAGTGTATTTAATACACTTTGATGTCATTCATTTTACTTTTATATAAGTAATTCATGTTCATTTTAGCTAAATTCGAACATCATCTAAAAATCACCTAAAATATTACCAACCAGAGATGATACCACATTTTATTGTTTAGCCTTCTAGAATTCTGTCATGGTCATTTAACATTTAGTAAAAATAGGAACATATTTATCATATTGTACAGTCTACTCTGTAACTGCCTCTCTCATTTAACTATATTATGAATATCTTCCTATGATCTATATAAAATTCTATTTTTTATGATGACATTTTTTATGGATTATCATAATTTATTTCATCAGTCCCCCACTATTGAATATTTAGGTTGTTTCTAATTTTTCTTATTTATTTATAAATGTGTTTCTAAAATTTAGCAACTTAATATTTAGCCTGTTGTGTAGCAATATTGTTATCCAGCTTCTAGTTTGCCTTTTAACTTGATTGTGAGTTGGCATTCAGAAGTTTGTTTTCAATTTGTAAGTAGAAGTGCATGAACATTTCCCTTGTGAATTCTGCCTTTAGTGCCATACTGAGAAAACTTTTTGAGAACCAAACAAACAAACAAACAAACAAAAAACCCTTCCCATTCCTGCGATTATATAAACATTTATGGATGTTTTCCTCCAACATTTTTTTCATTTCACATGTTTTGGTTTTGTTAATAATGTTATTAATATTAATTAATAACTAATGGTTTTATTAATAATTCTCTTGCTTTTAAAAAATCATTTTACTCTCTGATCAAGCATTCCTATAGTTCCATATGGTTTTGAACTCATACAAATAAGTTACACATACTATCATTTTATGTTACAAAGTTATTTTATTCAATATTATGCTTATAAGATTCCTGCATGCTATTTTTTTTTTACTGTTTAAAGTATTACAAATAGTAGTACATATGTCTCCTATTTCCCTCATTGACCTGCCCCCAGATCCCCTCCCCCAGCACATGCCCTAGACCCGTGGTCGGCAAACTGTGGCTCACGAGCCGCATGAGGCTCTTTGGGCCTTTGAGTGTGGCTCTTCCACAAAATACCACGTGCTGGCACACATGTATAGTGTGACTGAAACTTCGTGGCTCATGCACAGAAGTAGGTTTTCAGCCTGGGTAAGTCTATTTTGAAGAAGTGGCGTTAGAACACTCAAGTGGCCAAAGAGCCACATGTGGCTCACGAGCCACAGTTTGCTGACCACTGCCCTAGACCCCCTAGTGTCTGTGTCCATTGGTTATGCTCATGTGCATGCATTCAAGTCCTTTGGTAGATTTCTTACCACTACCCCCAACCCTCACTGTCTTCCTGCTGAAGTTTGACAGTCTGTTCAATGCTTCTTTGTCTCTATTTGCCAATGTTATCTCTGATAAGGGTCTAATCCCCAACATTTACAGGAAACTCACACAACTTAACAACAGGAAGATAAACAGTCCAATCAAAAATGGGCAGCCAAATCCGGTTTGGCTCAGTGGATGGAGCATCAGCCTGCGGATTGAAGGGTCCCAGGTTCGATTCCGGTCAAGGGCATGTACATTGGTTGTGGGCACATCCCTGGTGGGGGGTGTGCAGGAGGCAGCTGGTCGATGTTTCTCTCTCATCTCTCTCATCGCTGTTTCTAGTTCTGTTCCTCTCCCTTCCTCTCTGTAAAAAATCAATAAAAAATATATTTTTTTTAAATGGGCAAAGGAACTAAATAGACACTTTTCTAAAGAAGATAGGGTTAGAGACTTATAAAAACATGCTCAAAGTCACTAATCATCTGAGAGTTGCAAATCAAAATGACAATGAGGTGCTATCTCACACCTGTCAGAATGGCTATCATCAACAAATCAACAAACAACAGTGCTGGAGAGGATGCAGAAAAAAGGAACCCTCGTGCACTGCTGGTGGGAATGCAGATTGGTGCAACCACTGTAGAAAACAGCATGGCTTTTCCTCAAAAAATTAAAAATGGAACTCCCATTTGACCCTGTAATCCCACTTCTAGGAATATATCCCAAGAAAACAGAAACATCAACCAGAAAGGAATTATGCACTCCTATGTTCATAGCAGCACAATTTACAATAGCTAAGATTTGGAAACAGCCTAAATGCCCATCAGCAGACGAGTGGATTAAAAACTGTGGTATATCTACACAATGGAATACTAGGCTTCTGTAGAAAAGAAGGAATTCTTACCATTTGAAACAGCATGGATGGAACTGGAGATCATTATGCTAAGCAAAATAAGCCAGCCAGAGAAAGATAAATATCACATGATCTCACTCATTTGTGGAATATAATGAACAACATAAACTGATGAAGAGACATAAATATAGAGACATATGTTTTTGAAAGAATGGATACTAACACAATCTTAGAAAATCACATACCAAAGACTTCCAGATAGCTTTCTTTCTAAAAGAACGCTGAAATGAGTCTGCTTTGCAAGATCACAGGTTTGTATATTACGAACATTCAAAGTGGAAAACATTGGAGTTTCTTCTTCCAAATGAAGGCTTGAGATTACATTTCTATAAAAATTTATAGAACTGTGCTACAAAAGATAAGCAAATACTATTGCTGGTGTCAACGTCCAGGCTGGACTACCTGTGACTAAAGGGCATATCCATTCCCTACTCCAGTTGTCAGGACTCTTTTTCTGAGAATGCTAACCTTCCTACCATTTCATTCCAGCTCTGAATTGTCTCCATGACCTCATCATTACTTCAGAGGATGGGAGGGATATTTTCTCATCAAAGAGTACACTAGTCAAAAGAGAAAATAAGTGTCATGACTGCTAACCCTAAACATAACATTCCAAACTATACAAATTATATCGTTTGGAAATTCTACATTTCCAAACGATATAATTTGACTACAGAGATTTTTACAGTAGCAGCTAAGAAATCTGGCATGTATTTGGGCAAATTGCAAAGCCTTAACAAGATTACATGCCTTTTCTTTTGCTGATTTCATTCCAACACTATTTTTTAAGGTCCTCACTGCCTCCAGGATTAAACTTTAATAACTTTAAAATCAATTCATTATCCCAAGGCCACCTTTAAGACATCTGTCAGTGACATCACCATCTTTCCAGTTTAAGATGGTTTTTCCTCTTGGAAGAATCTGTATATTACAGTAGTTAACAACTACTCAGTTAGCAAAGAGTCCTAAGACAAGGCATGGGACAAGTTAATGGTGTAACAAATCAGTGGTTAAGCTAAATGGTCTGTTTGCACAGTACAGTATTACTGCCTTATTGAATCCAACTTCAAGATTTACAGCAGTTACATTTTATTCCAGGTACACGATGCACCAATGAAATACAGGGAGGTGCAGTTTTGTTTTATGCTGCTTTCATTAAGAACCCGATTGCACGGCAAAATCACTTAGTATATATCTCGTTCCGGGTGACAGCCAATTTTCTACCGAGATTGGAAATTCTTGGAGCCTTTTTAATCCTTGTTCTTACTCTAGGAGTGCAGAAGTGGATGTTACAGCATGTTTTTTAAATTGTTTAACGTAAAGCATCAGTGGTAACAAGCGCTTCTCTCTGACTCCTGAGCAATGGAATGTTTCTGGATGGATGTTGCATAGCCTTGACTCTAAGTCTACTTTGATGATGAAATCCATCTGGAACATACTTTTTGGTCCAACATACTAAGGTGGTTTTTCCCCCCAATAAATTTCCTTTTAGGGGGAAAAAAAAGGTAGTGTTACAAACATAGCTGTCACCAAATAACCTGTGACACAACCAACTTGACCATCTAAAGGCCCAAAGCTGATCACATCCTGATTCATTTAACAGATTTTTTTCTATATCCCTACTGTTTGCCAAGCATTCAAACATCTAGGGATATAGCAGGTACCAGTCCTCATTGGGTTTATATTCTTGTGGAGAAGGCAGATTTCAAAAACAAGTAAATATGTTAAACAAGGTAATTTTACCAGTAATGAGTGTTCTAAAGAAAATAAAATATGCTCATGAAGAATGTTGAGTATAAGTCAACTACTAATATAAGAAGTGGAAATTATGTTATTTGGAGGACTGTAGAAAATCAATTCATTAAGGATCCCATAAATAAAAAGAAAGATAAATAAGTATTTCACTGCACACTTATAAAACATGCTTTTATATGCTTTCAAAGTCTTGTCTGCTGTTTTTAGTTTCTCTTAGTAAACCTTTCCCTTCAGAACAGAAGAACTGCGGGAAAAGATTAAAGCTTAGAGTTTAGGGATAGTGCGTGCTCAAGATCCCTGCTTGGTTCCCAGCACTATGTAAAACATGCTTTTATAGCAGTAACAACAATGATGAAAAAGGTCAGACTAGCTGGTGTTTTGGAATAATTGCTTGGTTCTGATCTATAAAAAGCTATTAAATCAATCCTCTAGAGAATAACACATTTAGTTCTTCTTTAGTGGCATAAGGGTAATAGTTTTCCAGCTTATGGACTAATTCTGGACCTCAGCTTAATATCACTTAATATATTTATGTTCTTTAGTTGCAAAGGCACAAACTCA